>OW026522.1:68428335-69028335 GCA_932274085.1 Protocalliphora azurea | reverse complement strand
TTGATCTTATCCAGAAATGAAAGAGCTGACAACTTCAATTCACTTATTGGACTAATTTACATTAATACGAGAGACGTATAAACACTTAAACAAACATATATTAATTATTCTTAACTAGCTTTTCCCGGAGCGCTTCGCTATTCCTATTAATGCGATAACTAATATTAACTTTATATTATACGAAATTTGATATGAAAATTATTTTTACGACATTCACTGCAATACCCCCTTAAATATGTGGAAATTAATATTAATATTTTCATTCCATCAATGCGATATAATAAAATACTGGTTTTTACTGCTGTAAAATTTTTAAGAAAATAGGTTGAGCCGTTTGAGATTTTTAAAAAATGGGAGTGATATATAATCAAGATCCAAAATAGCCTATAATGTTCTCCAGTGCAAGCACTATCTGTGTGTCAAATTTTATATAAATAGCGTAAAATTGAAAAATTTGTTTTTTTTTTTAAGTGGGCGTAAAATGTGGATGTAACATCAAATTGAGATCTAATATAGCCTATAACCTCCTCCGGAACTATCTGTGTGTCAAATTTCTTGAAAATCGGTTTAGGTGTGACTGATACACAAACAAACTTTCACTTCTTTTTTATAATATATATATATATATATATATATATATATATATATATATATATATATATATATATATATATAAGGATATAAGGTGTATTATAGTTTTTTTTTTTGAGTATTTAGAAATTATATAAATGTTCATCTCTTTTTATGTTTTCATTTGTATTCTGGCCAAGGCTTCCTTTTCTTCTTTACTATTTATTTCTTTTATTATTAAGTAGCCGAATCCCCCTGCGTTGCATGGAATTTTAAAATTTTATAAACAAAATTTCTGTGAAATTTGTCCAGTTTTTCTCAAATATCGATGTTTTCCGTAATACTTCCTTACAAACTTGCAGTTTTATCGAAAAAACTAATATTTTCGTCATTTACATCATATTGCGCTTGAAAATTTATATTGTTACGTTTTTACCTTTTTAAAACGGTTTATTTCCTTTAAATAACCCGTATACTTTGATTGTGAATAAAAGCAGTTGAGTAGTTTAAAAGTTCTAACGACTTTTTATTTTATTTAAAATGTACAACAACAACAATTTAAATAGTCACTTGTATTCTTATATATACACACGTACTTAAATTACACACATTATACAACACACTTTAATAATGTACAAGAATATACAGTAAATGCAGTTAATTTGTCTTTACTTAACGATGCTTCCAATTAGAATGACCCCATGGTATTCTCACGCCCAATCTATATACACTGTATTACCTCCTAGATGTGTCTCGAAAGCTCTATTTCTTTCTACATATATGTTCTCAACGAACAAACTAGAGTCTTTGATGTTAATGTTAGCAGCTTAAACATTTAGTGTTGCCATACTTACAAACAATGGCGAAAGCTTTTTATTTAATGTTGTATGTTTACAACTATGTTAATAATTTCTACAGATATGTTAACTGCTGTTAACATAAACAGAAAGGTGTAGAAGCATTGAGAACGGTTGAGAAGCATTATTTAATTTTAAACCAGCCGTTAAAACTGTTATATTTGAATTTAAGTACAATTTCGTAACAATATATATATATATATATATATATATATATATATATAACTCACAGAAAAAATTATCCAACACCCACCTTAAAGTATACAAATCGACTCAGAATCACTTTTTGAGTCGATTTAACGATGTCCGTCTGGCTAGCTGGGCGGCTATCCATGTAAACCTTGTGCACGAAGTACAGGTCGCAATTTTGAAGATAATTCAATGACTTTCAAGACACATGGAAGAAGCATATTGAAATTGTTGATCATAGGTCCATTATTTCACCTAGTCCCCATACAAATGTCCTCCCGGAATTGGGGTTTTACGATTATTAATGCCTTAAATATAGCAATATTTTAATGAAATTCGGTGTAAGGAAGTTTTGTATAAGTATCAATCTTTGTGCCAAATTTTATGAAGATCGGTTCATAATTGACCATAGCTCAGATATAAAACCCTCTTCCGAAAATCTCTTTAACGTCCATAAATCCCATACGAATGTTACTATCAAGTTTATATTCGACACAAATAAGTAGAAATCATAGTGACAAATCTTATGAGGATCGCTCCATAATTTACCATAGCTCCCATATAAGCCCGCTTTCGGGAGTCTTAACGTAATATTCTGTATTTAACATTTAAGAACATCAAAAAAAAAAAAAAAAAAAATCACACATCAACATATTTTATATTAACTTTTGTGTTAAGTAGTTGAACATTATCAATTTTCTAGTTCTCCAAAAAATTTTGTTGCATATTTTTCTTCTCAAAATATATTATAACCAGAAATTATACAAGACAAAAAATATGCAATATGAGTATTTCTTACTACGAAGTAAATGTGTACAAATAAACGCACACTTGCGAAGCTGACACTTTGAATATATAAAAAAATACCTTGCAAGCATTTAGTGAATTATTTTTGGAAATAGCTCACTTCTTCGCCACTCTTAGAAGTGCAATAGAAGATTTCTCTTAAAATATATTAGTATACGAATTGAATCTTCTAAACGTATCTTCTTTAATCACTATTAGAAGTTGTTTGGATAACAGTTACAGTTATCCAAAAACGAAAACACTATTTTTCAACACCTTTGCTAGCATTTGGAAGATTGTTTTTTAACAATCCACATAATCTTCCGAATTTGGCACTCTACGATGATTAATAGTAGAACGTGCAAAACTTTACAAAAACACACACATCATGATTTTGGCGATTGTTTACATTTCATAATGGGAAAAAGAACAAGCAGAAACAATATAATTTTGCTTAGTAAAAATATAAGTTTTGAAGTGATTATAGTGAAAAAATATTGATATTAACTAAAATTATTTACGTAAGCTGATAGTGAAACAAAAAATTCATAAGTTTTACTTATAAAACGAAAATTAAAAAAATAAGGTAAACGTTTATCAAAATTAAAAAGAAATTATTAATATTTCAACTAGTTCTGGGCAAGCGAATAAATTTAGGAAAACATTTTCTAAAAAATTAAAATATGTTATTAACAATTTGAGGGCCAGAACAGGGATAGAAAATTCTGTTTTATATAAAATTCTTGATAACTTAAACAACATTTTTTTAAAAGTGGGGAAGTTTGACTTATGTATGATATGTCCGCAGCAAAAGTCGCTAATTTTCGGAATAATTTTCTATAGAACAAAAAATTACGAATATATTAAAAATTCAATTTTACAAGTCTATTCTGTGGAAGATTAAAATATTTATATATAGCAATCAAAATTTTGAGAATACATTGCATTAGAGTATCCGAGAAATATTTTAGCAGAGCTGAATTTTTGCACTTTAAGTTTGAATTTTCAAAATTTTAAATTATTTTTTTTTAAAGTTTGAATAGAATTCAAACATTTTTCTTGTTATTAAATATTTTGAAGAAATTGTTTTTTTGTTGTAATGCTTGAAATGTGTAGAGTAGATTGTGGTAATTTTTGGTTAAGTAACGGTATTTATTTCTAAGTTTCAAATAGAGTATGGAAATGATTATGAGACTATTAAAAAAAATATTACTTAAAACTTGGAAGTAATTTTGACTTATTGATATTTTGCTGAACCAAATCCAACAAGTCCTTTCCGAGGTATGCTTTAATATATGGCGCAACCTCATTAATTTTCCAAACAACAATTTAAAGTCAGAAACCGAGACAATTTAAGAAATTTATTTGTAAGATTAGTACATCATAATAACATGAATCCGAATAAACAAAAATATTGCATACTGCAGAACATTTTTTCCTCAATCTGTATTATTCGAATTCGAGCTTACTTTTTCTACCATTTCAAAACATTAATAATAAAAGTAAAATAGTTCCAAAAAGTTTTATAATTTTTGCTCTTGAGTTCGAATGCCCAAAGTTAAAAGAATTATATATTGTTGAAATCCTTTGCAGAATGAATAATATATTTAAGAATTCATATTTTAAATTCTTTTTCTATATACTAAGGATTAAATCCCTAATATGTACATTCTAAAGGCGTCATTTTTCAGAATGAATAACATATGAATGTATTCATATTTAAATTTTAATGATTAAATTAATTCCTATTTTATTCTTTTATAATTTTTTTAAAACTTAAAAGAGTGAATTATTTTCTTAATTAAAAAACTTTAAGTTTATTTAAAACACCAAATCTACTAAATACTCATCAATGGCGCACTCAAACTGGCAGACAAAGAAATTGGTGTGGTTTGAGTATAACTTAACCTGAAATTCATATGTATTAAATTGTTTTATATAAATCATAGATATTGTAGTATAAGATACTTAAGTGTGATATTTTCCAAACCACATTACCATATCCATATAGATAAATTTTATCAAATTTGAATTTTCATTGATAAAATTTTAGTAAAATTGTTTGTAGCCCGTTCAGAGAGTCACCTAAATTTAAGGATAGAAATGTGGATAATATTATAGATATGTCTAGTACTATTAATAATCCAAATACATACATAGGTAAACTTTTTTAAGTAAACACACACAGTAATAATACGGGAGTAGGATCAGTAAATATAGATGGGAGAATGAGGAATAGAGAGGATGATAATGGTCAGGATATATTGCCTAGCCGATTAGATTTCCAGTATGCACCATCAAATAATAATGAGCCGTTCAACGAACACCATTCCGATGTTTATAAACCACCAACTGAGAGTAATCCCAAGATAGATAAATGGGATGTTATGTTTGATGGAAACACGGATGATCTACATATAGAAAATTTCATATTTCGAGTCGAATACTTACAAGAAACATCATTCTTGTCCTTGGGAAGATATAATGGGTGAATTCCATCAATTATTAAAGGGAGAAGCCAAAGACTGGTATTAGTCCATCATACAGCAAAAGGCAATTCGGAAATGGCCGGACTTGAAAAATGCTCTCTTGCAACAGTGTAGGTCGAATAGGAGTAAATACGAATTCATGGGGTATTTTGAGGAAAGATGTCAGCGTCCAGGGGAATCGATTGATTTTTATTTCCATGCAATGAAAAAGATTCGAGAACGTCTTAAAACTTCTCTTCCTGAACATGAAGTAATAAGAATAATTAAGAGAAATGTAAGACCCAACATCTAACAAATATTATATTCTATGAGAATTTATATAGTGGAGCAATTGAAGTTGAAGTTGAAAGAGAGAGGTAAATTTTTTTTGGTGGAATTTGAAGATAAAATTAGGGAATTTTATTTATGCCCCGATTTGATACAAATTGTGTATTTAGGGATCGATTTTTTTAGAGAGTTCGAATTGGCTCCAGAATTATTTAGAATACATGAGATATCCATGGATAAAATAGTAAAGGATTTCCCGTTGGATAATACAGAAGTAGCCCAACATGATTTAACAGAAAATAAGAAAGAGGAATTAAATAGACTGAAGGCTGGTTTTCGTACATTTGAAAAACACTGGTTAGGAAAAACTAATTTGGAAATACATAAAGAATTTTAATAGAAGGAGCTATGCCAATTAAGGATAGGCATTATCCAGTCTCCCCAGTAGTCCAAAAACTAATTTATGCGGAAGTAGATGAAATGTAAAAATTAGGTGTTATAGAGGAAAGTGAAAGCCCCTGGAGCAATAGATATACGCTTTTTAGAAAGCTAGGGAAAAATAGGTTATATCTGGACGCCAGAAAACTCAATGAACGAATGGTCAAAGACGTTTAACCTATACAAAATATTGAGAGAATTATCAGTTGGCAGGATGAAACATACTACATTAGTAACATCGGCTTCAAATATGATTTCTGGCAGATTCCCCTTGAGTTAAATTCACGAGTTTATATAGCTTTCACAATTTCAGGACAACCATTATACCAATATACCGTCATGCCGTTCGGCTTGTTCAATGCAGCGTAAAGGCTGTGTAGACTCATGGATAAAGTTATTTCACAGGAATTGAAATCAAATGTATTCACCTATCTGGATGACTCATTGACTTTTAAGGAAAGTGGCAGAACGTTTAGATAAAGCTAACTTAACTTCAAAGATGTAATGGAAAAAGGAGTGGTTAGTGTCTGGGATGTTAGTTAGATAGACTCTTCAAAGTCATGATTTTGATATCGAACATCGTAGGGAATCGGAGAATGTAATTGCTGATACTCTATCAAGACCAGTTGGGGAGTTAGATTGGTCCACTCAAGAATTTTTAGCGTTTCAAACTACGGAATTTTAATCAAAAGAATATAACGAGCTAAATAATACATTTCTAAAACATCAGGAAAATTTTCCAGACGTGAAAGTGGCTTGAAGTTTAATTTTTAAAATATATGTGGTTACAGCTGAAAACGAGGAATATAAATGGAAGTTGTAGATCCGCGAGGGATTAACACATCAATCATTTTTTTAAGCTCATGAGTCTAAGGAGAAAGCACATGGTGGAATAAAAAAACTCTTCATTCTTTTAGAATGAAATATTATTGGCCACACATGGTGATACAAGTTAGGAATGTTATCAATAACAGTATAAAGTGTAAGGAGAGTAAAGCTACCAATAAAATATTGATGTTTAAGATTAGAAATGAAATGATTACGGATAGGCCATTTCAAAAAAAGGACGAACCGTCCAAAAGCTCCTATCGCGAACTATTTATTTCTGTCATTTGCCGCCTTTGTTATTGTGCGAACTTTAGCATTCCGCTGCTATCATGGGTCATATAGCTGGAGACAATATAGATTATACCACAAGTTATCTCCCATGCTGCTACAACCGTATCTTCATCACTGAAATCAGAGAGGATGAAGATACTAAGTTTCCTGATTGCTACAGTGCACGATCGTATCCTACCTGACCCTGCAGCGGTTAGCAGCATAAAGTTATTAGCACGAAGTCCACAAACTCTTTCCCTTGCGATCCAGGGTTCTTGAACAAGCATCAACGCAGCCGAAACTGCTTTAGAGTTCATTGTTGTCGCTATATTTTCTTTGAAGTTATGTTAGCCTTATCCTGGCAGCCTTCCTATAACGAAGATCCCTGAGACAGTTTCAGACCTAAGTGACGTTCAGATTCAAATAACTAAAGATGAACTTAGATGGGCTCTGAACAGCTTTGCCCCATTTAAATCCCCGGGCCCAGATGGCATTATACCTGCAGACCTATAGTATAATGCTGATATTATAGTTCCATGGTTGATTCGGATATACTCGGCTTGCTTATCATGCTCTTATATCCCTGACTCATGGACGAGATATAAAGTGGCCTGTATCCCAAAAGCGGGTAAGACCTCCAATACTAGACCGAAGGACTTCAGACCTATTAGTCTATCGTCCTTGCTGTCAGTTGAGACGGCATTGCATTCGCTTGTAGGGTATATAGAAAATGCTCTCGAGCACAAGGAATATGCATTAGTGGCCTCTCTTGATATAGAAGGAGCCTTCAAAGACTGAATATACATCAGTCGATTATTGGCATCATATGGAGACTTCTAACCAACAAAGGTTCAAGACCGTCGCGTATGCGGACGATGTAGCGGTGGCCGTATCTGGAAAATATTTGGATATCATATCTCACCGCCTTCAAAATGCGCTAAGCCTACTCAGTAAATGGAGTACAATTAGTGGCCTTAGCGTGAATCCTTGAAAGACGGAACTAGTTCTTTTTTCAAGGAGATACAAAATACCATCTTTCCCACTCCCTTGCCTAAATGGAGTTGAATTAAAGGTGTCAGACAGTGAGAAGTACCTGGGTATAATACTTTACTCCAAACTGTCCTGGCTCCTAAACACCAAGGCTTGGGCTTCGAAGGCAAACATTGCCCTTTAAATGTGTAGGAAGGCCATAGAGAAATCTTGGGGATTAAGTCCTAAGAATACTAAATGACTCTCCGACATGGTGATCAAGCCTATACTTATGTATGGAGCAATAGTATGGTGGAGAGCGATGGAAAAATCCACCTTTCCGAAATCTTCGATAAGGTTTTGGGCTACTAATTACAGGTGCGCTACGTGCAACACCATCCAAGGCATTATTCGTCGGCAACTAGGCTCAATACTATAGGTGTATGGATCGGTAGAAGCTATGACCATGCGACCATTTTGGGAATCTCGGATGATGTATTCCCAAACCCTTTCTGGATAGAGGCTTCTCAGTCTCAATGTCAGCCGATCCCACTATAAGATATGGATCGATTGAGGTTTACACTGATGGATCCAAATCTTCTGAAGGGGTTGGGGAGGTGCCTTTATTCCCACATATTGCTGGAACACTGCACTGCTCTTCAAGCGGAGATCTCAGCCATTAGAAGAGCGGTAAATTGGCTAAGGTACTATGGAGTATTGGGAGTAGATATTCAAATTTGTACCGATAGTCAACCCGCGATTAAGTCTCCTTCGAGTGTCTGCTCGACATCCAGGCTGGTACATGAATGCCGGACATCTTTAAATGAGGTGGCGAGACATTTAAACCTAGAATTGGTCTGGATAAGGGGTCATTCAAGTCAAGCCTGAACTGGTTCCCTTCTTCAAAGTGAAGAAACGGATCAGTTAGTGGGCATACCGCTGTCATCTTGCAGATCAATGATACTGCAGTACTTGTCGAGAATAGCTCTAAAAAGATGGACAAACGAATCCGCATGTTCTATCTCGAAACAGATATGGCCCCAGTACGATTAGAAATGATCGAGTTTCATTCTGTGATTGAAAAGGTGTAAGTTATGAACTCTTGCCACTATTACAGGACACTGGTTTGCTGGTGCACACGCTAGGAAACTAGGAATCCTTTTAACGACTATTGTAGAAGTTGTTTTAACGAGGAGGAGGAAGAGACAGTGGAACATTTTCTTTGTCACTGTCCTGCTCTTACGGATATAAGGACTGCTGAATTTGGCAGTCCGTATTGGCACAGACTATCTGATCTCTCTGTAATTGATGTTAGACGAATCAGATCTTTTGTTCTTTCGTCAGGTTGGTTCGATTCGAACCTATTTTCGGACATGTGAAAATGGATTCACATGATCCATTAGGGTAACACAATGGGACCAATAGGACTCAAGTGAGCTGTATAGGTACATTTGCAGCTGCCCATCTAACCTAACCTAAACTAATGTTTTATTTATTATTTTTTTACGTGGCAGGGTTTGGATGAGAGATGCAAGCCGATTAAAAAATTTCGGCAAATAGCAAATATTTTTGGTTGCGGCGGCTTAACTATTCTACGCCGATTTTTTTATCGAATGAAAAAATTTTTCAGCTAAGCCGTTTATAAATAAAACTTTATGTTTATTTTATTCAAATATTAAATAAACTTTAAAAAGTATAATTCATATGATAACCTTAAGATCTAGAAAAGTATTTAAAAATCACATCTGTATATAAAAATTTATACGTCAGATATATACATTTTTTAAACAAAACCAGAATAGAACACAAGTATATTACGAGCTTTAAAATTAAAACCATTAAAATTTTAATTATTTAAATTGCAAAATAGTATATTTTCAAATTCATTTATATAGAAAAATTCTATTGTTAACTATTTAGCAGTTAATATTATTGTTTTTTTTTTAGACTTTTACTTTAATTTTAACATTTTTGATTTTAAAAACGATTTTTAAAACCTTATTGGTTTTGAGGAACGGGCTCAACTAAGTGGTTATTTTCGTGAACAAATAACTGCCTTTTAAAAAGAAACTACAATGTACGGTAAAAGGACTGTGGCGACTTCTCTTAGCTGAAATACATACTCCTGCACTTAAAAAAACCACTTGGTTTAAACAATTACACATAAACCCGTAAAAACAAAAAATGTAATTCAATGTAGAAAAAATAATTCGCATTGAGTTAGCTCTGGCATAAAATTTCCTTTTTGCTTAATAAAAATAACTAGTAACGAAAAAGCAAATAAAAATAACAAATGAGTCGGAAAAGTTGTCTTAAAATTGAACCGCCGATCAACTAAATAACTTAGCGTCGGCATATCTTGTTAAATAAAATCGGTTAAGCGGCTAGCCGCCAGCCGCGCCGTTACGGCTTGCATCTCTGGTTTGGATTGTGTTGTTGTGGACGAGAAGATAACAGCCCGTCTAGACGTAACATAATATGTAAGATTTTTGTGTCAGAGAGTGTCAAATTCGCTCTCTGAGAGAATTATTTCACGTGTAGATTCAAATATTAGTATTATAAGATGTATTATGAGACTGTTGTGATGAGATTTCTCTACACAACCATCTTATAAGATGAACTGTCAAAAAAATACACATACACGAAAGTTTCCTTGTGTGTGTGCATGTGTATTTTGGAAATTATTGAAAAACAATGTTATTTTGCAAGATTGTTTCCTTTTAGTGTTTTTTTATAAAAATTGTTTTAAAAAAGTGCGACTTGCTTAAATAAAAAGGACATGTTTACTCTGTAACTGATTGAAAATAATAATATCTTATAGGATTTATTAGAATACGTGTACCCCTTATTTAAGATTTAACTTAATATAAACAAAATGTTTACTCTCCTCTGCCGGCGTTATCTCACATATTATATCAGCGTTAATCTCAGTTGTAGACCTGGGATAACAAAGTAAGTAAAAAACTACTTAATTTGATGTGGGAAAAGTTACTCAATTTTGCAGCGAAATGAGTGATTTTTGTTTTTTTTACAGATTTAAAATGTGGCAACACCGCAACTTTGTTAACAAACTACTGTATCCGGCAGAAAAATATTTAAAAATTTATTAAAAAAACCTTTTAAGAGATTCAAAATATGGTTAAAATACTTTTTTTGAGACGAAACAATGTATGTTTATTGATGGTACTATAATTAAATTAAAAAAAAAATGCAAAATAACGATTTTCAAAATTTTAGTTATATATTATTTTGAACTTTAGGTCGAATTGAGTGATTTGTTCCTGGACCGGATTACATGGAGGTGATAGAGGAAGGTCTCAGCTTCAATCTGATATATACTTTATTCACCGCTATAGTTTTTGCTTGAACAAAGTTTTTAAAAAAAATTTTTTTCATATTTCACTCAGGGGACATTTTGGATCCTAGGTCGAATTGAGTGATTTGTTCCTGAACAGGACCACTTGGAGGTAATAATGGGACGTCTTAGCTTCACTTTGATATACATTTTACAAGTGGCACATTATTAAAATGAGAGTTATTAAAGTTGAAGGTGCAGAAAAAATAAAAAAGAAACGGAAAAGTTTAAACTTTTTTTAATAGAACTCATAAAAATAAAACTGAATAAAAAACAAAATATAAAATATCATAAGAATATAAAATCTTTATATGTTTATTCTATGTAAGTAGCGATATAAAAAATATATAAATTTAATATGAATATAAAGCATGTTTTTTTAATAATTAAATGGATTTCCATGCTATTTGTTTATGAGGACTGCAAGTGGGAAAGGAAATAGAAAGTATAAGTTTATTCAAAGAAAGGTATGCGGAAAAAGAAACTACAATCTATGGTAACCGAAAAAATTATTTTAAATTCTTAAAGTCTTGGAATTGGGAGCACTGTGAATAGTTTAGGCAAAGACCCAACCCAAGATGCAACATTCAGTGTTAAAAAATGTGCTTACTTTACTTAGGACTTTAGTCAAAGATCTGAAATAAAAGATAATAATAATCTTTTATTGAAGTAAATTGTTGAACAAAAGGGTAAACGAGACAAAAGGAAAGGAAAGAAAAAGTATTATTTTTAAATTAGGAAAAATTGGTTTTAATGAGAAGAAAATTTTATCTATATATATATATATATATATATATATATATATAATAATAATAATAAATAAAAATGATTTAGAATTTGGTTTTATGTTAAGTGTAGTATAGTTTTAATTTTTTTATTTTAAATATAAAATTTTTGATTGTATAATTTAAATTAAAATTTTTAGTTAATTGTTTTATAAAGGATTTCAGGTACAGTGGTTCTGGAAAGAAAAGAAATGAGTAAAAGTTGAGTGGTGAATTATTGGTGTGTGCAAGATTAAGGGGCCGTCCTTGAAATATAACATATCGGTGACGTAGTCGGGATTGCGTAACGATGATGAGGGAAATAACATCATTCCCAGAGGATATATCGGTGTTTGTGATTTTTGGGAATAGTGTGATTTGTGTGTTACAATTATACTTGTATGTTTTCTTTTTTTATTTTATTTTACTTTATTCTATGAAGTGCAAAATATTGTGTTGGTTGGAAATTCACGACCGTTGATGCTGAGCTAGTCCAGGTTTTAACATTTCTGGGGTTAGGCGGAAGTTTCACAATATATTTACGTTATATTTATTAAATACAACTACCTAAGGAATAAAAAAAATCATTTTGGAATTAACCTACTTTGGAATTTGAAGATCAGAGGTCTTTTTAAAGAAATCCCATATTTTTCTGTGGACAATAAAATTATTTCCTACTTTTAAAACCAAATATTAATAAAACGTCAATAATAGCATGAGAAGACATAATTACTTTTTTAGATTCCTTTATTATGCTTCCTGTAACGAAGACATACACCCCAAAAGCCCTTGCTAGGTCATTATACCGTTATTATAAAAAATTATTAAATTTTTTTCTAATTGGGTTGGAATACTTCTGAAATAATTATTTTAAGTAAATTCAACAATTCTAGGCAGAATTTTAATCAAAGAAATAATTTGTTTAATAAACTTTCAGATCGAATCTTTAAAATGCAATACTTCATGAACGCTTTTGATTTTTATAAAGCTAAAACTTCTACAAAAGTGGTATTTAAGGGTCACCATTTTGCATATAACTCTTTTCAATTATCGCTGTACAATTTTTGAAACTCCGGGGCTTTTTCGGATAATGTAAAATATTCCAAATACGAGGAAACAACTTATTCAGATCGAACGGACAATATAGTATATAAAAATTATAAAAATGTAATATTATTGTAAAAATAATAATATGTCTAATGAAAAATTATATAAAAGATGATTGAAAGGAAGAAATCCTGACATTATATAAATAAAAACCGTTATGGTAATAAGTCGCAGTATGTGACTGTGGTTAAGTCTGAAAAATTTTAATGAGAAGAAAAATGTAAAGTTTTTTTGATAGGGTTTATTAGAAATAATCGTATTGTGAGGGCAACTCTATGCCAAAATTTTTTTTGCCGTATCGGCTTCTTAGGGAGACCATTTTTTTACATTTTCGGGCATATATGGAACGATCCTCATAAAATTTGTCTCTTTAATTTCTACTTATATAAAACTTATTTGTGTCGAATATATACTTGACACTAACATTCATATGGGATTTATGCACGTTAAAGAGATTTTCGGAAGAGGGTTTTATATGGGATCTATGGTCAATTATGTACCGATCTTCATAAAATTTGGCACAAAGATTGATACTAATACAAAACTTTCTTACACCGAATTTCATTAAAATATTGCTATATTTAAGGCATTTATGATCGTTAATCCAATATTCCGGGAGGACATTTGTATGGAGGCTAGGTGAAATAACGGACCGATCATCACCAACTTCAATAGCCTTCATCCATGTCTTGAAAGTCCTACGTGCCAAATTTCATGAGTCCATAACAGCGTTCAAAACGAACCAACCCGACGCATGTATGAAATAATTTATCCATCGTCAAACGCATATATTAAAAACAATAATGACTACGCCATATTGTTTTTTTGTGCAACTGTTGCCACCCTCCACAAATTCGCATTAGTTTGACGTTTGACTTTATAAAATAGTTTCTAACCTAGTGTCTATATTAGGCAATTTTTTATCAAAACACTCGTCAAAATCAGTGCGAATATATACAAGGTAATCTTAGTTAACCTAGTGTCTACATTAGGCAAATTTTTGTCAAAATAAAAGTCAAAATCAGTGCGAATATAAACAAGGTAACGTTAGTCAAACAGGTGATTATTATTTTGGTTGTTACAGTTGCCAAACTGCATATATAAAAAATAATAATGAATACGCCATATTGTTATTTTTGTGCAACTGTTGCCACCTTCCACAAATTCGCGTTAGTTTGACATTTGTTTCGATAAAAAATTGTCTAATGTAGACACTATGTTAAACAGCTGATTATTATTTTGGTTATTACAGTTGTCAAACTGCATATATAAAAAACAATAATGAATACGCCATATTGTTGTTTTTGTACAACTGTTGCCACCTTCCACAAATTCGCGTTAAGTTTGGCGTTTGTCTTGATAAAAAAAATCTGTAATGTAGACACTATGTAATGTAGACACTATGTTAAATATGATGCGAAATCGAGAAAATAAAGTGTTTGATTTTCCGCCTACTGCCAGCCGAGTTTGGGACGCCGAAGATGTTTACAAAAGCTGCCGCCGGCATTAGAATTGTTCGGCTCAGGTTTCTGGCAGTCTTTTGTTGAAGAAGTTTGAAAATTGTGAAAATATTATTTAATTTTTTAGTTTTTAACTCGGAAAAATATTTAATAAATGTATGTGCAGCAATAAGAGGAATGTGTTAAGATTAATTTAATATAAAATACGTTTGAAATAAATTGAAGCTGTGAAATTATCGCAGAATGGCACCCGCACCACAACCACTCGAACAGGGCCTGGCCGGCTATTTGCCACAAGGCCAGGAAGGCAGCCCTCGCATGAATACAATATCATTGGCTGCACTTATAGATTTCATCATACAGAGAACCTACCATGATCTAACTGTATTGGCAGAATTGTAAGTATTAAAAGTTTCAGTTGAGAAGAATGTTAATTGTGAAAATTGTTTTTCAGGCTGCCCCGTAAATCCGATATGGAGCGCAAAATAGAAATTTACAATTTTTCAGCCAGAACTCGTCAATTGTTTATACGTTTAATTGCTTTGGTGAAATGGGCGAATTCTGTATCTAAAGTAGACAAATCGGCGGTAAGAAAAAATGGAACCATTATGTCGTCAAGATGTTTATTATAAGTTAAAAATTCTTTTAGAATATCATGAGTTTTTTGGATAAACAAAACATGTTGTTTGTGGAAACTGCTGACATGTTGGCTCGCATGTCTCGCGAAACTTTGGTGCGTGCCCGTTTACCAAATTTTCATATACCTGCTGCCGTGGAAGTATTAACGACGGGAACTTATAATCGTTTACCCACTTGCATAAGAGAACGCATTGTACCACCAGATCCAATTACTCCACAAGAGAAAAAACAGACTCTGTTAAGACTAAATCAAGTTATACAACATCGTTTGGTTACGGGTAAACTAATGCCCCAAATGAGGGAATTTAAAGTAAGATACCAGATGTTTTTTTATTTTTTTTTTATTTAATGGTATAAAATAATAATTACATTGCCATTTACAGATTCGTAATGGTCGTGTTACATTTGAAATTAAGCATGAATTTAATGTCTCCCTTACTGTTATGGGAGATAGCCCTAATGTTCCCTGGCGCTTATTAGATATTGATATATTGGTTGAGGATAAAGAAACTGGAGGTTAGTGTGTTTACATTATGTTGTATTACCTTATCAAGCATAAAATTATATATTCTCTAAAGAGCTAATATTTTTATGTATGAGTAGTAAAAAGCTTACATCAAAATTACAAGCACAACTTATATAAACAAAACTTTTGGCATATGGTAGTATCTTCTTTTTTTTCATTATTTTCTGTAAAATATTCTAAAATTTTTTAGTAACGTAACGTAATTATCTTCATTGAAAAATTACCTTCATTGAAAAATTGAAACATCTTCATTGAGAATTAAATCTCAGACCACTACGACTCGTACCCAGAAAGTGTCGAATCTTTTAAGACTAGACTTCTATTCTACCATGCTCTATTCGTGTTGACCAGAGTCCAATCCCCTATGGCCCAAAAATTGGAACCAATTGGAATCTTAACGGATGTCTCCACAAAAGACCTATCGAGTTCCGAGCCAGTTCATCGGCTATTTCATTGCCGAGAACGTTGGAGTGCCCAGGAAACCAACAATCTTTTTATGTAGACGTCCATTAGTCTTCTCAGTTCCTTTTTGTAACGACTTGTCAGAGCCAATAATGCTGCCTGACAACATAGATAGTAATATCGGAGTTTCATTTCACGTTTTCCTCCAGTAATCCCAAGGCTTTATAAATATTGATATTCTAATAAAATAATATACACAATGTGATGTGTTTTATACAAAAGTAGTTTAATGAGTAAGTTGAAAATAAAAAATTTTCATATTGATTTATATTTCAAATACAAAATATTTCATTAAAACATATAACGAATAATTTTAAGTATAATATAAACAAGTACATTTTGTTAATTCAACACTCCTCCTCAAATTGTATTTGTTTTGAATTTTAGACCCGCAGCTTCTCCACATAGATAATGTTTATTTTTTGGAACAGGCTTCGTGAGGTAATCCGCAGGCATTTCACTTGTTGAAATATATTTAATGTCTACAACTTTCCTCTCTACAGCATCTCTAATAAAGTGGTATTTGTAGTCAATATGTTTTGTTCTTGAGTGATGTGATCCAAATTTAGCCATGTGTTGAGCGCTCTGAGAATCACAGTAGAGGTCGGTGGGATTTGGCGTCTTGAATCCCAGTTCATTCATTATATATCTTAAATATATAGCTTCTTTAGCAGCTTCACTAAGTGCAACGTACTCAGCCTCTGCACTTGATGTAGCAATTACTTTTTGTTTTTTAGACACCCAACTAATGGCGGCACCTGCAAGTATATAGCAAAAACCATATTGTGATTTACGATCGTTAATATCTTGAGCCCAGTTGGCGTCTACATATCCTATAACTGGTAAACCAGTCTTTCTGTAACTTAATACTGTATTTTTTGTTGAGTTTAAATACTTTACTACTTGTATTGCACAATTCCAATGTTGTTTTCTAGGATCTTTTGAAAATTGGGATAACATATTCACACAGCAAGCGATATCAGGTCTGCTGTATAACGCAATATGCAATAATGATCCTATAAGTTCTTGATATTTAACTTCTTCTACCTTTTCGGCTTCTGCTGGAATTTGTGGTTGTTTTTCCAGTGTTATTTTTGCTTGTATTGGAATCTTTATGGATTTGCAATTCTCTAAACCATATTTCTTTACTAAGTTAGTTATATAACCCGGTTGAGAAATAGAAATGTTTCCATTGCCATATTCTATAATTAAACCAATGCAGTATTTTGGTTTTTGTAAATCCTTAATTTCAAAATGTTTCTTTAATGTATTAAACAAAGTTTCAAATATGTCATCATCATTGTATGCGATTACAATATCGTCAACATATAAGGCTATAATTATAAATTTTGAATTTTCACGTTTATAGTAAATGCACTGATCATATTTTGATTGTGTTAATCCATAATTTATTAAAACTGTGAATCTTTTTAAACCATTGTCGACCAGCCTGCTTTAACCCATAAATAGCTTTATTTAGCTTGCAAACTTTATTACGGCTCATGTCATCAATAAATCCGTCAGTTTGGTCCATATAGATTTCTTCGTTAATATCTCCATTTAAAAATGCAGTTGATACATCCATTTGCCTAAGTTTTAAATCATTCTCAACAGCTAATACATAAATCAATCTAAGAGAACCTTGTCGTACAACCGGAGCATACGTGTCCATATAATCAACACCAAACTGTTGTGAATACCCTTTGGCAACTAATCTTGCTTTACGTTTATCAATTGTTCCATCTGAATGATATTTAGTGGTGAAAACCCATTTACAACCTACAGTCTTTCTTTCAGGCGGCAAGTCTGTTAGATCCCATGTTTCGTTTTTAATAAGGGAATTATATTCATTTTGCATTGCACTTAACCATTAATTTCTGTTTTCAGATTTTTCAACGTCATTTAAAGTTTTTGGATTTTGTTCGTACGAAATTTGGGCACTTTCTTGGCCTATAAACTTCCAAGATCTCAAACGAGATTTAATTGAATTTATTGTGTTAGGTTGCTCATCAATTTCTACACTTTCTTGTTCGATAGAATGTTGTTCTTCCATATTATCCGAATGTTGTTCAACAGAATCCTCAAAAATCTCATCTCCTATATCATTACTTATAGATTCTTGTTGAGTGCTTTTTGACATATCTGACATGAAATTTTTCCTGAACTCTACGAAATCATCATCATCTTTAAAGTTTAACGAAGCACTGTCGATTTTTGAAAAGTTTTCTTCTAAAATCTTTACGTCTCTGCTCTTAGTAATTTTTCTCTCACCTATCTTCCACAATCTGTAAGCTTTTGATTCTTCACAATAACCCACTAAAAC
Organism: Protocalliphora azurea; assembly: GCA_932274085.1. Classification (NCBI taxonomy): domain Eukaryota; kingdom Metazoa; phylum Arthropoda; class Insecta; order Diptera; family Calliphoridae; genus Protocalliphora; species Protocalliphora azurea. The sequence goes on along the minus strand of OW026522.1, from coordinate 69,010,036 downwards.
ATATTCCTCACTCCTAGGCTCCCATTTACCTTTTCCAGGTTTTTTATGTAAAACATACGATTTACTACCAATTTGACGCAAGTGTTTTACTTTAGGTCTTTTTCCTGTCCATATTTCAAAAGGTGTTTTGTTTTTGTTTAAACTTGTGGGACATCTATTTCGAATATACGAAGCAGTGTGTATCAATTCCGCCCCATAACATTTCAGGTAGATTTGCTTCTAACATTAAACACCTAGCCATTTCAACAAGAGTGCGGTTCATGCGTTCAGCAACTCCATTTTGTTGTGGAGTATATTCTACCGACAACTGATGCTTTATGCCATTTGCTTTTAAAAAATCATCTACCTCTTTACTTAACATTTCTTTAGCATTATCAGTTCTTAAAACTTTGATTCGATTACCAGTTTCAAGTTCGGCGGCAATTTTGTATTCTTTTAAAGCTTCTATATATTCAGATTTGTTTCGCAAAAATTTAACTGTTACACTTCTAGAAAAGTCATCTATGAATGTTGTAAAATATAACTTTCTACTCAAAGACTCAGTTCTCATTGGACCACAAATGTCCGAATGAATCAGCTCTAAGACTTGGGTCGAAGATTTTTCGTTCTTTTTGGGAAATTTATCACGAACTTGTTTACCCCTTATACATGTATTGCATTCGATCCGATGTAAATGAATATCTGGTAAACCATTAACCATATTACATGAACTTAACTGTCTCAAAGAACAAATATTTAAATGGCCAAACCTCCTATGCCATAGCTCTGCTATATTTTGTCCTTTGGTATTTGCTGTATAACAAGTTTGAATATCGTCTAGGTTTACAGTATATAACCCATTAGTTTTACTAGCTTCGGCTAAAACTTCATTATTTTTGATAATTTTTGCTACTTCACCTTCCATTTCTATAACGCACCCATTATCTGTAGCTTTGCTAGTTGACATTAAATTATTTTTTAAATCAGGAACCCATAAAGTGTTGAAAAGTTTTATTTCTTTACTTTTGTCTTGAACTATGACGTCCATCACCACAGTTCCCAAACCTTTTACACATATTTCTTTTTCGTCTGCAAGCTTGACAGTCCCATTGTAATTTGTATCAAGATTTTGAAAAATGTCCCTCTGATATGTCATATGTGATGTAGCTCCGCTATCTAAAAACCAAACTGACTTACGACTAGCATTCTGGACTACTTCATGAGTGGCTACAAACCCATTAGAACTAACTACGTTTGAGCGATCTTTATTGACATTTGTCTTACAATTTTTAGCCATGTGTCCTTGTTTGCCACAACGATAACAAGTAATAGATTTAGACATACCTTGTTTATTTCCATTAGTATATTTTTTACCATACTTTGCCTTAAATGCTTCGTTTCCAGGAACATCAGAATTTTCTTGTAATTCTAAAAGTCTCGACCTTAATGTTTTCATTGTTGGGAATTCATTTGCTGTATTGAATGCTGCTTTTATCTCCCTGTGTTCACTTGATAAACCGTTTAATAAAATTATAACTTGCAGTTCTTCTTCAATCTTGCCATTCATTTCTTCCAACTGTGTATAATATTCATCAAATACTTCAATATATTTTGAAATAGATTGTCCAGTATGCATTTTATGGTTTAACAGCTTCCTATATAATTCAGCTTTCTGGCGTTTTGATTTTCTTTCATAGGTTTCACACAAGAAATCCCAAATTTGCTTCGACGTTTTAAAGTTCCTCACTAACAACAGAACTTTCGGCGATAATGCAATCAAGATATCGGCTCTTGCATCTTGATCTTTTTCAACCCACTGCTCACGTAAACCAGGCTCAGCTGGTGTTAAGATTTCACCCTTTACAATCTGCAATAATCTGCTCTTGTGTAACAGAGCTTCCATTTGTGTTTTCCATGTTGTAAAGTTAGACCCATCAAATATTGGTATTTTGCTTGCAAATGTTGTTGATGACATATTTATGCAGTCAATTTATTATAAATATATATTTATCTTCTGGTCACTACGTTTAATCCTCAGAACTTCTCTTCTTGGAGTACTGGGCCCATAACCTATTGATATTCTAATAAAATAATATACACAATGTGATGTGTTTTATACAAAAGTAGTTTGATGAGTAAGTTGAAAATAAAAAATTTTCATATTGATTTATATTTCAAATACAAAATATTTCATTAAAACATATAACGAATAATTTTAAGTATAACATAAAAAAGTACATTTTGTTAATTCAACAACAAATACCCAGAATTTCTGGCTGAAAAACGCTGCAACTGTCAGACAATAAAATAGACACCCGCTCCCGTGCCTACTTCCATCTTTGAAGAGTATGTAAAGACAGACGCTTCAAGCTTCATGTACGCTTCAGCTTTTTTACTCCAACCCAGAGGTCCCTGCTAGGTATTTCGGTCCTGTTCGTAAATGCCTTCAATAGCGAGAGTAGCCCCGAAATCAATCATAATCCCGACATAATCCATAGGCTCGCTCAAGGATAGTGTCCGACCGTTGAATTAGACTTTGTCGAGTAAGCTAGCGTGCCCCGTCTTGAAGTTCCCTAATAATTCTAATTGCTTCAATCTAAAGGCCACGAACAGCCATACCTCTCACAGACTCCACAATTGGAAGAAGATGGAAAATTATGTCCAGTGTCACTTGTGCATCTCTCTGAACTTTAGAGAGAAGGTTCCTATAGGTTAATTAGACTGAACATAAGTAAAAATAGGTCTTACAACCGACGTGTAGATCCACTATACAACTAACCGTTTAAGACCCGAATACTTACCCTATAGAGTTCCTGCAGGTTTAGTAGGCATTAAGTCCCTTTCTGACCACCTTCTTAGTATTTCTCCTCCAAGACAACTTACTGTCTAAGTATACACCCAGGTATTTGGCCTCACTCGACGATGCAAGCTCCACCCCATTCTATATCGGTAAGCTAAAAGCCTCGACCTTATTTTTACTGGTAAACAAAACTAATTCAGTTTTCCTCGGGTTTACCCCCAATCCCTTACTATCGCCCCAAAAGGACAGTTCTCGTAGACCAGATTCCAGACCTCATTGATCGTAAGTAGAAATTTATCCGAGATCAGTATAACCACAGATGCAGATCAATCAGTCTTTCTATTGTCTTCAGTAATAAAGACGATAGACTGTAATATTTGGGTTTCGAATGAGTTGTCTTTCCCGCTTTGGGTATGAAAATGACTCTTACTTCTCTCCACTCCCTGGGAATATATCTCAACCTAAGACATTCCCTAAATATATTCGCAAGTAATGAGATGGCTCTGTCACTGACATTCTGCAACTTTACTGGAGGAATTCCGTCCGGGACCGGTGATTTTTTGTGGCCCAAATGTGTTCACCATTCATGTAACCTTGTCTCTAGTAATCGTCTCCCTAATGGTGTCATTATCACACCTATCCGAACCGGATCCGTGTAGGTTATCACTGATTCTACCTAATCGCACCTCAGACTATATCACTACAGCCTGGGAAATGCGTCTTGAGGGACTCTGAGCTAGATTCTGTCCGCGAGTTGTCCGCATGTTGTATGCATCCAGGTGCCAAAGGGTCCTTGATTAATACACGCCTAAATCTGGACAGCCCGTTCACAGAGTATACGGACTCACAGAAATTCACTCATGTTGTCCGTTACGCTCTCCTTATGTCCCTCTTATACTTAGTTATTCCAATCACTCCCGTCCCTCGTTAGCTTGACCCTGCTAAACAGCTTGCTAACTGCAGACCGCTAGTCCCTAAGTTCTCTCGTCCATCATCTCGGCTCTTTACGCTTGCCATTACATACCACCTGACAACTGAGCTCAAAACTATTCCAAACATTCGTGAAATTACTCACTACTGCTTCGATACCCTCAACTGAATTTCACCAGCCAAAAGACTTCTAATCTGTCTTCCTGGAGTTTCTACAGCACCTTCCCCTTGATTCCGCAAAGTCGAGACTGAAGGATATCATGCTGTGGTCTGAAAAGGAATAATCCATAACTACCCTCCAGTCCCTAACGAAATCACCACTTTGTTAAACTGACGTTTATCATTTACTAAACATGATGCTTAATTATTATATAAAACATATTCAATTAATTTTTACTTTGTTTGCACTTAAATTTATTAATATTGACATACAAAATTTAATTCACATTCCTCCTACTTTATCTTAAAACATTAATATAAAAGAAATTGATGGTTATTAGATAGGTAGAGAAGGTTGACGTGATACATTAGTTGTACCACATCTCCACCCAGCGACCGACATCGTTCTTTTGTGAGTCCTTCATTAAAACATGATAGAATAGGGGAAGAAGAAAGGAGAAAAGAGTAACAAGAATGAGAAGTGGAATAGCAAGAGTAAAAAAAATTTTTTTGATGGTTGATGGTTATTAATTACCAAACAATTTATTTCCATTAATTTTTCTAATGCGTTTTGTACTCTTTGCACTCTCAGCAACGATTAAATGAAAGAGCGTAATAATAGGTATGAACTTAGATAGTACAATTGTGATACGAAATTGATATCCCTTACTTTTAAAAAAGATAATAAGCATATTTCCAATTCTGACATTGAAAAATTTCTTCTTGAAAAAAGAAAATTCAAAAGGGAATGGCAACATACTAGATCAAAGCTGAGACTGTAAAAAAGGGGCTAGTTGAAGGGCTCTTCTTAGTTTTTTACTTGAAGAGGATCTCCAAAATAGAAAATACATAGGTAGGTAGGTAGGTAGAGAAGAGTGCTCAGAAGAGTGCTTCTGCATCCACTCGGAGACCTAGAGGTCCATTGTGAGTCCCTTCGTAGATAATATAGAGAGAAATTTTAGAAATTATAGAGAAAACCAGGAAAGGAAAATAATAGAGAAAAGCCGAGACCAAGAACAGTATAGAAAATAATAGAAAAAACCCGGAAAGGAAAAGTACTACCGTCCTATATCGTTCGCTCTAAGCCAACGACCCTCTTTTAGCCAGCCTATTCTCATGACGAATCCTATTAATCTATCGAGATCTATCCTCGATATACTGTCCAATTCGTCAACGAATCGACTGCCTAGCCATTTCTGCCTACTTAGTTGTAGACATGGACAGTGACATATGATATGTTCCACCGTCTCTAGCTCCTCATTATCTTCGCACATTCTGCAAAGACCGGAGGAACCTATCATTTCCCTATCATTTCCCCTATGGGACAATGACCTGTCAGAATATCATAGTCTTCAGGTTTTCCCTTTTCATGCTTAAAAGTAGATTTGTATCTGCTTTATCAAGTTTGGGCCATAGGACCATTGATAATCTGCAGTCCGTTCTACGTTTCCATGCATGATTAATTAACCTGAAGTAAAAGCCTAGAGGTGGTCTCACACCACTTTCCCTTGCAGTCCTATCAAAAGCTGAGCCGTTCCTAGCTAATTCGTTAGCTACCTCATTGCCATTTATCTCGCAATGACCAGGTACCCAGCAGAGTCTGATATGGTAATCTCTCATCAATCTCCTAAGAGCCTTCTGACAGGTCATTGTCCCATAGGGGGTATGATAGGGAATTGGGATAGGGGCTCCTCCGGTCTTTGCAGAATGTGCGAAGATAATGAGGTGCTGGAGACGGTGGAACATATTATATGTCACTGTCCATGTCTACAACTAAGTAGGCAGAAATGGTTAGGCAGTCGATTCCTTGACGAATTGGACAGTATATCGAGATTAGATCTCGATAGACTGATAGGATTTGTCATGGGAATAGGCTGGCTAAGAGGGAGTCGCTGGCCTAGAGCGAGCGACACGGGGAGGTAGTACTTCTTCTTTTCAAATTCTTTCTATTCTTTTCTATTCTTCTCTTGGTCTCGGCTCTCTCTCCACTATTTTCCTTCTTGCTCCTTTCTATATCCTATCTGTAGTTATTTCTATTTTCTTCACGAAGGGACTCACAATGGACCTCATGGTCTCCGAGTGGATGCACAAGAACTCTTATGGGTGCTGTGCAACCCTTCTTTACCCACCTACCTACCTAAGAGCCTTCTTACAGTCGCTAACTAGCCTAGACTTGACAAAATGTCCTTTCAAGACCTTCAGCGCCGCCTGGCTATCTACATAGAGAGTTACCTCTGTATTCACCTCAATGTTCTCTGCAATCAATTCTGTGGCCCTAAGAATACCTAGAATTTCCGCCTGGAACACACTACAACTATCCGGGAGTCTATACGTTTTCCTGATGTTTTCCTCAACTAGATACACACCTGCACCAGTGCCTGTATCCATTTTGGATCCATCAGTGAATAACGATACTCCACTGAATAGTTTCTCCCTACCTGACCATTGGTTCCTACTCGGGATAACTAGTATAGGATTTTCCCCGAAATCGACCTCCGTGCACATACAGTCCGTGGATCCAGAGGGAACCAGGGCATGTCCACCGTTTAAAAGTTTGGAATGTCCTATTCTGATTGATCCTGTGAGTCCTAGTTCACTAAGTCTAAGCAGGCTCCTTGCAGCCATTCCCATCACGAACTCCTCAGTGGGTAGGAGATGCAGAATGACGTCAAGTGCCGCCTGAGGTGTGCTTCTTACGGCACCTGTTATGCCAATCGAAGCACATCTCTGGGCTTTAGACAGAAGATTCCTACGACTTCCTATTCTCATTGCTTCCCACCATACCAGACATCCATACGTCAGAATTGGCCTCACCACCGAAGTGTAAATCCAATTTACTACCATCGGTTTGAGTACCCAACTCTTACCTATGGAGTTCCTGCATGTGTAGTAGGCGTTGAGACCTCTTTTAAGCCTCTCCTGAGTGTTCCTCTTCCAAGATAATTTACTATCAAGAAACACACCAAGATATTTTGCTTCCTTTGCCAGTCTTAGTTCAGTTCCCCCTAGTACCGGCAGCCTAAACTGCTCAATCCTGTACCTTCTGGTGAAAAGAACTAGCTCTGTTCTCCCCGGATTGACCTCTAAATCCTTACTAGTGGCCCATGAGGACAGTTCGTTAAGTTCATACTGCATGACGTCGCTAATCGTGGAAAGAAATTTACCTGTGATCAGTATAACAACGTCATCAGCATAGGCAACGATTTTCCGCCCTCTTGCGTCAAATTGTATTAGAATGGCATTAACGGCCAAGAGCCATAGCAAGGGCGAGAGAACTCCTCCTTGCGGAGTCCCTCTAGTCACTATCTTCCTTATGCACGCATCTCCCAAGTTCGAATTAATTATTCGGCTATTCAGCATCAAAATAATCCATTAGATTAGGAAGTTTTGAATGCATAATGATCCTAGTGATTCTCTGATAGCTTCAATCTTAATGTTATTAAAAGCTCCTTCTATATCAAGGAACGCTGCCAATGTATACTCCCTATACTGCAGGCCGCGTTCAATGTAACTCACCACGTCATGTAACGTGCTGAGCCCCACTGATGATATGGTTGTCAATTGTCGTCCTCAGATAAAGATCGATCAATCTCTCTAATGTCTTCAAAAGAAAAGACGATAGGCTGATCGGTCTAAAATCTTTAGGTTTCGAGTGGCTAGCCTTACCTGCCTTAGGTATGAAAATTACCTTAACATCTCTCCACCTCCTTGGAATATATCTCCTGATAAGACACACACTAAAAAGTTCAGTGAGAAGTGTTAGTGCCGTGTCACTGATGTTCTGCAGCATGGCTGGAAAAACACCGTCTGGACCAGGTGACTTGTAAGGTTCAAAGGTGTTCACCGCCCATGCTAGCTTATCCATCGAGACTATGTCACCGACTTCTTCACTAAGTTCCCTATCAGATACACATTCTGAGAATCCCAAGATTCGTCCTGCCTGTGCATCTGCCTCTAAGTTCCTACAGCCTGGAAAATGAGTTTCCATAAGTAAACTCAGAGACTCAGAGCAAGACTCCGTCCATGAGTTATCCGCACGCTGAATATATCTAGGAGCACTAGGATCCTTGGATAAAATTCGCCTGAATCTGGATAACTCATTAACAGAGTCGATGGACTCACAGTAGTTCCTCCATGAGTCCCTCTTTGCCCTCTTAATGTCTGCCTTATACCTATTAAAACTTTCCCTGTAGCTGTTCCAATCCTCACACTTGCGTGTCAGTTTCGCCCTATTGAACAGCTTCCTGACGGTTGACCTTTGGTTCCTAAGTTCCTTGGTCCACAATTTAGGCTGTTCCCTCTTTCCCGGAAATATTATCGGACAAGTTAGTTCATAACTGTTCCTAACTTTCCCCGTGAAGTCCTCCGCTAAACTCCCAACTCCCTCTGATGACAATTGCCATCCTGTAGCGGCGTTTAGTTCCCTATCCAAAATGGCCCTAAAGGAGTTCCACTCGGTTCTCCTGGAGTTCCTATATGGTTCTCCCTTTGGCCTCGCGAAATTTAAACTAAAGGATATCCTGTTATGATCCGAAAAGGAACATTCACTATCTACCCTCCAGTGTTATATCTATAACTGCCTCTCTATCTTTACTTCTGAATGTGGGCATATAGCCCAAGTTACAGATAAAAAGATTGTTAGTAGTTATAACATTGAAAACTGACTCACCTCTGTCATTGATATCAGCGCTGCCCCACTGGCAGTGATGTGCGTTAGCATCACAACAGAGTACCAAATATACGCCTCTTCTCTTTGTGTAATCCGTTAGTTTGCACACCATATCACCCGGTGGGTTGGCCGCATCGTAGGGCATATAAACGGAGGCGAGTGCGTCTCTATCCTCTCTTTTCACGACCGTTAGGTCTCCATTGCTGAAAGAATGAAAATTTATACATAGAAAGATAAACAAAACATAAACACACCATTTTTTTCATAGTGTTTCAAAAGATATCAAACTACATGTAAAGACACAAATTCCTCTAAGCAAAACTGACTGTACCTGGACAAGTAGTGCGGAGGATAAAGCCAATTTATTTGCATGTTATTTATGCTCAGTCTTTCAACTCAATCCCAAACAAATGATTTTGTATTTTGAGAGACACCTGATATCAGATTATGATGACATAATTGTTATTAGCCTAGAGCACATTAATACAATCATTAAGGAAAGTATAAATGTTTTTAATCATGGATAGTGTTATTGAATCATATCCAGGTGATTTTTTAATACCATCCATGATTAAAAATCTACCGAACGTGGCAATAATCGTGCTATTAATAATGTTCAATGATGACTTTCATGTTTGTCGAAGCTGTTCGAGAAAGTGTTCCAAAAGAAAATTATACCATTCTTGAACGATAGAAATATCGTCTCCAGTTTGGTTTTCGTGAAAAACACGGAACTATAGAACAAGTGAATCGTCTAACTGGAGTAATAAGGTAATGTTTTCAATAAAGTAAGTCTTGTTCAGGTATTTTTTTAGATATCTCGTAAGCTTTCGATTAAGTATGGCATAAGGGTCTAATATATAAAATTAAATGTTTGCTACCACAATGTACTCGCAAATTGCTAGAATGATTTAATTGATCATATATTTAGAGTGAAGTGTAATGATTTTGTGAAAGAAGATTTGAAATAAAAGCAGGTGTTCCACGGGAAAGTGTCCGTCGAATCACAATTAGTGTCGGTTTTAGGTGTCACAAAACGTTTACGCGTTTTTTTAATGTTTTGGTAACATGTAAGTAAATTCATGTTTATTTTATAAAAAGAAATTGATATTTTTTTGTTTACATATAAGGGAACACATAAAAATAATATACAAAACTCTACAATTTTATTTATTTATGGCGAAATATGTAAATTCTTGCAAGGTGCTTCACAGCTTGATGAGCCAACTGTAGAATCCAATTGTTCAAATCACTGAACTGTGCAGGGTTATTTCAAATTTATTATAAAATCTTTCAGAGAAAAAGTATCATACGGAAAGCGTTTTTATGTAACTGATTAGGTTAAAAAGGGCGGCCTCCACCCTTTATAAATGCCAAAGAAAGGCTAAGAGAAAAAGTAAGATAAGGCAATAGAATAAAAAGAAAAATGTGGAACCTTAGTAACCTATAAGGTTACTAAGTCCTTTGCTCGTAACCTCCTCTAGTTTGTGTAGCATATGGCTTCCAAACCACTTTAGTCTACTACGCTAAAGCCCTACACAATGACAGAGTATATGCTCTACATCCTCTAGCTCCTCCACATCATCGCACGTCCTACAAAAGTCTGACGTGCCAATGTCCCACTTACTAGTCATATTCTCAATTGCGAAGTGACCAGTAATCCCCTTAGATTCCCACGATTCATGCCCAGAAGATATTTCGAATCGACTAGTTTAAGACTACACCATAACGCTCTAGATACCTTGCAATCCGTTCTATTCCTCCAAGCATGATTCGTTCGTCCTAAAGTCCATTCCCTTATGGCCATGAAATATGACCCAATTGGAATCCTAACCGGTACCTCTACAAACGACCAAAAGACCAGCTCTGAGCCTTTGCGAGTTAGCTCATCGGCTATTTCAATGCTGAGAGTCGCAGTGACCAGGAACACAACAGAGTTTTATCCTTTAGGCATTAATTAGTCTTCTCAATTCCTTTCTGCACTCAAGCACTAATCTGGATCTTACACTATGTCTTGTCATTGCCAGCAGTGCTCCCTGACTATTTACATAGATAGTTATCTCAGGGTCCCTTCCAACGTTCTCCTCCAGTAATCCTAGAGCCTTGTAAATGCCTATAATTTTTGCCTGAAAAACGCTGCAACTATCAGACAATCTAAAAGACCGTCTGATATCCGTTCCAATAAAGTAGACACCCGCCCCTGTGCCTACTTCCATCTTCGAGCCATCTGTGAAGATAGCACAATGTCTATGACGCTTCTATGCTCCAGCCCAGAGTTCCCTACTAGGGATTTCGATAACGGGAGTAGCCCCGAAATCAATTATACTAGGTAGGTAGGTAAGGTCCTCACAACCGATATGTACATCCAATATACAACTATCGGCTTGAGACTCCCAGTTCTTCCCTATGGAGTTCCTGCATGCGTAGTAGGCATTAAGCCCCTTCCTGGAACTTTTCCTGAGTATTTCTCCTCCAAGACGACTTGCTGTCCAAGTAAACACTCAGGTACTGGCTTCCCTTGACAATCTGAGCTCTATCCCATTCAATACTGATAGACTAAATGCCTCAACTTTATGTCCTGGTAAACAGATTTAGTTCAGTCTTTTCAAATGCCTCAATACTGGTACTGGTACCATCTACGCTCCTCTCTCCTGCTGTGCTCCGCCAAATGCTGCAGATCGATGCCCGGGTGGAACGGCCGTGTAAGTATAAGCCTACTGCCTCCAGTGGCTTCCCATTGGATATTTGTAGGGTTCCCGCTGCTAAAAGAATGAAGAAGATTAATGTTCAAATCACGGTATGAACAAGTTATACCCCTTGACTCTTAAACCACATACCCTGGTGTTGTTAAGCCAGGGTTCCTGAATAAGAGCCACCTCCACTTTGGAGCCAATTAGAAGCTTTGTCTATTCGGTTGAGGCTGCTTCACCACTGATAGCCTCTTGGGGTTTATCAGATTTAGAATATTTAAACCTGATCATCTCAAACCCAAAATTGAGGAAACCATGCTGTCACTATTGGACGCAGGGGCAACTCAGATGCCAGTATCACTCAAGTTTCTCCTCCGGATAAAGAGTATCGCACTTAGCAACTGCGTTTTTGAGAAATTCAAAAAATTTCTTATTGCCACAGTTGATAGTTTGACACCTTTCATCCAGTCCGCGCCTTTGAAGGAAACCTCGTCCGGCCTTCCTCTTACGAGGGCGATCTCTTCAATGAGGTTGTGCTCAATCTGTCGCCATTGTTCAATGCTGATCCTCCCATCTGGATCAACTTTGTCAATGACATCAGCTTGGATACAGTTCTGCAACACTGATTCCTTCGCTTTTTCGATGTTGAGGGTTGTTCGCTTCCTGACAAAGCTCTTTTAATAACCTCCTTGTTGGGGAGACTTAACAGAGCTGGAAGGTGTGCGAACATTCTTGGCTATCGAAGTTTGCTGGTCATCCCCAGACCTGACCCTTTTAGTGTCCCCCTTTTGGGGACCCTTAAAAGAGCCGTGTGGGTTTTGACCAACAGCGCTCGATGAGGAAAACCGCATGCCAGAGGTTTTAGCAACCCCACTAGTGGTGTCCTTGTGGCACTCTGAGCTAATCGAGCCATCCACTCGTTCCGACCCCGCCTCGACGCTTCGGTTCCCCTCTTGACTCTGAGCACGAGTTGCGATCACTGTGATCTTACGCTCATCTTCAGATCCAACAGAAAGATACCCGAGCTTTTCTGCGGCACTGGTCCCAGCAAAGGAATCTTTCGATGTGCCTAGAATCTCGTCCGTCTCTGATAGCTGGCCCAACAACTGACTTTCCTGTTCTAGAATGTCTCGTTGGACCTCTATCAACACTATATCGTCGTCCGTAGTGTCCGTATTTGTCATGTCACCCTGCGACCGTTCGTCTTCTGTCCGAATAGAGTTTAAATTGAAATTATCGATTTTGTCTCACGAGTATGCCAATAATAGGAGGACCATCTCGCGCAGTGACGGCGTGTGCGGACTAGGCTAAAGTTTACAGCCAACCCGTGCCATAGGCGTTGGAAGGGAACTGTTAAGCACCAACTAACCATTCAGGTCCTCGGCACTGCTACCAACCGCATTGACCTTAAAGTGCGCTGCATTTATTGGCCCGTGAGAGACTCTGACATTCTAGGATCGGAGGTATACACATGATCTGAACACTCAGATTATGGACCAGAACGCACCATATAACAAAATATTCAGAGTAAATGCAGCAAAAGACTAAACACGGACCGATAATAGGATACGAATCTTCAAATATATAAACGCACAGTATAAACAATGTAATTAGACTGGATTGCCACAATCTCTTAAAATTCTTCTCGCTACGTTCTTTAAGCGTTCTTCTAATAAAAAAAAAAAGCTACAACTGCAGATGTAATTTTATTTATTTTAGCGTATCTTATTCCTTTAACAATATTTTACTAACAACTTTTTAATAATATTTCTATAAAAACACTAAAACACTAAAAAAAAGTTATTAAAAATTGTAAACAAATGTTATTTATTTATATATTACAAGAATTCTTATTAAACTATGAGATCATACTGACATTCTAATACCCACACTCCTCACGAGAAAAATTATACATCTAACAAATTTGTAAAATAAAGATTTAATAACCCCAATTATATGAATTAGATATCAAAAGAACTAACTTAAAAGTTTACAATTATAAGTTGTTATTGACATATTGGTAATAAATTCCATAAACAAACAACATGTACAACTAATGATTTTTCATAAATTTGATTATATATGCGGGATATTAAAGTCTGTGGATTTCTAAGAGATTTAATAAATAATATCCTTCGTACAATGTGCTTCGGGTTTTGAAATAATTAAATATTCATATACATCTTTTAATTGATATTCAAATAAAGTTTATTCAGCAAAGACCATGTTCGATATACCCCAAAGAAGAAAGTGCCTGTGCAAAAATTATTAACGTAAAAATAGAAATATTTTATATCGCGTTAGAAATCTTGATTTGTTCCAATTTAAAAATTATGAAAATTTGTTCAATATTTTTTCTTTGCTCCTTTTAGATGGCAAAGCCTTGGTTCATCCTCTACAAGTCAATTACATTCATCAATTGATTCAGGCACGATTAGTTGAAAATCCCAATGCTTTAAGTGAAGTTTACAACTGCCTACATTACTTCTGCCAATCGCTGCAACTCGAGGTTTTATATACACAAACTTTACGTCTTAGCTACGAGCGTTTAGACGATAACATTCAAGTGGAAGAGTACATACCCGGGGTAAAGGTAACTGTATCTTATTGGCGTGAACTGACTAGTAAAGATCCCAAATCAGAATTGGGTTATCGTTTGACAGTACAATCAGATCCTAATGAAATTGGGCGTCCATTAGCGGTAATACACGTACCTTCATTGGGAGCTAAGGAGTCTGCGGAAGTAGCCGATCGTGCAGTGCGCTCAGATCATTTATCAATGGAACGTTTAATAGTACATACAGTTTACATAAGATCTGTGTCTAGATTGTCAGATTTAAAATTAGAATTTCAAGCTTTTCTCAAAGATGTTGATTGTGAGTGTAAATTTCTGCAAAACATAAATGCGCTAAACAAAATTATAAATTATATAATTCTCTATAAAATTTTATAGTTAAATTGGAAGGTACTCCTGCAATATTAACGGTGCCAGTTCTGACACCCTGCTTAAGAGCAGAACAAATTCACATTACCATTGACACTCATACAGGTATGTTGCGTTGTCATGTTCCCAAACATTTAGACTGTCCTATTACACCGGAAATGCAAACTGCCCTCAACAATGATCGCACCAAATTACCAAAAATTATGTCCGAGTTAAGATACTGGATAACTCATCGTCGCTGTGAGAAAACTCTACAACATTTGCCGGCAACAGCCACCGAAAGTTTATCATTCTTAACTGTGCCCGATAATCCCTTACTGCAAGCGGGCAGACATAAAATATTTATTAAACTACATCGTCATCCTAGTGTGATATTGGTAAGTATATTTGTGTTAAATAAAAAAATTTATTTGATGAAAAAAATCATAATTTTTAGGTTGTACAATTAAAAGAGAAATCAAGTATGCCCAATGAAATGGAGTATACCTTTCATTTGGGTTTTGTGGCCTATCAAACAAATGAAAATGATCCCATACTAGAAGAATCATCTCAGCAGTTGGTACCCGTACAGGCTCCACCTAATTTGCAGCCGGGCAGTACACCAAATGCTGAAGTACCTAAAGTTTATACAAAACTTTTGAAACTTATCGAATTTGATACATTTGTAGCAACACACGGTCCAGGTACTGATGTTGATGGTAAGTTTATTTTATTATTTTGCTTGTCAAAAATTCTTGAAGCCACAATAACCCATTTTGATTTATCGATTTAAAACCAGATATATAATAATATATTCTTCTTACTTTAATGCTCCACTAAGTTATATCCCCAAAGTGATGGTGAACCAACACAATACAGTGGTATGGTATAAAATTCTCGCAGAATAGAGATAATGACATTTCAATGATACTAGATTATACTTGGGATGGTCCGCTATCTCTATCGTATTGAAATAAACAAGTTTATTGAAAATAAACTTTGGTATACACTATTATGCAGAACAATCTGATAAAAAATATTAGTAAAACGTTTAACGACTGTTACTAAAAAATTGTAATCTGTAAAGCACAAAAATATATTTTCAATATTTTTCTTAAATACTTCAAATTCTTAAAAATACATGAAAAATAAAATAACTAACATAAAAATAACGGTTAAAACAAAACACTTGCAAATTTACACAATTCAACACTTTTTTTCTCTCCTACAAATCTTTAAAGTAGAGAGGAAGTATAAAACTGTGAGTAACAGTAATAATTCTTTTCCGTTTTGTCGACCTTTTCATTTTGTCCATTTTTGACGTTTTTTTTTTCTTTTTTATATTTTTTCGTTTTTGAGATTTTTTCGCTTTTTTGTACCCCACATCACCATAGGTGGTTGGGGTATTATACGTTTGTGCTGATGTTTGTAACGCACAGAAAATATCATCCAACACCCACCATAAAGTATACCAATCGACACAGAATCACTTTTTGAATCGATCTAATGATGTCCGTCCGTCCGTCAGGCTGGCTGTCGATATAAACCTTGTGCACAAAGAACAGGTCGCAATTTTGGAGATAATTCAATGAAATTTGGCACGAAGGACGAAACCTATTGAATTTGGTGATGATCGGTGCATTATTTCACCTAGCCCCCATACAAATGTTCTCCCGGAATAGGGGTTTAACGATCATAAATGCATTAAATATAGCATTAAAGGTGTAAGGAATTTTTGTATAAGTTTCAATCTTTGTGCCATATAAAACCCTCTTCCGAAAATCACTTCAACCTGCATAAATCATATATAAATTATAGTATCAGGTTTATATTCGACACAAATAAGTTTTATATAAGTAGAAATCATAGTGACAAATTTTATGAGGATCACTCCATAATTTATCATAGCTCTCATATAAGCCCACTTTCGGGAATCAATCTAAAGTGCATAAATTCATATAAATGTTAGTATTAACGTAATATTCTGTATTCATATATTATATTTTACACTTAGTAAACGTATTGTCCACATGTCTAATATAAGACCCCTGCACAATGCACAGTGGTGCAGAATCGAAATTTTTTGGAAATAAATCTGTAACTTCTGATCGGCCGGTTGGATTTTCATGAAATTCGGTGTAGGCGTAGCAGAGGAGTCTACAATGTTATGTTTGGAAAGGGGGCACAACAATCCCTCAGGGGCGGAGCTCAAGGGGCTCAAAGTTAGGTACCTCTGACATAAAAAAATTTTTAATCGCTTGCAAAATTTTTGTTTCTTGTCCGATTTCAAATATTTTTATATATTGATAAGACCTATAAAAAACATGTCCTATTTATCTCTTATAGTTTTCGAGTTATTTGCATTTGAATTTTTAAGCACCATAATTTTGCATGTTCTTGGTCCAGTTTTTTTCTTATATATCCTAGTATTTCCGACCGATTTTATTAGTTTTTTTCTTAACTAGTTGAAGAACAAAATTATCTATTGAATAAAGAAAATTTTAAGTCGATATCTTTACCGAGTCCAAAGATAAACGATTTTGAATTTGAAAATTGCAAAAAAGACGACTTTTTGTGTTTTTTTTTTTTAGCCGAAAAAGTATCTACACTCTTTTTTATCTAAAATAAAATTTTCTTTAGGAATATATAATAATTTTGCACTTTTCTGAAAGATAACTTCACAGAGATGACTTTAAGATAAAAAACAAGTCCAATAACTCAATTGGTCATGGTACAAAGTTTTGATTTTAGACCATATTTTCTCAAATCCCAAAGCACGAATCGACAAGCGGAATATATTTTAAGAATCCTCAATATGTTGTTAAAAGTTTTAAATCAAAATATACGGGACTTCGGAAAAATGTGGATTCTATTTATGTTATTTTATTTATGTTAATAAGATCCACATTTCCTGCAAATTTCATTAAGATATCTTTATAAACAAATATGTTATTACAATTAAAAAATTTGTATTTTGGAAGAGTACCTATACCGAATTTATTGATACTATATGTTGCTGTTAGGTATCACCGGAAAGGATATTACCTGTGCATTGTCACTAGCTCATAAAAATATAGATTTTGAACCATCAACAATAGATAAATACATTTGTTAAATTTAGGTAAACACCATAAATGTAAACTAATAAAACACTTATTGATTAAGTTAAAATAGACATTTTTTGTTTGTTTTGTTATTTTAAATTCATTAACAGAAATATATGAATGCTTAGAAAAGGATAAAGATTTACTTAAATTTGGGAAATGTGTCAACCCTATTAAAAATAAAAAATACTTATTAATTATTTTTATAAAAATATTTTGTGTATAGATATTAGTAAAAGTATACAGAAATATTCATAATTTTCTAAGTAATTATTCACGCAAAACTAAAGGCAAAAGTTGCAAGTTTTTAAAAATATAATCATATATACAATAAATTGGAAATATAAAAGTTTAAAGGCGCATATTTCTGAAATGAGGCATGACATTGACTTGAATCTTTTTGCAAAAGATCGGAAATTAGATATGCTAAAGGACAAGCTTAATTTGGAATACATATTTTTAAAATTTCTTTCGCTATTTAAAAATAAACCAAACAAAAGGCCCAATTTGGGGTTTTTGGAGAAAATACAAATTTTTGAATTGTAATAACATATTTGTTTATAAAGATATCTTAATAAAATTTGCAGGAAATATGGATCTTATTAATATAAATAAAAGCGCGTTAACCAAATTTCAATTAGGGGTAGGGTTTTCCTGAATTCCCAAATAAACTAATCAAAATTCCCAAAAATGGGATTTTTTTACATTTTTGGCTATAGAATCCACATTTTTCCGAAGTCCCGTAGATTTTGATTTAACTTTTAACAACATATTGAAGATTCTTAAAATATATTCTGCTTGTCGATTCGTGCTTTGGAATTTGAGAAAATATGGTCTAAAATCAAAACTTTCATATAAAATGGGTCGAATTCGGGAGAGTGTGTACCATGACCAATTGAGTTATTGGGATTGTTTTTTTATTTTAAAGTCATCTCTGTGAAGTTACCTTTCAGAAAAGTGCAAAATTATTATATGTTCCTAAAGAAAATTTTATTTCAGATAAAAAAGAGTGTAAATACTTTTTTCGGCTAAAAAAACACGAAAAGTCGTCTTTTTTGGAATTTTCAAATTCAAAATCGTTTATTTTTGGACTCGGTAAAGATATCGACTTCAAATTTTTTTAATCAACAGATAATTCTTTAACTAGTTAAGAAAAAAACTAATAAAATCGGTCGGAAATACTAGGATATATATGAAAAAAACTGGACCAAGAACATGGTGCTTAAAAATTCAAATACAAATAACTCGAAAACTATAAGAGATAAATAGGACATGCATGCATGTTTTTTATAGGTCTTATCAGGGCAATATATAATACAATATATAAAAATATTTGAAATCGGACGAGAAACAAAAATTTTGCAAGCGATTAAAAATTTTTTATGTCAGAGGTACCTAACTTTGAGGGCGGAGCTCCTTTCCAAACATAACATTGTACACTCCTCTGCTACGCCTATACCAAATTTCATGAAAATCCAACCGGCCGATCAGAAGTTACAGATTTATTTCCAAAAAATTTCGATTCTGCCCCACTGTGCAAGGGCGTGGGGTATCATATGGGCGGGCTTGACGACTATATCTTTCTTACTTCTTTCATTTTGGCGTTTTTTCGTTTACTTTTTTTAATTTTGGCGATTTTGTTTTTCATTCTAGCGTTTTTTCCTTTTAGTCGATTTTTTATTTTAGTGGTTTTTTAATTTTTAGTGATTTTTTGACGGTTTTTTCCACTTTGGCAATTTTTACTTTTTGGCGATTTTTTCGTATTTTTACAAATATTTGCAATAAAAATCAGAAAATAACTTTTTTATTACTTAGAACAAAAAAAAAAAAAAAAAAAAACAAAAAATAAAAAAAAAAAATAAAAAAAAATAATAATAATAATAAAAATAAAAACCAAAAAGTTTAAAAAGTATAAAGTATTATATATATATAAATCTTAACAAGTTTTAATATAAAAGAAAAAAAATTAAATAAGACTCAAATAATTACGTAAAAGTTTAAATATTTTCATACCTAATTTCATTATTTTTTTGTATGGACTTAGGCCACTTTTTAAAATTAAGGGTTCAAATATTACATTAAAATTTTTTTTCTTTCTTGCAGCAAGTACATTATAAGAAATAATTTTTACAAAACATATTATATTGAAAACAGTATATTTTAAAATACCTAAACTGAAATACCGGTATTGATTAAACGGTATTTGAATACCGTTATTTTTAGAAAATAATAATTTCGGTAACAGTTTCGGTTACGGTAATCCATTTGAAAATGTATTTAAACGGTATCGGTATTTATAAGGGTAGCGGTTTCCAACCTTAACCTAAATACAATATTTCATAAAATAATGTCAATTTTAATGGGCCTGAGATTATAGGCTCAACGGATAACAACCTAAGTCTGCATGATATCACATATTATCAAATGTTTGTTATGCAATGCATGTGAAATTATATGTGCTTTTTATGCGAACTTCAAGCTGGGTTTCCTTTGAACAATATGCATATTGGTCAATTTTTAAATTGTTTTATTTATACTTTACACATTTTACATCGATTTAAGTTAAAGAATATACAAATTTGTAACAATGTGAAAATTTGTAATAATGTGCGAACTTTTAATTTAATTCTTCCCAGCAAAAGCTTTTTGAATTTTGTAATGGGTAGAACTTATTACACACGTTACATAGAAAGTCATTACATATGACATTATTTTGAAAAGTCAAATAAGTACTTACTGGCAATGACTTCAGAAGAAACTACTTATTTAAATCATTATTTTAAGCAATCTAAATTTTGAGCATCTAAAAAGCTTAAAAATAGCTACTTTTGCTTCACCTTTTTGGTAGCAGATTAATAATTAGTAAATTTTTTGGACAACTCGAACAAAAGTAAGTAGTTATTCAGTCAAAAAGTAGTGTCTATTTATCTCTAATATTACTTCCAAGCTTACTAGGTAAATAAAGTTTTTTCTAAAAGTTTTTGTAAAATTATCATTATAATCTGTGTTTGAAAAACTCCAACTGCTGCGAAGTTTTTTGAATTGGCTAACTGAAAATTGTCGGTGGTGATAGCAAAAGGCATTTATCATTTTTTGAAGTCTAATACTTCCTACAACTACTGATACTCGAAAAAAAAACTAAACTTTAAATGAAGCAGAAGCCATAAAACATGTAGTTCAAATGCAGCAGTAGTTTTAAAAATAAAATATTTGGCTACCAATCTATTTGTAGTTTAACTTTTATAACTACTTCCCTTACTATATTTTTTATTTTTACTGCTACCTTCACTGTGTAGTTAATACTAATATAACAGGGATTAATAGGGAACTTCACAGCGGGGCATGTTAGTATACTTAATGAAGTCAAGTTTGTTAATCGAACATTATCCTTGGCCGCTCAAACGTCGGTACAATGACTGACTTCGAGGCTACTCTCGTTATTAAAATCCCTAGTAGGGACCTCTGGACTGCAGCGGAGAAGCTCCATTGAGGGTGTGCTATCTTCACAAATGGATCGAAGATGGAAATAGGCACAAAGGCGGGTATTTACTTCATGGGAACGGATATCAAACGATCTTTTATATTGTCTGATAGTTGCAGCGTTTTCCAGGCAGAAATTCTAGGCATTTACAAGGCCCTAGGATTACTGGAAAAGAATGTTGAGAGGGACACTGAGGTAATTATCTATGTGGATAGTCAGGCAGCACTAATTGCAATGACAAGTTATTGTGTCAGGTCCAGATTAGTGCTTGAGTGTAGGAAGGAATTTAGAAGGCTAATGGATGCCTACAGAATAAGACTCTGTTGGGTTCCTGGTCACTGCAATATTCTCGGCAATGAAATAGCCGATGAGCTAGCTCGTAAGGGATCGGAGCTGGACAGGTCTTTTGTGGAGGTATCGGTTAGGATTCCAATTGGGTCATATTTCATGGCCATAAGGGAATTGAATTTAGGAAGAATGAATCATATTTGGAGGAGTAGAATGGTCTGCAAGGTATCTAGTGCGTTATGGCCTAGACTTAAAACCAGCAGATTCGAAGCATCTTCTGGGCATGAGTCTTGGGAATCTAAGGGTCATTGTTGGTATGATTACTGGTCACCTCGCAATAGTAAATATGACCAGTAGAGGAGCTAAAGACAGTGGAACACATACTCTGTCATTGGAGGAGGTTGCGGGTAGAGAACTCGGCAACCTTATAGGGTTCATAACGGGGATAAAGTGGCTTAGAGGTAATCTACTCTTGCGCCTTATTCTACTAAGGTTTTTCTCTTTCTTCGTTTATTAGCTTTCCCCGGTATTTATAAAGGGATCACAATGGACCGGATGGTCTCTGGTTGGAGACTTGAAGACGACGGCCTTTTTAACCTTATACTAACAGAAGAGGTAGCAGTAAACTAGCAGACGAGGTAGCTAATAGATAACAGAAAAAGTAGTTTTTGAAGCTGCAATAAACATAGAACATAGAACTTAAAACAATTCGCTTTTACTTGTTTTTTTTTTGATAAGTTTTATTAAATATGTGTGAACATTGCCATATTATTTCATTGTGTTATATATTAATTGGACTATTAAATTTTTTAAAGTTTATTTTATAATATGAAGGACTATTTTTTAGTTCGTATTACATTTAAATACGTTACATTAAATTCTTTACTAATCACATGTAAATGTAATAAAATTTGAATTTTAAATTAAGAAATAAATCTTTAGACTGATATGTCATAAAGGTTATTAGTGTATGTGATTATAATAATTTTTTCTTACTATTTTTAAATATTTTTTAAATCAGACAAGAAATTTTATAAATTAAAAAACAAAAACACCCTTTTTTGATTTTGTTTTCCGCCAAAGAAGGCATTAAACTTTATATGATATTTATTTTCGCTATATTTTTACTTTTTCAGTCATATTGCATTAAATAAAAAATGGGGGAAAAAAAATGTTTTTCTCAATATTATGAAAATAACACAGTAAAAATATTACCAAGTTCCTCTTAAATATGGGCATTTTCACCACAACGAATTAGAATTAAGTGCATATTTTACATTTTTTTTGGAAGTTATTAATAATTACTTTTAAAAAATTAATACATTAAAAAAATAATTATTCACACAGAGAAAAAATTCATATATTTGAAAATTTTCTCATAAATATTATGAATCGAACATGACTTTTTTCCCAAACTTTTTTCTTAAAAAGTATAATTTGGATCATAGATGTTATTAAATTGTACTTAATGAAAATTTTACGAATTTTGCAAAAATGTTGCTAGAATTTTAATTTAGTTTTATTAGATTTGATTCAAATGCTAAATAAAAATGGTTATGCATGAAAATATTAAAAATAAGTTCCTTCAAATGGCAATTTTTCAATGAAAAGCTGTTAAAAAATAGTGTGAAATTTGCATAAATTTGCTGTCATTCTATAGCACATGCATTATTTTAATAAAAAACACTTCTTTTATGTTCTTCTGCTTCCAACATGTGTCTAAAAATCATTCAAAATTAAAAATTCTCCAAAGAAAATTTCAAACATGCAAATTGAACAAATTGAAAATATAAATAAAAATTTAAACAATTTCTTTAAGTCGTCTTGACTTTTGATTCTTTTCAAAAAATGTAAAAAAGTAAATTTTTATATTTATGCACAAACTTTTATCTATGTAAGAAAATTATATTTCGATAAATTTTAATCTATTTTATTTACTTTTACCAAAGAAATATTATTTATTATTTTATTTTATTATTATTTATTTTTTATTAAAAAAATTATGTAAACATCATTTTTTGAACTCTACATTTTGTAAGTAAAGAACAGGAACCCGGATTTATTTTATTTCCGATTTGTACACTTTAGTTTTGTTTTATGAAATGTTGGCAACCCAGATGGCAACTTTAATATATTTGTAAAATGAAGGGCAACGTCTAAATGTTTACACAAACAAGGATAATAGGTAGGTAGGTAGGTAGGGAAGGGTTGCCCAGCACTCATAAGAGTGCTTATGCATCCACTCGGAGACCTAAAGGTCCATTGTGAGTCCCTTCATAAAGAATATAGAAAGAAACTAGAAAGAAACTACAGAGAGATGAGATATAGAAAAGAGCAGGAAGGAAAATGATAGAAAAAAAAGCTGAGACCAAGAAAAGTATAGAAGAGAATATAAAGAATAAGAAAAGGAAAAGTACTACCGCCCCAGGTCGCTCGCTCTAAGCCAACGACCCCCTCTTAGCCAGCCTATTCCCATGACGAATCCTATTAGTCCACCGAGCTCTATTGTCGATATACTGTCCAATTCGTCAAGGAATCGACTGCCTAACCATTTCTGCCTACTTAGTTGTAGACATGGACAGTGACATATGATATGTTCCATAGTCTCATTATCTTCGCACATTCTGCAAAGACCGGTGGAACCTCTATCCCAATACCCTATCATTCCCCCTATGGGACAATGACCTGTCAGAATACCTATCATAGTCTTCAGGTTTTCCCTTTTCATGCCCAAAAGTAGATTTGTATCTGCTCTATCAAGTTTGGGCCATAGGACCCTTGATAATCTGCAGTCCGTTCTACTTTCCCATGCATGATTGGTTCTATCCCGAATCCACTCCCTAATTAACCTGAAGTAAAAGCCTAGAGATGGTCTCACACCGCTTTCACTTACAGTCCTATCCAAAGCTGAGCCGTTCGTCAGCTACCTCATTGCCATTTATCTCGCAATGACCCGGTACCCAGCAGAGTCTGATATGGTAATCTCTCATCAATCTCCTAAGAGCCTTCTTACAGTCGCTAACTAGCCTAGACTTGACAAAGTGTCCTCTCAAGGCTTTCAGCGCTGCCTGGCTATCCACATACAGAGTTACCTCTGTATTCACTTCTATGTTCCCTGCAA
This sequence comes from Protocalliphora azurea, assembly GCA_932274085.1. Taxonomy (NCBI): domain Eukaryota; kingdom Metazoa; phylum Arthropoda; class Insecta; order Diptera; family Calliphoridae; genus Protocalliphora; species Protocalliphora azurea. The sequence continues at coordinate 68,985,892 of OW026522.1, read as the reverse complement.
TCAATTCTGTGGCCCTAAGAATACCCAGAATTTCCGCCTGAAACACGCTACAACTATCCGGTAGTCTATACGTCTTCCTGATATTTCCCTCAACTAGATACACACCTGCACCAGTGCCTGTATCCATTTTGGATCCATCAGTGAATACCGATACACCACCGAATAGTTTCTCCCTATCTGACCATTGGTTCCTACTCGGAATAATCAGTATAGGATTTTCCCCGAAATCGACCTCCGTACACATATAGTCCGTGGATCCAGAGGGAACCAGGGTATGTCCACCGAGATTAACCTCGTTTAAAAGTTTGGAGTGTCCTATTCTGATTGATCCTGTAAGTCCTAGTTCACTAAGTCTAAGCAGGCTCCTTGCAGCCATTCCCATCACGAACTCCTCAATGGGTAGGAGATGCAGAATGACGTCAAGTGCCGCCTGAGGTGTGCTTCTTACGGCACCTGTTATGCCAATCGAAGCACATCTCTGGGCTTTAGACAGAAGATTCCTACGACTTCCTATTCTCATTGCTTCCCACCATACCAAACATCCATACGTCAGAATTGGCCTCACCACCGAAGTGTAAATCCAATTTACTACCATCGGTTTGAGTCCCCAACTCTTACCTATGGAGTTCCTGCATGTGTAGTAGGCGTTGAGACCTCTCTTAAGCCTCTCCTGAGTGTTCCTCTTCCAAGATAATTTACTATCAAGGAACACACCAAGATATTTTGCCTCTTTTGCCAGTCTCAGTTCAGTCCCCCCTAGTACCGGTAGCCTAAACTGCTCAATCCTGTACCTTCTGGTGAAAAGAACTAGCCAATATATTAAACTATACATTTAGTCGAAAATTATGCTGTTATAAAAATCAGAATATTGGAAAAAATGTAGTTTTTCTACAAACATATTGAAGCATGTAATATATATATATATATATATATATATATATATATATATATATATATATATCCTAGTTTATCCTTTATGTGAAATTTTTTAGCTGAGTTCAACCCTTATTAATTTTTTTATGACATTGGTCTCACTGAGGTAGGTTATCAATTCGGTCGAGGCCGCTTCACAATGATGCAGATTTATCTGCACCATCCGCAACCTCTTTGGCTTTATCATTTTTCGCGTAGCGAAATTTGATGTAGCCAAGCCCGAACGTAACAACCCCCCCCCAATGAGTCCAATTTCCTAATAGATTCCCGATCCACTGCGAATCGGAAATCTTTACCCTGGTTCTCTTTACAAGTCAATGAAGAGACAAGTTTCCATTGACTTGTATTGATCCCCCTATTTTGTCCCTCCAATATTCCCAGTATGACTTCCACCGGCTTAATGGGTGGTGGAATCCATACCGTGACTATTGGTCGCAGAGGCAATTCCGACGCTGGTATAACCTCCAGTTGCGCATCTGGGCAAAGGTTGCCACATCTGTTGATCGCGGCTTTCAGGAATTCAAAAGTTCCTTTGTTACCGCAACCAACAGTCTTGACGCCCCTTGTCCAGTCTGCACCCATGAAGGCTATTTCACCCGGCCTGTGCCTTGCCTGGAAGATTTCGTCCATAAGTCTGTCCTCAATCAGCCGCCACATTTCCGTACTGATTCTCCCATCTGGATCAGCACGGTCAATGACTGCTGCTTGAAGAATGTCCGACTTGGACGAATCCTTCCCCTTTTTGGACGATGAAGGTTGCACGACACCAGATACTACCCGCTTCACTACTCCCTTATGAGAGTTTTTAAGCGGGCCACTTGGTGCATTGCCAACCTTCTTCGCAGACGGAATCTGCTGGTCATCCCCCGACCTCACTCTTTTTATGGTCCCCTTAGGGGGACCTTTAAAAGAGTCATGCGGAATATGACCAGCTTTCTTAGAGGTAGAGGGTATCTCATCTCCAGGCAGAGCTCCCCTAATTGACCTTATTTGAGATCCTTTAGCGGGGCTCGCAAGAGCTTGATTTACCCTTTCTACTCTCTTCTCCATGAGTTTTTTCTCACTACCAATCCTTGCCGACCTGTCGCTTCCCTTGAGAGAAGCTACAGGACTACTGGATGGCTTGTGAATATCACAATGTGCAACAGCGTCGACTTTTGGATCCAAAGTGTTGGTAGACATGGACTCTTTACCCTTGCGAGCAATTTGCGGACCTTCCTTTACCTCCCCTTTAAAACCATCGGGATAAGACAATCCCAGGATGTCACCGATGGAGCCATAGGTCCGTTCAAACCTGTAGATGCTCTTTCGGTGTTTCCTGCGAACATGCCTATCCCGCCCGTCTAACAGCGATAGGTCCTTTTTAGCCAACTTATTTAGTGCAGCTATAGAGGCCCTAACACCGTTTTTCGCCTTTTCAAAATTCGTTCGGCTGTCGGTTGCGGCTTGCTCATCCATTGGATATGCTACCGCTACCTGCCGAACAATAGGTTTGGCCGTAGGCCTTGGCATGCCTGATGCCCCCGTCGAGCTCACCTGCTTCCTACCCGGAGTTGACGCAGTGTTTGCAGTTCCGATTTCTTTTTCCCGGTCAAGAGCAGGGACCACTGTTGTCTCATGCTCTTCATCGGATAAAAGAGACAGGTCCTCCAGTCCCTCCGTCGCTCCAGATCCTACAGGGTCCTCCGCCGAGTCCAGCAGGCTGTCCTCCTCCGTTAGTTGGGTCATTAGTTGTCCGTGTTGAATGAGGATGTCCGTATGCAGTCTTATTAAGTCCATGTCATCGTCCCCATCCTCATCTTTCCCCCTTTTCCCGACGTCGTCCTTGTTTTCCCCTACCTTGACCCTATCCCTAACTCGTAAGTCAGCTTCCGTCCCTTCTTCTACCCTAGTGTTGATTTCTTTGTCCGTTGTCCCTTTGTCCCGTTCAATACTTAATCTATCTGTTTCCATTTTTACTTTTCTATTTGGTCCCACGAGTATGCTCGTAAAAAATAGACCATCTCGCGCAGTGACGGCGTACGTGGACTAGGCTGTAATACAACTGACCCTTGCCATCAGCATCAGAGGGGAGCTGTTCACTATTAGTTTCTTTTAGCACTAATTAATCATTCAGATCCTCGGCACTGCTACCAACCACCTTGATCTTAAAAGTGCATAATACCCATTTATTTGGTCCACGGAAAACGTATGACCCAAGACCGTACCCAGTGTCAGAGATGTGTTCATTTCGGCGGAAACACCAAATAGAATACATCAATGCATCGCATCCAGTCCAGCAAGCCTACCGTTTTCAGGACTGGGTGTGATACAAAGGATGCATTAATGTCGGCAAGGGAAGAGGGCTCCAGCACCGTACATTAGTGCATCCAGTGTCTCTCGCCCAATCCCCCCTATCCGCCACCTGGGGACGCGTCCGATGGAAGTAAACAGGTAAAGACTCCACACGGATATTTTACATATTTTAAAGAAATTTCTGCAGATTGTTTTTGTTCTTTAACAATTTTTAAGATATTTCGTTGACTGATCTTTCGAAACTAAAAGACTAAATCTATATATATTCTCTTAACTATAACCTTAGAGAATCGGAAAATATTTTGCTTTTTCAAATATAATTTACAGTGGGTTTAATATTTAAAATTGAATATGTAAAATATTTTTTCGTGAGCATGCCTCATATATAGACATATATGCATATGTTTTATTTCAGATACTCCACCGCACAAAAGGAAATTGGGTAATGAACATGGAGCGCCGTCCGCAAAACAGGCCAAAACCATTTACCCAGCTTACTTTATACCAGAATTGGCTCATGTTGTTGCCATGTGTGATGAAAAGATACCATTCTTGAATTTAGCCCAAGCTCTAACGAAATACAATATACCACATAGTGGTCTACAAGTTGAATCGAATGCTACTTCCTTAGTATTAAAAATTCTATCATTACCTATGCCTGGTCAAACCCATGGAGAAGAACAAAAAGTAAATTTTAATATTTTATTAAACATTTTAATATATTCAACTTATTTTCATTTACAATTAGCCACAATCGCACATTTTAAATATGCCGGTAATTGAGCCGCATATTTGGAAAGATTTAATAAAACGTCTGCTGTCCATATCAATACGTTCGCAAATGAATAAAAACAATCAAATACGTGTTTGGGTAGTTGAGTTTGTTTTCTTTAGCACACCCTTACAGAGTACTCATCCCAAGGAGCAGGGCAATCGCAGAACGGTTTATTTGACTTATGAACAAATTAATCATGATTTTTCCAAAACAGTGGAAGATCTTTTGAAAGACTGGTCCAAAATTGTTTATCTCTATACATTGGTTTATAATTTCTCAGAACATATGAAAAATAGTAAGTTTTAAAGTCTATTTTAGTTTTACATTTTTAAATTTTGATCTAAATTTCCAGAGCGACTGAATATTTCCGACACTATAACGATAAATTCTTACAATTATATCAATCTGCTGTTAGGATATGGACCCAAAAAGGAAGTGATTTGTAATATTTACTGGTCCGCTCATTCTCGAGGTTTTCGTTTAGTCTTCATGGGTGGTATAACAGCTGTTAATGCCCATTCGATGATGAAGGATCAGTTGGCAACACATTTGAATAGTCAACACAGTTTGGCACAAATGGTCTACATTTTACATGAGACATACTATCCTCTTTCGTCGATAGCTAAATTGCCCATTATACCACATTTGGGTATACCGGTAGGATATATGATATGGAAAAAAATCAAACATATTTATAATTTTTTTATAGCGTCCTCAAGTTCCCGTTTTATCGTTTTGTATTTTGCCACAATCCCCCTGCTTGATACGTTTGGCCTACCAGGCCATGTTTTGCTTGGAAATACGTTTTCGCGCAGGCCGTTTAGTGTCAATACGTGATGGTGCCTACAGTCGCTTCGATAGGAATCTTATAGAAGATTTTACTCCCATACAAGGCTTGAAGGTTAGTTTGAACTATATAAACAAAATAAATAAATATAAGTGATACATTTTATAATTTAGGGCTTCCTTTCGAAATATGTGGATGATAATGCTGTTTATCGCGGTCGTTCGCAAAGTGAAGATGATAATCCCCCTTCACCTTTAGGTATGGAAGACAATTTTGGCGGTCCAAGCAGCGTAACAGGTTCGGGTACTGGCGGATCTTCACCATTTCTTAGTGCTGGCATGAGGGGACCTCAATCGCCTCGTGACAGTGGTTTGAGATTTCCAGCACCACATACGCCTCCCTTAAGTTCTAATCCACACACACCAGCAAGTCCTCATCCATCGGCGGGAGGAGGATCCAATACGAATGCGGGAAATTCACAAAATCATCCTAACTACAATTTGACTTCACCACCTGGGCCACATATGCCTCATCCATCACCCGGCGGCTTGATGCCTTCTTCACCCTTGAATCCTCAACCAAGTCCTCACATGGTACACAGTCCTGGACCAAATACGTTGTATATGCAAGGACATCAAGATTCCCCATTTGCAGCCATGTCTCCAGCTAATTCCAATTGGCCGGGATCTCCCAGCATGCCCAGACCATCACCACGACCAGGACAAAGTCCTGATCATAAATCTAGCCAGTCTGGTAATACGGCATCCAATGCCACTTCCAATAGTAATGTAAACGCCCAGGGTATGAATCGAATGCCTCAAGCTAACCGATCTTGGGCCGGAGCTGTACCTACAATACTAACCCATGAAAAACTCGACTTGTTGTGTCGTCCAAGTCCACATCCCAACAAGGATATCGGCATTACTCCAGACATAAGTCCGCTAGAACGTTTTCTTGGCTGTGTTTATATAAGGCGTCAATTACAACGACACGTGCAAAATGATGAAACATTAACGGTGCTAAATTCCAATGAACCGGGAGTAGTACCCTTCAAGGTGGACAATTTACAATGTCAAGTGATTTTAAATCAAGTTCATATGCAATCGCTTCATTTGAAAATAACACAATTGCCATCACCACCCACACCCGATGGCAAACAACCTTTCCAACTTAGTCCAGATGATTTAGTCGTGCTGGAGCAGTTCTTTGATACCAGAGTGGCAGCGCCACCTTATCGGCCGAATTCACTGCAGGGTTTCTGCAAAGTTTTAAGTTGTGCACCTCAAGTGCTTAAAGATTTTATACAAATTATGCGCTTGGAAATGAAACCCGATTTGGGAGGCGACCAATTAAAGTGGACAGTACAATTCTGCATGCGTGTGCCTCCATCAGCGGCTCCCATTATACCAATAGGTAGTCCAGGTGTATTGATTGTTCGATTGAAAATTTTATTCTTTGTAAGTATAAAAAATAAGCCATACTACCATGGGATATTTAAAATTAATATATATATTTTTTTTGCAGTTACAAATTACTCGCATACCCTATAATGGTAAAGAATGGAAAGATAGTCCTTCTTTGGTTTTACCCATGGTGTATGATCTCAGTTCCAATTTAACACAGTTGGCCGAGAAACGCGAACAAGTTCAATCGCCAGCAGCTGTAGCAGCCAGTACCTTGTTAAGACGTTTTTCTGAATATGGCGTACAACATGGCCAGTGTTCACTGTTCCCGGCTGTTAGAGATTTACTGACAAATCTGCAGCTTCCGAATGACGTACCACCACCAAATCAGGTAAGAGTTTTATCTAAAACTTGTTTAATAAAATCTCTAATTTATACGATTTACTTACTGCTTTTGTTAACAAAAGAACTTTAACAATTAAAATTACTAATAAAATTATTCTGAGTAGAATATCAACCAACATAAGTGCCATTTCAAGTTTTAAGCCATCGTTAAGTATTTGCGTTGTTGTTTTTTTTTAAATAATGAATATTTGACATTTTTTTTAAATATTGAAAATTTTACATTAAAAACTAAACTAAAATAAATTATTTTGCCACCGAAAGAACCTTGAACATTTAGTCAGTTATAAGTTGAAGCCAACTCCTACCGGTGGATATAAATTTTAGATCTTACGATTTGAAATTATTGATCCTTGATATTTAAAAAAATCTAAAATTTTATTGTTTTTCTGTTGAAGACTTTGTTTAAATCTTTAATGTTTTTAATTTACAAATCCAATTAATTTTATTTATTTCAGGCTATTGGACCTCCAGTGGGACCCATGGTAGGTTCCAGTCCAAATCCAATAATGCATTCACCTATGCAACAAATGGGAGGTCCCGTAGGTCCATCACAAGTTGGTCCAGGTTATGCTCAAATGCCACAAAATCCTGGTCCTCAGTGATGAAGGCGAAAACGCCGCTCGGCAGCCAATCTAAACATATGATGCAGCACAGGCGGCTGGTAAAAGTATAACAAATTCTTTATTTCTCAATTTATTTGATGCCGTTTATAGTTTTAGATTTTTTTTGATTATACATATGTTTATAGATTTCGATTTTCTTTATTAATTTTATATATATATATATCCATTTTTTTTTCAATTTCAAAGAAATATATATATATATTAACTTATTATTTTGATTATTTGCAAAACAAGTAAAAGAAATTATAAGAATTTTTTGATAAAACAAAAAATTATATTTTATTAAAAAATTATTTACTTAAATATAATCATATTAATTTATAAGTATTGTATTTACAAGAAAAAAAGATAAACAAAAATTTAAGAACAAAACTAATAAAATATACTTAATTATTTAAAAACAAAAACTTTGAAGTAGTATCACAATTATAAATTAATTTAAAAAATTCGCACGTGTAAAATTTATTGGAAAAACCTTCAAAGTTGGTTTTTATTTTCTGTAGTATTATACTGCTCTAAAAAAGCAGACTTTCGAATTTCAACCGTAACTCCCCTAGAGCTGTCCTTTTTTATGTAAAAATATAGTGTGCAAAATATTAGAGTGATCGGATGTCGCTACCATGTGCCTCACCCTGAAATTTGTAGGGTCGATTTATATGGGAAAATTTTGACTTTTTCCTTTTTTTTTTTTTTGAAAAAATTTGCTAATATATTTTTTTGCAATTTAATGTAAACGAACTGCAATCTAGACATAATTATATATTAACAAGATAAAAAAGTTAAAAACGGTTAGAAAATATTAAAGTTATTAGAAATTCCCCAGACCATTAACATGTTTTCGAACACTTGCGTAAGCAACTTACATACAATTTTAAATTTTTTTTTAGAAATGTTAAAATAAAATGCTATTTTAAGCCAAATTTGAACCGTAATTACTGAAAAATAGCTTTGAATTCTACAGGATATTATAATTCCCTTTTCATGCTTTATAAAAAAACCTTGATTTTTATTATAGGTGTTTCAAATCACCATTTTAAGTTTTTTCAAAATTTTGTTGAACAAATTTCCAAAAATTTAAGAAAAAACTGTGCTGTTTTATAGACAACACCACAGAAATTAAAAATAAAAAACAGTTAGGTTGATATCTCTTATAAATTCGCCGTACCTTAGATTTGAATTTTGCGGATTTCGGCAAAAAGGCATTTTTTTTTCGTGATTGTTGTATTGTTGAGTCAATTTTTTTGGATAAACAAAATATAGATAATATAGACTGTAGAAAATATATTTCGAAATTTTTAACGCATTTCAACAATGTTAACTCTTAAAGCCAAAGGTCAAATTTTGGAATATTTGAGGATTTTATCCGAAATATAATTAAAATTATTTATTTTTATATTGATTTCAAAGATATCAGAATAACTTTACATGACGAAACGAGTTAAGTATCATCTTCTTTGTTCATGATAGCAGTTAATAAAAAATACTTTGCACATAATCAAGAAGGGAGGGTGTTTCCAAAAATGTTGACCCCCAGTTCGGTTGAGAGTTAAATTTATGTTTTTGGATGTAGATAACATCTATTGACTTTTAGTTATATTTCTGAAAAATTACATTGAAATCTGAGTTATATTTTCGTTAAAAATCTCAAATATTTCAAAACTTGATTTTTGACCTTGTTTTAGAGGTTAACATTATTAAAATGCGTTAAACATTTCGGAATGTATTATCTACAACTTACATTATCTTGTTATGTTATACTTTTCAATAATGTGTATACTAGTCCAAAAAAATTCACTCAACAATACAAAAATCGCCAAAAAATGCTTTATTGCCGAAAACCGCAGAATTCAAATCCATGGTAAGGCGAATTTATAAGATATATTGACCTAATACTTTTTTATTTTTACTTTCTGGGGTATTGTTTATAAAACAGTATAGTTTTTCCAAACTTTTTTGAGATTTGTTTAATAAAATTTTGAAGAAATTGAAATTGGTGATTCGAAACACGCAATAATAAAAATCAGCGTTTTTAATAAAGCATGAAAAGGGGATTACATTATCCTGCAAAAGTCGATGTTTTTTTTTTTAGTAATTATGGTTCAAATTTGATTTAAAATAGCATTTTATTTCAAGATTTCTAAAAAAAAAACAAGTGTTCGAAAATATGTTAATGATCTGCGGAATTTGTAATAACTTTAATATTTTCTAACTGATTTTAACTTTTTTAACGCGTTTGTCTTTTGTTGATATAAGCAAATTTTTACAAAAATAAAAAAATTATAAAAAGTCAAAAATTTTACCATATAAATGCACAAACTTCAGGTTCGATGCGGCACATGTTAGCGACATCCGATCACTCTAATATTTTGTACACTATATATTTTTACATAAAAAGAACAATCCCAGTGAGAGTTTCGGTCGAAATTCGAAGGTAGGCTTTTTTTTGGAGCAGTCCAATGTATATACATTGTTTATCTTCTGCGTCCTTTCCAATTTCCTATCTAGTTAGTTAGCTTATATATATTTATTGACCCGTTTGGAATGTTTAATGTATGTCCTTTTAAATTTGTATTAAATTTGTTAATTACATATTTAACTAAGCTTTTGGCTTACTAGCTTAGACGTATTTTCCATCCTAAGAGGTATAAGAATTAAGATATTTTCTGTAAATATTAACACGATTTATTTATCGGCAGCCACCACTTCAGTTTGTCCCAGTTGAGAAGGCAGCTCGGTAATGTCATCATTTTCAGAGATCAAAGACACCCAATAGCGTAACCTTTTGCTACGCAAATAACTGCCAGAATTATCAAAAACTACAGTGTCTGTAAAATAATTTAAAAAATATATTAAATTTTATTAAAAAGAAATTAAAATATAGTTACTTACATTTTGTATTGGGGCGAGTAAAAAAGAAGCCAACTTCGTCCATTTCATTCGATGAAACTGTACCCAAAAGTACTTCACTTTGTTTTTCGCCCGTAATCTTATCCACACTGTAGATACCAAATTTGATGTCATAATCATAGGTCCGGAATTCCCATGATAAAATTTGATCCTCCTCACCGGTTTTCTTTTCACCCACATCAAATTCAAGTTTCAATTTATGACCCTTGTTAACCACTGTCTCTATAAAGTTTTTGTTGCTATCGATTTCTTCCTTCTGTTCGACATACAAATCCTTGGGTACCTTTCCACCCCAAACAATCTATAGAAAACGTAAAATCAAAATTAAAATCTATATTCAAAAAAATGAATATATACTTTGATTATATTTACCTTGCCACAACATCTTTCATCACCATTTTCCACATAGTTGCCACCAAAACATTTGGGGAAAATATTGGGATCCACATGACTGAATAAGGCATCTTTCCATTTATCACTGCCTATCTTGTAAATATTAATTTTGCTCATAGTGTACTCATCCAAAAACTTTTTGATGAAATTAAAACCCACGGAAAACAGTTTAGGCGCTAAATGGAAAATAATGTTTAGTTTGATTTTTGATTACTTATTGCTCTTCTCACCATTGACTATATAGCACATTTTTAAAATCTCGGGATAATTTTGTTCATATTGTTTAATCATGGTTATAACTAATTCAGTAGCTGGACGCCAGGCATATTGCTTCAAATTAAAATCGGCCATATCGAAGAAAACAACTAACTGTCGTGCCTTGGGACCATGAACTTTACTTTGTTCATAGCCGGCCTTCATGAAACGTTCAAGTAACATGACCACATAACGTTGGAAATCAAAGCGGGTGACACAGTGTAACATGCCGTAAATATCGAAATTGTAAAAAGGACATACAATAACTAGACAAAAAATAGAAATGTGGTATATTAATAAAAAAAAACTCGTCCACATACATATTTAAAAATTAAAAAAAAAACTCACCTGGAGAACCTTCATTATCGAAACCCACCATACCATAGGGTAAATATTCCCTTAAAGCTTTGGGAGCCTCCCACTTTTCTAAGCTGTCTACATTCCACATGGCACGAGTTTTAAGACTCTAAAGCGAATTAAATATAAATATAAATATGGGTTATTTATTTTAACAATAATTGTATTAAATATCCTTAACTTACATTACGTAACATTTTCTCTGCATTTTCGGGATTCCATTTTCTTGCTCTCAGCCAACGCATTAAGAAATAGTCGTCGTGGGTTTCATTTAAGACATCCTTGACATTAGAACGAAACTAAAAATAAAATAGACATACATAATGAATAGTTATTTATTAAAATATTTCAAAGTAATAATACTAGTATTGAAATTGTTTTTAAAAACTATGACTAAAATTTGATCATATGTTATTATATTTAGTAAGTATGTGTGTCTAATGAATTAGCTTCCTTCTAAGTTTCTAATGATTTTAAAAGCTCAATAACAATTTTCATACATATAAAAGTTTTGATATATGTACATATTCAGAATTTTTCGAAAATTAATAAAATGCCTTTTCATGGAAAATATGAAATTAAATTTTCATGTTAGTAAATACGAGACGTATTATACATATGTATATGTGCAAAAACATAAAAATTTTAAAATTCGATTAACATTTTTTACGGACTTTTTTTTGGTACATTGACACCGCTTGAACGAACAAAAAGTAATACTTAGCATTGGCGTTGGGGTACTAAAGTTGAAGCGGTTTAAAGTTGAAAATTTAAAAAAAAAAACAAAAAAAAATTCACTTATTTACATTATAATTGCACACAATAATAAATGTAGTGAATAACTATCATTACATGTAGAAAGACTTACAATATTATCATTGCGAGCTGAGTAGCACGGAAAAATAAAGTTTTTCTTTATTATATATATATATATATACTTTTTTTTATTTTATTTTATATATGTAGAACTTGAAGAGAATACTGAACATTTAATAACATCCTAAAAATATTTTAGAGAAAAAATTCTAAAAAAAAGGTGTTTCAATGACAAGCTAGCTTTCCAAATCAATGCAGAAAAATATAAAAAAAACAATCGTATTAAATAAAGAAAAAAATAATGATATAAAGTGTTTAAAATATATATATATATATATATATATATATATATATATATAGTAGGAGTTAAGCTTTCAGAATATTGTTGGCTGAAGAACGTAACTAGTGGGCGCTACAGTGGGCCAAAGTTGACGACCTCGAGTGTGAAAAACAAATCGGAGCTTACAACTTTTGGAAATATGAACCAATCTGCTTAAACGCATAAAATGTACATAATGTCTAAAGCATGCTGTTCTCGATATGACATTTTCACTAGAGCTTCGAGTATAAATTCATGTCAAATATTTCCACTCTTTGTAAAGCTCTAGATAGATAGTAGACTGGAGTCTACCTTATCCCGAAACTGGAATTTTATGATAGATAGATAGATAGATAGATAGATAGATAGAGAAGGTTGATGTGATAGCAGAGACCGATCTCGGTCCATTGTGAGTCCCTTCGTTGAAAGAGCTGTGAAATATAGAATACAATACAGAAAATAGGAGAAAATAGGAGAGTAGGAATAGAAGAGAAAAGAATAGGAGTGAAATCATATAGGAGGATTAGCAATGTTACCATTCCCCCTAGGGTTATACCCCTGATTCTCCCTTAAACAGTCGATTCCCATGACGAAGCCTATGACGTCTACAAGATCTGCGTCCCGAACGTCACTTAGCCCGTCGAGGAATTGGCTACCCAGCCATTTCATCCTACGATGCTGCAATCGTGGACAATGGCACACAATGTGCTCAATAGACTCGGTCTCGTGGACGTCCCCACACATTCCACAAAAATCGGAATTGCTAGTTACCCGTGACCCGTTATGGCCCTATCATGATTCTTAAGCTCTTCCTATTCAAGCCCAGAAGAGTGCTAGTGCCTGCATTGTCCAGTGCTGGCCATATCGCCCTCGACACCGAAATTTTATATCCCCTGGTGAAAAGTACCAATTCGTACTTTGATGGGATTATCCCTAGACTGTTTTCTTTTAATATATGCGTAGTTCATTTAATGCAGATAATATGAGATCATTTAACGTTGGAAGAATTTTCTTTGATGAGGAGCGCAATTTCATATGTAACTACCTTGATTCCATTCCTTGAACTGGAAAAATCTACAGAAGTATACATATCACGCTTCCTTATTGTGTGCCCCTTGTCACAACTTTCTTTTCCCCGTCCAGATCCAAATTGGAATTGATGACCCTACTCTCAAGCATGTTACCTGATTAGTTGGTAATTCGCTTATCCTCACCCAAAACTTTTGAAGAGCGATCCAGAGTGAAGCAAATATTCACATGATTAAAGACGCCTTCGATATATAGAAACGCTGCCATTAGATATTTGGTGTATAGCCACGATCTTTTTAATCTAATTCTAGAAAATGTTTAACATACTGATTTAAAAAAAACTAAATACTACTTATTATTTGTACCTAATATTTAAAAAAGAAATAAATATATGAATATGATTATTTCGTTATTTTTAGTTTCTAATAATTTGCATATCGAGGGTTTATATTGATAAAGGGCTATCTGCAGTTTTTTCAAATATACATATATATATATATATATATATATATATATATATATATATATATATATATATATATATATATATATATATATGTTTTTGTGTTCTTTTTGAGTGGTATCAATTTTAAAAAGAAGTATTAATTCTTTTTTTTTTTTTTTTTTTTGAATTTTTATTTTTGGACTATCTACAAGACAAATAATTTAAATTAAGAAAATATGAGATATCTGCATGTTTTTATTTCATTTTCAAAGAATTGTAATGTTGAAACTGTATAAAAAGCGTTTTTTAATGTTTTGGTTACAATTGAGTTGTTGATAATTAATTTAATACTATTTTAATCAGTTTATTTTTTGCAATATTTATAACTTAAATTATGAACACATTTCCGTTTTTTTAATGTCAACATTTGTTATTTTATATTTGTAACGTTTGAAGATGGTCCTGCTCACACCAAACTTAGCTTTTTTATCTCTTTATTTGTAGGATATCATAAATTTAATCTATTTTTATACTCGAAATGTTTTTTTTTTTCATATACATAATTTTTACCTAATCTCAACAAAAATATTACATTAAAGCAATATTCTTTCTATAGAACAATTAACAATTTGATTGCAACGAAAAACATGATGATTATCTATCTTTATAACGATACGTATAAAGTATATTTATATCAAAAGTAAAGTTGTACATATAAAAATCAAACCGTTATAACTTAAAAAACACACTTTTACTCTTGTAAAATTTCAAGAGGGACATCCATTTAAGACCAAAATATAATCCAATTACTAATAACTTCTGTACTATACATAATAAAATTTTAATTTTATTATCAATTAAAAGATGAATAGATTTCCTTTAAAATGACATTTAGAAAGTTAATTTTTTTTCAAAGGTTCAAAGGTCAGATTTATAGAAATTGTACCTTTATCTCCAAAACGATATGTATTTTAAAAATTCCTAACATTTTATATCATAACTTTTCTCCATATTCGTTCAAAATTTCATGCCATTTAGTTTAGAAGTTATGTAGGAAAATATAATCTAGTCAAATTTTGTTCATAAAATTTCATTTATTAAAATATGAGCATATAAAAGGTACATACTTTGAAATTAATATTTCCAAATATTTTAAATTTTACATACATACATAAAATTTGCTTTTTACTATATTTTTTATTATAACTTCTAAACTAAATAAGTATAAATAAGTAAGAATTTTAAAAATACCGTTTTTTGAGATACAATGGTTTGATTTTTACATGTGAAACTTTGACCTTTGAATTTTTGATATAATTAAACTTTATACATATCGTTATAAAGGTAAAATCATTGTCTTTAATATGAAACTAAAACAGATATCCACCATGTATATTTTAGAAGTTATTAGCAGAGAAGGCAAAAATGCCTTTTTTTGTTATTTTATTGATACGAGTATATTGCTTTTTTCTCCTACTTTTTGGATTATTGAGAATTTTTTTTACAACAATCCAGTTTTTTAGTAATAAAATGTTGAAAACGTTGACCGTTCTATCGTTTTTAACAATTTTTACTAATTTTATTAAAACTTTGTAATAAAAGAACTCTTTTTAACAACCATAAAAGATTGCCGTTTTAATTAACAAGAAAAAAATGACAAAAGTTGAATCTTTAAAATTAAAAACTTTTATCTTTTCCTGGAGTTTTCCAATTAGAAGAAAATTAGCTGCTTTGTAATCTTTGTGCTTGTAAAATTTTATGCAAAAAGAAATACAACACCGATCAACATATTAACACAAATTAGCCGCATTTCGAAAAGATCAAAGCCAGCAAAAACTTATTACAGAATTTCCTGTAACAAATAATGCAAATACCTTTCACGAAGATATTTATAAATTTTTGCTAGAAAACAACATACCAATTAAAAAAGTTAGTCCTAAGTGAAAGTTCAGTGCGAAATAAATATGTTCTCAAAATTTACAAGGAATCCTTAAACAAAATGCGTGAAACAGCAGAAGATAAATATATATGGATTTCTGTTAATGAAACTACAGATGGTGAACAAAGGTATATAGGCAACTTTATTTTTTGGAATTTTGGATAATCTGGTGGTGGCAAATATTTGCTTAATATGGGAACACCAATGGAGCCTCTATTGCTACTTTCTGTAATGAGTCCTTACATCTTTTATGGCCATTGCCGCCTGGCAAACATATTTTTATTTTTAATATTAAAAATTATTTCTATCAGATATTAAATATGACAATGTTCTCCTTATAGTAACCATTGCAGCATCTTACATGTTAAGTGGATTATCTACACTAAGAATAATGTATCCTAAAATGCTACATTTGACATGTTTTGCACATGGTCTCCATTGCATTGCCGATTTCAAAGATTTAACTTTGAAAATGTAATAATTTGATATCTTGTACCTAAGCAATATTTGTAAAGGTAAAATAACTATAATTTTAGATTTAAAAATATTATATCATATATTTCAGGCTACTCATAGGAAGTAATTGTTCACAAAAATATATTCAGAACTAGCTCTACCATCTTTTCCATGCCTTACCCGTTGGAGCAGTTGGCTAGAAGCGGTAATATATTATGCTAACAATCTCGAAAAAGTTAAGGCAGTAATTTCAAAATTAAATAGTGAAGACTCTTTACGTGCAAAACAAATTCATGATGTGCCTTCATTAACTCCACAACTTGCATTTATGAAAACCAATTTTTTAATAATCGTGTCTTCTAAAAAAAAAACTCCAAACTGTTGGATTAAATATTCATGAAAGCATTAATATTATATCTACCGTAAGGAAAGTTCTTGTGAAAATTAAAGATAAAAAGTATGTCAAAAAATTTGATGCAGTATTTCAAAGAAATATATCAACAATTTTTATATATATAACGCAATTTTAGAAAGTGGAGAGGATTCTATGTTAGAAGTTTATCACCAAATGAACTTTTAAAATTTACATTTGCTCCAGCAACATCTGTAGACATGGAAAGAAATTTCTCAATTTGACAGATAAATGAAGAAAATTAACATTTGAAAACATAAAAGCCCATATGATCGTTTATTGTAACTATTTTCGAGAAACTAATGATCTCGAATAAATATTTCACAAAAAATTAAATTTGTTTTTTTTTTTTTTTGATACTTTTTTGTTAAAATATTGTGTTTTTTTCTTCATATTATTTTCCTTTAAATTGCAATTATTAAGTTAAATTTTGAGAAAAAGGTGAAAAAAATCAAACTGTTTTTTTTTTGTTAAACAACAAAAATTTTTCGTACTCAAAGTCTTGACTTTGATATTTCTTCACTAGACGAATTGAGATAATTAAAAAAAATTTTTCAAGATATTACTTTTCAAGCCAAAATATCTTTTTAACCATAAGAAATATCATAGACGAATAAACTTATTTTTTCTTCATCTCCTCAACCTCTTTAGAAAGGTTTTTAAATTTTTGAAATCGGACTTGATTTGTAGAAGTTACGATTTTTTTAAAACTTCTTCATACTAGAGGTGGTAAATTTTGACACCCTGTAGATTATCTTATCTTATTATTACAAGGTGACTAAAACGTGATTTTTCTGAAAGCTTAGGTCCTTCTCTACAACTCTTTCGCACATTTCAATCCGATCCGACCAGTAGTTAAGGAGTTACAGATTTATTACCAAAATTTTTGCTATTGACCCCACTGTGCAACAGTAGCAACTACTTCATATGAATACTGTAATACTGCTCAGTATTGTACGTAGATATTTGGAAATAATATTGTTTTTAATTTAAGAAAGCTAAATTATACACAAATAAAAATAGTAATTTATTATACCACTGACAAAAATATTACGAAAATAAATGATAAATAAATGGAACTGAATCGACCTTATTAAAGCCTTTTAAGCTGGATGCTGTACTTTAGAACAGGGGTTCCCACCTCTTAATGCTTTATGGACTCTTTTTTTCGCGGACCTCTGCCACATTTTGATTTTTAGTGTAGTAGAAGTTAAAAATAGTAAAAACTCAAAAGGTAGTTAAATATTTTAAATGAAATTGCGTTACCAAAATTAATTTATTTATTAAATGTAAAAAAATATTAAATGTAATAAAATATATATTTTTTAATATTGGGAGAAAGTTATCGGGTATATCATCAATAGCAATGTTAAATGGATTATGAAGTAAACTGGTTTGGGAAGAATTGGTTTTAAGCGCCGGATAATATCGGGAAAAATCATCTTGAAGTAAATCGAAATATATATATTATACTATTCATATGTTCTTTTTGCACATCAGATGAATCCAATATTCGGTAGTGAAATGAGGAATATTTTCGTAGAAGGGATTAGAGACGTAGTTGTGTCCATGAAGAAATGTTGCACGTAAAAACTCTTATGAATTAAATTCAGTTAATATATTTACTTGTCTGTCTTGTAGTTTGATATTAATATTGTTTAACGCTTTGAAAAATTTTGAGATATAAGAAAAGTAATATAACAAAATAGCTTCCTGTAATCTTTTTATCAAGATCTTCATTTTTGTATAAAAGGAAAATGTCTTCTTCTGTCCTTAATTCGTATAATCTCTTCAGCATATTTCCCTTCGAAATCCAAAGGAAATTGATACGAAGTAGTAATTTCTTATGTTATGCATTTAAATCAGAATTCTATTTCTTAAGGCACTAATTTTTATAAAATTTACTACGTCTATAGTAGTTTGAAGATCACTTTTAAATATATCAGGTAAGGTTTTCGCAGCAAGTACCCACCATAAACTTTCCTTTCCTGGTAAGCTAGCTGGCATAATTGGAAACAAAAATAAACTACTTATTTTTTGCCTGAATAATTGGTTATTTTTGTTCGAGATGTCTACAAATTTATGTAGTTATTATACCCTACACCACCATAGATGGCTTGGGTATTACGCGTTTGTGCTGATGTTTGTAACGCACAGAAAAAATCATCCAACACCCACCTTAAAATATATAAACCGACTCAGAATCACTTTATGTGTCTATCTAACGATGTCTCACGTAGCCCCCATAGGTTTGTATAAGTTTCAATCTTTGTGCCAAATTTCATGAAGATCGGTTCATAATTGACCATAGCTCCTATATAAAACCCTCTTCCGAAAATCACTTTAACGTGTATAAATCACATACACCTGTTAGTATCAAGTTATATTCGACACAAATAAGGTTTATATAAGTATAAATCACATTGACAAATTTTATGAGGATTCGGGAGTCACCCTAAAGTGCATAAATTCAACGTAATATTCTGTATTCGTATATATTATTTTAAGTATCGCTCCACAATTGTCCACATGTCTATATAAGGGGTATAATGTTGTCGGGCTTGATCGACTATATCTTTCTTACTTGTTTTTAGACGCTAGGGGTGCTAAAAATATGTACCTAAACGAAAATAAAAAGAAAAAAACAAAAACATTTTGTCATCAGTGAAATTTGAACTTGGACACAAATTAGCCATTCGTTTTTAATGACTATCGTCTTATTCAGTACATCATCTCGCACTTTATACTTTTTTTTTTTTAGTATAAAATAGCTTTTTAGGCATTTTGTTAAAAAAAATCTAACAGCATCAGAATGGGGTTGAACCAAGAACCTTCTGGTTGTTAATCCAGCGCTCTAGCCAACTAATGCACGTGATTGCAATATTACTATGCTATTATACTATTGAGTACTTATGACGTCTCATTACCAAGAAACTACTTTAATAAGTAGTTGGCATTACCGAGAACCAAAAAAATTACTGGGTACTTGTCGGTGGATTACTCAGTGAGATTTCTTTCTGCAATAAAATAAAAGTTGGCTTAAATTGGAAACATCAGTCATTTTAGTTTACTGCAGGCCATCAATTCTAGATTTTTTTCATGACTTTCTCTTTTGTGGACTTATCTAACTAACATCGGGTTAATGTTTACCTTATAAAGTTTCGGCTGTGAAAATTTTTGTGTTGCGATTTTATAAACTTTTTCAATTAAAAACACCATCTATAATTGTCTTTTCTGGTTATTTTATTTAAGATAAGTGTTCCACATATATATCTTAATTAGTGAATATTGAAGTTCATTGAATTGGATTCGCAATTAAGTCTTAATTAAATTTGTTTTATTTATGGTTTTGAACAACAACAACAGTGGATATATACCTTAAGACTTATTTTTGCATGAATTTGTTTTTGTATTGTTCATTGACATACATTTGGTATAGTTCTATTTGTCAAATAAAACAACTGTCAGATAGAACATCTCCGTTTTATATTTTCCTTAATATTACCACTCCGTTTTCTATTACTAAGATCAATATTATAATTGGTGACCTTGCTAATTAAATGCTGTGTTGCCATTTAATTACATATTACTGGTTTTAATCCTAGATAATATTTGTATTTGTGTGTGTCCTTAATAAAGTTTTGAGATGGACTGTATGAATAAAAACTGCAGTATTTCCGGAGAAGAACGTATGGTTTCCTGTTGGTTGTGTTTGGGAAATTACCACTTAAAATGTAGTGGCCTCAAAGCTCGTGATGCTGATGCATTATCTGACAATGGCAAAAACTTACAGTGGACTTGTCCAAATTGCAGAGTAATTGGCATTGAATTTTACAATTTTTTCAAAAGCCATAAAGCAGAGTTCGATGGAATTAAAAAAGACTTTTCATCTCTACAAGGAAAACTAACTAAATATGGTGAACTTTTTTCTAAATTTACAAATTTAGATAGTTTTGCTATTTCCCCGAGACCAAAACGTAAAAGAACTGCTAAGTCATCATCAACACCTCCTTATATTCCTAAAAATACAGGGGTTATTACTACTAATAATGATTCTATTCCGTTACCAACCGCAAATACAAGTAGTTGTCCTGCTGCTGTTGTAACTCCTAATACAAATAATTTTATTCCGCCTCATCATACTTCAAATGCTTCCAATTATAATATAATTCCGTCAGAGTCGACTTCAGTTACTCCTACGGTATCTAATTCGTCGATCTTGCCCATGATTCCAAATCTTGCTACCAGTAAGCCTCCAGAGCTTATTTTATTAACTCCCTCATCGTCAAACATCCCAACTAATTTAAATGTGGTCAACAATCCTCTTACAACAGTAACTCCAAAGCCTCTAAAAATTATTGCTCCAAGGAAAACCATATTTGCTAGCCGTTTTTCAGTAGATACAACAATAAATGATGTTGAATTCTATATTAAAACGAACCTTGGCATCGAAGATTATAATAATGTCCAAATTTACAAGATAAATGCGCGCAATAGAGCTTCATTTAAAA
The DNA here is from genome assembly GCA_932274085.1 of Protocalliphora azurea. NCBI lineage: Eukaryota > Metazoa > Arthropoda > Insecta > Diptera > Calliphoridae > Protocalliphora > Protocalliphora azurea. The sequence continues at coordinate 68,964,832 of OW026522.1, read as the reverse complement.
TAATTGTCCCAGAAAGTATTTTTGATCGTCTCGTTAATCCAATTGTTCGACAATTTATTTATCGTGATGATAACAACGTAATTCTTCCCAGGGCTTCTGATCCAAATCCAAAAAACTAATTGAATTAAATAATCCGTTAAATATTAATATTTGTCCAGAAAATGATTACAACTTCTCAGCTATCTCCATCGCATACCAAAATGTTAGAGGTATGAACACAAAGTTAAAATCCCTTTATTTAGAGAGCTTTGATATTGAGCATATCATTGTACTCACTGAAACGTGGCTCCGAAATAAATCTGATAAAGAAATTCATAATTCTGAAATAATGTGCAGTAAATTTCAAATCTATAGACGTGATAGAGTGGGCAAAGAAGGTGGGGGAGTTTTGATTTCTGTCTCAACTCTTTTTCCTTCAGAAGAAATATTTTTTAACAATGATCAAAATATTGAATTTATCGCCGTATGTGTTAAAGCTAAATTTAGAACAATTTTTATAACTTGCTCTTATATTCCTCCTGCGTCAAACATTCAAATTTATGAACAACATGCAAACGCGATAAAATTTGTAGCTAATCAATCCAAACCTGGAGACTCCATAATTGTTCTTGGTGACTTTAATATTCCAAATATTAAATGGTGCGAAACTCCTGATTCATGCTTTTTAAGCCCATCAATAAGATCGGAAACATCTATTGAATTACTGGATGCTATTGCTGATTTGGGACTATTCCAAATAAACAACATAGTAAACAAGCTTAGCAAAATACTTGATCTTGTATTTGTTGATCAACCTGAAGAAATTAATATTCTTCGCATTAATCCATTATTAACACCCGAAGATGCGTATCACCCCACTCTTGAAATAAGCGTAAACGTTGAAACAAAAATATCATTACAATCCAATGTAAATAATGAGATGGTTTATGATTTTAGTAAAGCTGATTATTCCAAATTAAATCACCTACTTTATACTGAAAACTGGTTTGAATATATTCCTTACAATAAAGTATGCCCTCGTAATATTGACATCATTTTGAATAAATTCTATGATGGCTTATTTAAATGTTTTAAGAAATCAATACCAATGACGAGAAAAAAAATTGCACATGGACCGCCTTGGACTACAAAACAGCTCAATGGCTTAAAAAATTTGAAAAACAAACATTATAGAAAATACAAAAAATCCGGTTTACCTATTGATTACATGAGGTACTCCATATCAAGATCAGTTTACAATTCGGAAAATATCAAATGTTACAATAATTATCTTTTTAGGGTGAAAAGAAACTTTAAAAATAATCCAAAATATTTTTACCAGTTCGTAAATTCTAAGCGTCGAGTTTCTGAATATCCGTCCATGATGAAATTTGGAGATAAAGAATCCTCAAATGATGCAGATATTTGCGATATGTTTGCTGCTTTCTTCTCATCCGCCTATTCTGATAAAGATTCACATGAACTTTCTAATTATCCATATCCAATTCCAGCTGCAACCCTTATAAATTGTCCAACATTAGATAAATCGATGGTACTGAGAGCTGTACAGAATCTAAAATATTCTGATAAATGTGGACCTGATGGTGTTCCAAGCTGTGTTCTTATAAAATGTTTACATTCTCTTATATCTCCAATAACATACTTATTCAACATATCAATATTTAGTGGTTACTTTCCTGAAGTTTGGAGGAAATCTTATACTATACCTTTGTTTAAATCCGGTAGCAGATCCAACATTTCCAATTATAGAGGTATTGCTAAATTAAGTGTTATTCCAAAACTTTTCGAAAAGATAGTTACTGAAATCCTTTCGCATCAAGTTGTATGTTATCTTTCGCCATTTCAGCATGGATTTAAAAAAGGATGTTCCATTACTACTAACCTTTTGGAGTTCACAACCTCAGTTATAACCGCATTTGATTCCGGTTTACAGACAGACGTAATATACACAGATTTCAGTAAAGCCTTCGATAAAGTAAATCACGATCTCCTACTGTTCAAATTGGATAAGCTCGGATTTTCTCCTGTTTTCCTTAAATGGATCTCCACATATCTTAAAAATAGATGCCAATGTGTATTATTCAGAGAATGTACATCAAAAACCATTCCTGTTTTATCTGGTGTTCCACAAGGTAGTCATATCGGCCCCTTACTATTCCTAATATTTATAAATGATCTTCCAGCTTGCATTAGGAATTCTAAAATATTAATGTATGCTGATGATGTAAAGCTGTTCCATAGCTTTAACTATTCCTATCAATGTTCCTTACTCCAATCAGATCTTGACAATCTTTATGATTGGTGTATGATGAATCTAATGGATCTGAATTTAAAAAAGTGTAAACACATGATGTTCTATAGAAGAAGTCCAGTACTCTGTAGATACACAATAAATGAATATCAACTTGATCTAGTCGAAGAATTTCTTGATCTGGGTGTGTTGCTTGATTGTAAACTATCCTTTAACTCCCACGTTTCACAAATCGTTAATAAGGCAAAAGGAGTTCTAGGTTTCCTCAAGCGCTGGGGAAGAGAGTTTAATGTTCCTTATGTTTCCAAGCAATTATTCATATCTCTTGTAAGACCAATCCTGGAATATGCTTCCGTGGTCTGGGATCCTCAATACGAAGTTCATATAAAGAAAATTGAATCGGTCCAGAAACAATTTCTCTTATTTTGTCTTCGTAATCTTCCATGGAATCCTAATATTAATTTACCATCATATGAAAGTCGATTACAGCTTATTGATCTCCCTACTCTTGAAAGTAGGAGAAAATATATGAATATTTCATTTGTAATTAATTTAGTAAACGGTTCAATTAATTCTGAGTTCCTGCTTTGTAAGATCGAATTCGTAATCCCAAATCGTGCAACTAGAAATTTTACTCCTTTAAAAATAAAATATTTTCGAACCAATTATGCCAACTTTGATCCCATGAGACGTATATGCAATCAATTCAACAGTTACTATCCATATATTGATTTCTCATTAAATCCAATCCGCATTAAGAGGAATATTTTTAACTTAGTTAAATAATAAGTTTTTGTTATTGAATAATTATGAAAATATTTTATTGTTAATAGCTTTAAGAATAATATATATGCTAGCCTGTAAGAAATTGTAATTTCATTGGCTATTAAATAAATAAATAAATAAATAAATAAATAGCAAAACAAGGCTTTATTAAAAGTTCACCAATTGCGTGTGGATTCTTTGTTTTTGCTGTTAGCATTGGTATATTGAACGAAGCTTCATTAAATTTTTCTCCATCTAAGTGACAGGCATCTATAGAATCCAACCTTGGCATAATTATATATGCCAATAAATAAAAATTAACATTTACGGTCACCACCTGGAATGTTACTACGGACCCCCATTTGGGAAACCTTGCTTTAGAAAATCAAGATTCTATACCATTTATTTTGCAATCTTCCCATCAAGCAAAAAAAAAAAATAAATAAATAAAAATAACCCTAAAATATGATAAACATAAAGTAGTTTTCTTCTTACAATAAGATATTATTTTATTTAATTCGCTTACAAAATTATCTTCCCCAATAAAGTTTTAGCGCTCATAAATGCCTTTTAAATTTCCATACAAATTACGAAATAAAGAAGAGAAAGCACAAATCGGTCTAAAAAATTTCGTTAATGATAAATAAAATAATGAAGATTATAATTTTAAGAAAATATTTAATTCTTCTTCAGAAGCGTATGTTGAACAAGTGTTTAAAACTGTCTATCAATTTATAACATGAAAATAATTAGGGAATTTGATTTAAAAATGCGTTTGATGTTAAAAAGAAAAAAGGAAAATTACGTACAAAAATTTTCTTAAGTGGAAAATATGCAAAATTATGCTGTTCAGTGTAAATACATATGCAAAATTATGCTCTTAAGTACAAAATATGCAAAAATATGTCATTTTCTAAAATTTGCTTTAAAATAAGGATTTTTCATGAAAATATGACTAAATATTTGCATATTTATGTCGTTTGCAAATCGTTTACTAAATATATTATATGTAATAACGAGATATAATTTGATGTAATTTAATTGAATATTTTAGTTACTAAAACTAAGTGCTTCATTTTTAGTTTTCTTAAAACAACTACATATTTCCAAATAAAGGGTAAAGTAAATTCTTATGTAAAAGATATCGTAACATATACCAAAATTTTCAAGGATGCTTCCAAGAACGTGTTTCTTTGATTAGATTTTTTTTTTTTTTTTGAAATAACTTATGCATTTACTAACTAAATCAAGATTTTAAAATTCATCGTAGTACACATTAACAGATTAACGATAACCAATTTCTTTTTTATCGGAATGGAACAATATGAACGAAAACGACTTGTGGTTTCTTCAGGATGGTGATGTATGACATAAAGTGAAAATACCACAATTTACATTCTACATGAACAATTTCGCAGATTCTACATTTATCGCACCTCTCACATAAGGTCTTACTAAAAGTTAGGTATTATAATTTCAAAAAATTTGATCTATGTAACGCGTGTGGAATTTATTCTCTTCTCAGGTCATACGGAATATAAATGTAATTTTAATTTGTTGTTTTACGCTCAACATTTCATATTCGTAATTTAAATTCTCAAATTGACACATTAAATACAAATGAGGTTAAAGTCATTTAAGTATAAATGTTGTTAATAAAATCTGAAAATAATCAATGTAGTTTTAATTTGATTTTTTTAAAATAAAACATTTAATCTCATTACAGAAGAAATTTATTTTAAACAAATTGCATACATTAAAGAAATCACCTAATATGTATTTCATTAATAGCATTGGTCGGCAAAAAAATGTTTGTCCTCCTTCAAAAAAAAAAAAAAAAAATATATGAACTAAACACAAATCTAATATCTCCACCCCTAAGCCGAATACTTGACTATATTTCGGAGTTTTTCAGAAATGAAATCGGCAAAAATGTGCAGTTTTTAATCATTTATCATAATGCTCACAATACTATGAACAAAATAAATTTATCGTCAAAATTAATGCACAAACCTTGATTTTATTCACAACTGAATGAAAATATCCATGTATATTTACAATTAAGTGGAGACACGCTATGAAAAAAAAAAAAAGAAAACAATAATAATAATAAAAAAAAAACAAAAATGCTGTCTTCTTTAAACCTAAAATAGGTGGATTAGATGGAATTTGATTTTTTTATGGAGATGTCTAATATGACCAACTTTTACAGTGGTCACACTTGTATTACGATTTGTCCAATTTATATAAATAAAACACCAATAGATGCCGATTAAAATTATCTTTTTATCCTCTCAATCATTCATGTGATTGTATAAAGAAATAAGACCTCAAAAAATATTTAGTATTTTTAATGAATCTGAATGGATATCGCCAATTTGTTTAAAAGTCGCTGAGAAACTTAATTTATAGCAACAAATCTCGAAGGTTTTGAAAATTCTAGAAGATCTTTATTAAAGCCATTTTTGAAATATTATATAAAAAACGTGCTAGCTCTTAAACCTGCACCCAATGCATTAGATAATCTCGTAAAAAAAATCCTATCTTAGAACTTTAAAACATTTTTTTTTTTTGGTTTTTAAAGAGCATATTTTTAATTTTTTACTGCATATTTAATGCGCATAACACACTTTTTTAGAGCATATTTGTGGTTTCTGTATTTCTTCTACATCACTTCTATGAAAAATTACTAATTCATTAAAATAACTTCCTAGAAATTAAAAAAAAAAAACTTAAAAAACAGAGTTTAAAAATGAGTCATTCTTTAAAGGCTACATTTTTAAACTCTGTTTTTTAAGTTTTTTTTTTAATTTCTATGAAGTTATTTTAATGAATTAGTAATTTTTCATAGAAGTGATGTAGAAGAAATACAGAAATAATTTTTAAGCACTAGTTCTCAAAATCATTTTTTAAAAATAATTAATTCAGAATCATACTACGTTTCTACTCCATTAGATGCGACATCACTAGTTCTAAGGATGTTATTACAAAATCTAAAATGGTTCTGAACTAATAGCTGTGTTTAGTTGTTCCCGCTAAGTGTTAACTTTGACTGTTACCGAAAAAAACGACATTAACCTGATTTAGGATCATTTTATATTTGTTTGAAAATTGCATTTCGAAAATTTACACGTTTTTCTTTATAAAATTAAATATTAATAAATTTTTTATTTGAATTTAATTTTTATATTTTTTTTCATTTCTTCTCATTCTTATATCTATAATTGTATTTTTGTTTATAAATTGGGAGCACTTTTATCGACGTTAAAGTTAACATGTAATTCCTAACGTATATAAATTTAAATTTTGTATGAAATTGCCTATGAACGTTAGCAACAAAACACAGTTAGTGATTTCATTAAAGATAAAGGTGATGTAAATTAAAGATACATAAAAAAAGAACTGGAGTGAAGTTTATAAAAAATTTTCTTAAAAACGTTTTTTAAATCTAGTGACTAAAGGCTAAATTCACACGTATTCTTACGATCCACAATGGGGCCCTTTTGTAAAATAAATGGTAATAAATCTGGATCTTTTAAACTAAGGGACCGATCTTGATGAGGTGGAGGAGGAGTTAGGCTTTCAGAATTTGGCTGGCTGGAGCGTGTAACTGAAGTACGGACGGCGCTAGAGTGAACCAAAGTTGACTACCTCGAGAGCGAAAAACATATCGGTGCTTCTAACTTTTACAAATATGAATCGATTATTTATTAAATAAGTATAATTACATTTCTGAATTCTTCTAAAGAAGACACTGTACTACATTATCTCTTATGGTTTAAAAGATATTTGATTTCAAACATTAAATTTTTCAATTTTGTCCTATAACCTTTATAACAAAATTACTACAATCCTTTGAAAAATATGGAAAAATTATTTATAATTTTCTGAATTGTGCTAAAGAAAAGATTTTTTAATTATTTCAATTCGATAACTATAAAAAAAAATTAAAAGTAAAAATTTTGAAACAGATCTCAAAAATTGAAATTCTTTGCAAAAAAGGTAACTTCATATATTTTATTTTTTAAGGAAATTGTGTAAATCTTTAAAGTAATGTATAACAAATGCCTACTTTTCTTAAAATAAAAAAATATAAATAAAAAATGCAAATTTTGTTCACATTAACATATTTTATAAATTTGAGCCTGAATATTTTCGAAATGCTTATAGATATCAAAATAATTTTTGCACATGTTATAAAATGGTTAATGAAGAATTGATAAATGTAAAGATCAGAAAAATATATATAATTTTATGCATATAATTTTAAAGGTCAAAATTTTTGTTATTGAAAATATGGGTTTTTTTTCAGCAAATTGCCTCGTGTTACAAATTTACCAGTGTGCTGTCACCATTTTTTATTATTATATTTTCAAAATTACACTTACATGCTTTCTTAAGGTCTATTTTTCAGAATATGTTGAACTTCTTTAACAAATTTTTTTAAAAAATTAAAATATATGAAGTTACTTTAAGGTATATAAACTTTTTTTTGAGTGCATTTTTTCACATCGACTAACACAACTACATTTTTAGTTATTGACATCCCTATTTTAAAATGTACAATCGAAGTATGGTTATTAAAAAAGTGTTCTCATATATACATTACATATATACATTATTTAATTTTATTTATATTTTGCTTTGTTAGTTATTAATTATTTCACATAATAATTTGTTAAAACTATTTAAGGATTATTAATGGAAATGGTGTTATTATAAATAAACCTGTTTTTCATACTACAATAAATTTTTATTCAACCGAAAGAAAAGTTGTGTCTACGAATATCTTCTGTCCGTTTACATTCTACATATATTTTTTTATTTATTTTATAAGATTTAAATGAAATAGAATTTTATTATGTAATTGTAGTTGTATATAAAAAATTGTTTAGATTATTTATTTTAAAACCGGTTAAATTGTTGGTTATTAATTAAAAACGCCTTAAAAAATTATTCTACTAAACTTAAGATTTAGTTAAAAGTTCAAGGTAATATAATCTGAATCACCACGTATCGCATCGAAAAATAGAAAAAAATCGAATGAATAAATTTAGATATTTAAGAATACAAAACTATTAAAAAATTCCATATCAACTAAGTATTAACATTGACGAATATTGGATTTTGAGCTTGAAACAACGTAACGGAAATTATGGTGTAATTAAAAATTTATCGCAAAACTGACTAAGAAGAAATTCATGTTTAAAAATAGATAAGTGTATGTAACGTACATACATATATACATATGTAAGCTTAATATTAGACTTTATTAACAACAATTTTTAATAAAAATATAATTTAGTTATTTATTAATTTTAGTTTTATTAGAGTGATATATTAATATTTTATATTACTAGTCATTGCACGTTTGTTTATTTCTTCTTTTCAGTAAAAATCACTCATGTGAAAAATTTTTAATAGAGTTAAAATAAATAAAAAAAAAACGTATTCGTAAATATATATATAAAATTTTACAAACATGTATACAAAAACACATTGATAAATACGTATTTAGTACATTACGGAAGTTTAATTTTTATTTATTATTTATTAAGTGTAGTGATTTTAAATGGCGTGCAGATTTATTTTAATTTTGACAACAGTCGAGATCAATAAAATAGTAGAGAACTAGTGTTCTTGTCACTTCGATAATCGACAGTAATGGCTTAGAAAATATTTTTTTTATTTAATAAAAAAAATATGAGGTTTAAATTTGCTTTAAAATACATATGTTATTAAAAGAAAAACATATTCAGAAATATGCTCTAAAAAATTTATATCATATCCAGGGAAACCACAAATATGCTCTAAAAAAAGGGTTTTATGCGCATTAAATATGCAGTAGAAAACGCGAAAATATGTACTTAAAAACAAAAATTTTAATAAAATTTTCTAACAAAAATTATGTATTTCATCAAAACAAAGTGTTTTATTAATATTTTTATGTTACAAAATGAGGCAAAGGTGAAATTTATCAACTGTGTCGAAATTTGATACCCCATTTTTTTTATTATTATCACATATTTGCTTACCCATCTAATTCTAGACATTATTATTAGTTCAGAAATTATCAAAATTATCTAAAGCTTTCATAAAAAAAAAAAAAATAATAAAATATAAATAAAAAAATAAAGGTATTCGGCTCAAAATATTTCAACCCTAGGCATTTTGCACTGTTTCAACTTGACGTGAGCAACCACTTTTAAACAAATTGGATAAAGTTTGCAAAAAGAAGTAAAAACAATTTTTTAAAGACCCCGAAAAAAGTGATATTTCATTTCTAATATATTTTTTATTTATATAATTCTATCTGTTCATTTATTGATATTTCGCTTTTTATATATTTTAATTCATTTTAACTTCTCTGTTTTATTGTTGTTGTTAAATTCCAAAAAAAAAAAACTTTTTTTGCGTTTAGTTTGATCTTTCAGTGATGTTTTTCAGTTTCGAGTTGATTTTTTAGTAATATTTACACATTTTTACAGAGTGGCAAGATTATAAAAATTAATGCAACTTTTTTCTCTGATAATTTTGCAATTGCTTCTACTCTGACAATTTTGCAATTGCAATTGTAAAAAATAATATTCTATGTAGTTGTTGTTGTGTTTGTAGAAATTGATGCAACTTTCCTACTTTGCAAGGGTCTAGGAAAATTGTATTTTTCGATTTGAATACTTTTAATATTGTTTTTATAACATTAACTGACGCTACGAGTATTCTGACATGTTTAAAAGCTATACGTCTTTTACATTTCAAAAATAACTTTAATTAAGATGAATTAAAAATGGCTTAAATAAGATCAACTAATCTGTTTCTAAATCTTTAATCTTGTTGCTGTAAGTCAAGCTCCTCAGCAATAAAATTATATCCATTAAAGTTAATTTTAAATATTGGGTAATATTTTTTCATGTTTTATTTTTTTATAAAATCAACATTAAAAATGCCAAAATATGCTCTAAAAGGATTAAATATGCTCCAAAAATAACCAAATATGCTATAAATATGCAATAAAAATCAATACAATAAATATATGCCGTCAAGGGTAAAATATGTAAAAATGTGCACTTACAAATCGATGCCAAAAAAACATGCAATTGCATATTTGTGGTTCCTCTTCTCATATCTGTGGAATTTTGACAAAACAACTTATGTCTAAATTTAAAATTGTTTAGGACACATAAAAAACTAATAATAGGGGTACAAATTTTTTACAACAAAAAATGTACAGGGTACCAACGTTATGGACAATACTGTAGTGATATTAGAAATATTTTTTTTAAGTCATTTTAGAACAAACCCTTCCACACCGAATGCTATTTCTAAAATTTTCAGGAATTTTTTGTTCCAAATTTTTTTAATTTTTAAAAATATTGAAATAAAATGTTTGTTTATTAGCTTTGACTCTACATAAAAATAGCAATGTTTTTAATATTTTGTGTAATACTCAATTGGTTAATATTTACTCTAAAATTAAAATATCAAGTCAGATTTATCATATATCGTGCTGTTTTTAAGTTATTAAAAAATGCTTAAAATTTGCATTTGAATCGCCCAAAAAAGTGGAAATTAGTTGAAATCTGTAACCATTTGGCAAACAATTTTCAAAATATAATTTTAATTTAAATTTCATTCAAATAAAAAATCTTTAACATTTGCAAAAATCGTAACATTTTCGTATTAACATTATTTTTATAAGAAAAAAATATTTGTATTGAAAACGATATAAGCTAGCTGCACCAAACAACCTATTTATTACATAAAATAATCCAATAATTACAATTAAGAAAATTAAGATATTTTGAAAAATGTATAATTGAGAGGCTGAAATCATAGAAGTTTCTGAAGTATAATGGTAGAATATGGGATTCTATAGTTTCAGATTTCCCAATAAGCTTCAGGTTTGGATGTATGAAAATTGCAAACATTTATATCAGATCTAAAATACACATGTATTAAATTATAAAAGTATATAAATAATATAAAACCGTTAAATCTTGAACGAGAAAATCCATTATTTCAAACACAACTGTTTTTTTTTATATAAAAACAACGAACTTGTATTGGACAAGTTAAGTCTGCTATTGTTTGTATTTAATTTTTTGTCTATTAAGTGAAATCTTTAAAAAGACCTCGATATTGAAAAAAAAAAAACAAAACATTGTTATGATCGTTTATAATTAAAATACTAGATAAAACCTTTTGATATGAGAAATTTTTGCTTAAGATATAACAAAAGAAAAAAAAAAAAAAAAAAACAGACCTCAAGTGTAAGTAATATGTGTCATTTAACTTAAAAATTATAAAAAACTGTACAACAAAACTGGGTAAAACATTAAATACCAAAACAAAACAAAAGCGAGCAGAAAATCTAGAATAATATATACAAGGCCGTTGTACCTTGTATATATTATTTTTAAGCAGTTACTTAGCTAAAATTGCAATAAATGTTTTGATAATGGTTTTTTTGTTTTTGTTTTTTTTTTTTGTTATTTCTATGTATAAATATATACTTTTTTTTTAAATAAATATATTAATTTTTTTTAAACATTATTTTCTTTTTCTAGAAAAATATTTTCTATTATATATTGACCGTAATGTATCCAAGACTTTTTTTAATAGAAATTAAAATTTATTAATGCATCTTAATTAATTTACGATAATTTTTGTGAGAAAATTTCATGTAAAAATGGGTAAAATCGCCTTAAAATTCGAATATTCGATAACTAATGAAATTCGTAAAAAGCGAATAAAAATGTTACGAAATTTTACAGAAACATTGATAATCCTTTAATTATGGTCAATAATAATCGAAATCGTCGAAAGCAATATGCAAAATGTAAATTCATTTACAAAACTTAAAGTTTGAGTTACTCCGCGAATATTGAAGAAGAATAATCAGTAATTAAGCAAGAAAAATCTTTTTTAAAAGAAGACTAGGAGTTAAAAAATCATTTTGTAGTGCATAAACTATCTGATAACATATAAAGTAGATATTATTTAGATTCAAAAAATTTCATTTGTTTCATATATGAAAAATATTTAAAAGTATTCTAATTGCAAAATTGAAAGGAACTTTGTTCAAATCGTTCGTCTATGTAACCGATTGATTAATATTCTTCCAAACTATTTGTTAGATTCAATTTGGTGTATATTTTTTTTACCCAGTTTCGATAAGTTATTCTTTTTTGAAACCACACTGCTTGTAAAGCTTTTCAATCTGCATAGTATAACATTTGACAATCGGTTTAAGTTCTCGTGGACACTTTGCAAATTATGTTGTGATTATTCTGTTTTGGAAATCTAACCAAATTTTTCGTTCTTGTGTGCGGCTTTGAACATTTCATATTATTTATGATACTTTGAAAGATTACTGAGCATAATTAAATGATTGTCGAAGTTTTAGCCGATTTTCATAATAAAAATAAAAATAAAATTTTTCGTGATTTTTACTGGTTGCTGAATATTTGAGTTTTAAAACGTTTTTATCCATTTTTACATAAAATGTTCTCACAAAATGAATAAATTAAATAATATATATATATATATATATTAATAAATTGTAATTTATATTAAAAATGCTTTTTTTTTTCAAAGGTAACTTAAATTTTTTGTAATATTTAAAAGTTGGCTACCTTTCTGTACCTTGAATTTTATAAGTATATATTCTTTTAATGTTAGTAAGGGTAAGTTTAATATTCCGAATCTTGGATGCAGTACATTATTGTCAATATATAGAATTAATAAAATAATTTAACTTTTTTCTAAAAATAAAATTAAGGTAAAAAAAATTTAGGTTAGGAGGTCTAAACTCGTGACTAACACTGTATGTGGCAGTATGTTTTTTTTTAAGGTAAGATATAATATACATTAGAGTGGTTCAAAATTTATCTTTAACATACCCAACATTTTAAAGTATGTTACATTTGTAATATCCTGCTTAAATTTCAATACAAAATATGAAAATTGGAAAATGGTGTAACAGGATCAAATATATTGCGAGTTCATAAATATTTAAGCAAATTTTGAATCCTCTGATTTTGATGATATCCGCAGTTAATATGTAGTTATTTAATTATATAAATTCAATTATGTACTGTATAAGTAGCGGGTCGAAATAACAATGAAATTTTGTCAGAATTTACTTTTCGGAGACTCTAGATATGTAAATTACGGATATGTGGGACAAATAAATATAGTTTCTATTATTTTTATTTAGAATTACCAATTGCCAATGGTCCTCGTTTTATCATAAATTTTTACTTGCACCATGTTCCAAAGATATAATTTTAGATACATATATTGAAAAGTAAAGCCTACAATTGTAAATCTTAATCCGATTCAATGTATGTATTATTAATATTAATGTTTTTTAATAATGAAGAGCCTTTTCAAAAATCAAAACCTTTTTAATTTTTTAATTTTTTTCAATTTTCGACCGATTTTTAATTTTCTCTCGTTAAATGTAATCACGTTTGGTCAACCCCAAAATTTAAACACAATTTCCCCAAAAAATCCTCACAAAAAAAAGACGTTTTATCATTCAATATAATTACCATTTTGCTTTTAATAAGTATTTCTCTTTGTAGAGATAATAAGTACATGATATATATATTAAATGATTAAACTTCAGATTCACCATCTTGTAAATCAAAGGAATTTATACTATACATAACTTTAAAATTATTTAATATTTCGGATAAAATTCTTACCAACGGATTTTATTAATATTAACATATTAACATAGTGTCTACATTAGAGATTTTTTATCAAGACAATCGTCAAACTTAACGCGAATTTGGGGAAGGTGGCAACAGTTGCACAAAAACAACAATATGGCGTATTCATTATTGTTTTTTATATATGCAGTTTGACAACTGTAACAACCAAAATAATAATCAACTGTTTAACTCAGGTTACCTTGTATATGTTCGCACTGATTTTGACGCTTGTTTTGATACATTTGCTAATATAGACACTAGGTAATGTCCAAGGTGATATTCAGGGGATATATTTGTGCAAAACCCTTGTTTTAGTATTGTTTTTACTTGATGTGTAAAAATGAAAAAAATTCTTGAAAAACAATATTAGGCTCTCTTTGGGGAGTATATTTAATTGGGAGCAATATTGTGAGATTTTCCATGACGATTTTTTAAAATCTGCATCATATATTTTACAAGTAAAGCATTATATTAATAAAAAAACTTTCTGATATTTATCTAAACAAAAGATACAATTATTAGAAATAAGGCCTGATTAAGTTCTCTAAAATTTATAATTTCTAAACTAAGTAAGAGCATGCAAAAAGTATTTACATGCTCTTACACACTCGCCTCCGGAGCACTATGGGGCGCCGGTGTATAGTTTACATCATTATTTTAAGCATTAAAAAATTGGATTATTGGTGAATAATGCAAACAAATTATATATCGGAGGAAAGTCTTAAAATTCAATTTATACCGGAAATAGATTTCACTCCTTTAAATATAAAATTTCTTTCGAAAAGGTAATATGTGTTGGTGTATACTTTGTAACAAGTTTGAGTTTCATATAGTTTTAATTTGAACTTTGAATTAATTCAATGTGACCACTACATTTGAGGAATATATTTTATGCTTATCAAATTACCTACCTACGTAAAGTAAAGACAAATTATGTATGTAATTATTTAAATAATTTTGTGCAAAAGTCAGAATTTCATATTAAATTCTTTCCGCTTTTATTTTAATTTCAATGTGTATCATTACTCGTAAACAATATATTTAGTAAATGAATATTTATATACATATATTTTATTTAGTATGTAATTGATTTTTGTTCATTTGCATTTCTCTGCTTTGTTTTTAATTTTTTTTTTTGGCATAAAGTATTCAAAATTTTTATTTTTTTATTATTCAAAATAATTTATTCAATTGTATAAAGTATAATGAACGATAAATAGGGAGACAAATAGACGCCCTCATGTATTATTTATAAGATATTTTTTGAAATTTCTTTGAAGGAAAAGAAAAAGATGACAGAGAAAGTTTATTTTAAAATGAATTAATTATTTAGCAATTTGCATTTGATTGATTTGAAATGAAATTATTTATATAAAAATGTTTTTTCTTTTTTTTATTATTTTTAGTATATGGCGGTATACTGCTTTAGGGTATTTGATTTGAGAAAAATACATTAAAAATCGGTTTCCTAGAAAATTGCCATAAAGTTTGGTGATTTTCTTGAATCTTTTTGAGGTATAAATTTTGAAATAATTTCATGGTATATAATAATAATTATAAATTATGGTTTTGTTAATTTGTATTAGCGATATAAAGTAAAGTACAAAAGTGACTAAACTTTGAAGTGAATTGAAAATGTGATATAAAAATTACGAGATAAAATAACGCTTTAAATTAAAAATGGATAAATGTTTCACATAAATATATTTAAATAAAAATTTCGAAATTTTGTAATCTATTGGTCAATTTCAAGGTTCCAAGGACTCTTCGAACAAGTGATCTCTTTTTTAGAACCGATTCTGTCAAATCGTATAACATTATACTTAAATTAGTTATAGCTATCTAAATTTTAAATTTAAAAATAAGTATTTCCGACACAAAAACTTTTTTTTTAATTTTTGATTTTATTCTCTTAATTATCTGTATATTACAAAAAATAATGTTTTACAAACAAGAAACTTTATTAAAATTCGCTTTCAGCTTTGTCATCTTAAAAAGACTTTACCATAATTGCAAAAATTTAATATAAAAATTATTTTATTGCGCATGATTTTTGTATGACATGAAAAATGTCAACAAAATGTGTCATTGATATTGCAAAACGGGTTAGGTTTTTGGCCAAGAACGATATTGGGGTCAATTTGAAGGAGTTTAGGAAGTTTATTTATTTTTTGCTTATTCTATTAAACTCAATAAGTAATGTATATTTTATAAATAGATACAAAATAAACAAACATTTTACACTTAATCCTCAAATTACACATTGACTAAGTATTTTCTTAAGTTGAGTTACCGATTCTCAAAACTTTTGTTCTTTCGCAAGCAGGATTAATGAATGTTTTTCGACTTATTTATATTTCTTCCAATTGACAATATGAAATTTTGATATTATATTAAAGATATCCATTTAATGGAGAATCAAAAATTGCGGACCCTTGGATATTGAAATTTATAACTATTTCACTAAAAATTTAAATTTTTGATTTTTTTACATAAAAATATTATAATACAATGCAGTTATATCGAAACGTTGTTTGTGTGATGTGTTATATACCGCTGGAAAGGTTGAGAAAATTCCATTGATTCGAATACATTTTAGCAGTGGGGTGCCCAGTTAAAATTTCCGAGTAACACAGTGTTATTAAAACTAAAGAAAGTAATTGCCTAAATATTATTTTTAATAAAAAAATTGTAATTGCAAATAATTGGTTTTCATTTGCTAATATTTTAACCATTACTGTATATAGTTTGTTACATATTTTGGATAAAATATTCGGTACGGTCGAATATATATAGCTTTCTTATGTAAAATTATATTAGTTGCTTTTCTTTTCAGCAATATTGTATTTAACATTTAGTTTTGAAATTATTAGTTGTCGCACATATATTTAATTAATTTATAGCCCCGTAAAATTAAGGATTGATGTATTTTAAAAACAAGTATAATAAAGATAACTGAATATAAAATAAGTATAAATACTTACAGTTGCAAGAATTTTCTTTTGGCTTTCGGTAAGTTCTGGTAGGTTGGACATTTTGCTATTTGCTTTTTGCGATCTTTATTAATTTCTTCGCGTTTTAAATCTATTGTCACCTAAATTAATGCAATAAAAATAATTATTTTTTGTTTTTTAATTAGCTTTTACTTTATTTTCTGATGGTGTGTAAGTAAGAATAAAAACCTAAAATCTCAAATAGGAAGAATAATTAAAAATAAAAATGCACAAGAAAAATATAAATTAAATTCATTAAAAAAATTTTATGATTAATTTTAGATTTTCGTTTAATGTCACATGAAAATTTGTAGTAAGCAGCATATGGTTGGTTGATATTTTTTTTCCGATTTATATCTATTAAATGCTCAGATGAATAAAACAAATACAAATACACGTAATAAATATAAAAAAAATTAGGCATTTCTTTTATTTTTTTCTTACGTGACTTTTTTTTTAACGCAACTATACCGACGAATTTTTGTGAAATGTATTTATTTACACTATTTTATTAAAAATTTTGTGTTACTCAAATATTATCCCCCTTATTATATTTAATGATGTATATATTATAGTATTATTATTGTTATTATCAACAAATTGTTTTTTCACTATCGCAATATACATACATATGTATGTATCTTTTTGTATATTTTCCGTCCACTTTGCTTTATTTTCAATCATTCAACCAACTCACACTTGCAATAAAAACATACGTATTTCACTGTCGAAGAACAATGTTTATTTGTTAATGTTCCACAGCGAATAATTAGAATATACCTGCTTATAGATATAGAGTGACTATACGTTGTTTAAACTTGCGCGTTTCCCAAACAACTGGTTGTGTCAGACTACTCTCCACTGTTTAAAAAACTCTTTAGCTGGTTGTTGGTTGCTTTGCATGGCAATATGTAAGGCAATGTTTTAAGCTTCAGTTAGTAGATACGTAACGTGCTTTAACGTGTCAGCTGACACAATCTGTTGCATATACAACACATTTATATCTTTATTTGATACGTATTTACGTAAATATCTATTTTAATTACATTTTTACGTACTCTCTCGTAAGTTTCTGCGTTACGAATCTAATAACTGAGCTTTTAATTCTACTAGTACTCCACTTATGGGGTTTGCACAACTTGATAAGATAAAATGAGTATTTGGATGCAACAGCTGATTTTTGTTTTTGTTTCATTTCATTCCGATTGCCTCCTAAGTGAGCGAAATAAGAAAAAATTGTTGTTCTTTGCAATTACTACGAGAGTTTATCCGAAAAGTAAAACAAAAACAAAATATTTTTATGCTCTGTTTTTCGTACGCTCTTATTATTAGACATACGTATGCACAATGTATATTATGCTAGATTATTTCTATAACTTTACGGTTTCTGAATCATTTGATAAGGAAATTTATATTAGGTCCAGCCTGACTAAATGAGACAGGTTATTATATGGGATATGGTTAACTAAGGTTCGATACTTCACTTCACGGTGTGATTTGAACTTAAATGATCTTATTTATGCCAAACTTTTAACTGATTTTCGGGAAAGAACCCAGTATGATAGTGACAGTCAATTGTGAATTGATCCTTTTGAAATTTTATATTATGATTTACATTTAAATGAAACTCACCTACATACTAACAATAATATAGGATTTAAGTATTAAGTATTGTAGTATTGTAGGTTTAGCGGATTTTCAGGAGGCGGCTTTGTAACGGAGTCGTGACGTGTTTTTTCTAAAAATTTACGATTTTCTAATATATCTAAATTTTAGGTTTCAAATCAATTGCAAAAATTTATTTTTGGAAAATAATAAATTTTATATGAATGCAATTACGATTAAATAGAAAATATGTGTAAGTAAATTAGATAATACAAACATTGAGGGTCTAAATTCGATACTCTCTATCTCAGATTTTCAGGTTTTATCATAATTACATTATGATACTTACCTACCCTACCTATTTTCATTACATTAAATAATAATTAAATATATATTTTTTATTATTTAAATACATTGAATATTTTAAAAATGTAAAACCCTCTATCCTTCTTTAAAATTGCAAATGATACAAAATACTAAAAACGAATTATATGTAAGATTTAGTTATGGTTTTAAATAAATATTGTAAAATAAAATACATATTTTAAATATTTAAAAAATAAGAGAAATAGTTAAATAGTTTTTTGCTCTCTTGAAAAGTTGTGTTCAAAAAAATGGTGATATATAAAAAAGTGAATATAAATGTAATTTGGCACATGTGGAAGGAATTATGTATTAAATTATAGACCCCTTTTAGAAAACTCAGACAAATTTTTTTTATTATGAAACGAAATCATGTTTTCAATCAAGAAAATTTAATGAAACTACTTTTAATTAATAATATTTAAATATCAAATCGCAAAATAAGCTTTTTTATGATTTGGTATGCTTTCATTTTATTGCTCTTTAATAAAAACTTATGATTTTATTTTTCAATTTTTTAAAACTAAAATTATGATTATTTCATTTTTTTATTTGAAAATTTACAAAATTCAAACAAATTTATCTGTCAGCCTTGATTGGGCTACTCATTTTGGCTGTTATAAATATTATCATAAACAAATAATATTCATTCCACTGTAGTGGCGTAAGACACGGGTTCCTAAATGGGGGTCCGTAGTAACGGTTTTGAGGGTCCGTCATGAGTTCTAAAATAGTGTGTAAATTCATTTGTTTTTTTTTCTGTCGGAATAAGAGTGGGAATAAGAGATCTAATTTTGGTATTAAAATATCTGATAAAATCATTTTCAAGTACTTTTCACTCAAAAAAGTAATTTCAACGAATGAAGTACATGGAATGAAATTCGTTGGTTTTTCCCAATAATTCTTTAACTCAACGTAGGAATTCGTTGTTTTAAAGAAAACATTCATTAAAATTCAACGAAAAAATCAACGCACTTATGAACAGTACACTGAAACCATTCGTTAAATTTTTTTCATAATACATTAAATCAATGAATTGAGTTAATGTATTAGTTCGTTGATTCAAAGTACTAATACTTTGACTTAATAAAGAAGAAGCATTACTAAATAAGTACATTGAATCAAAGCAATATTTCATTAAATTATGTTAAAATAATCATACTCATAATCATAATCATTGCTTTTCAATGGAAATATAATAAAACAAGAACGTAAAAAAAAACAAAATAAATTCAGTTTGTATTTATCGCTAAATAAGAAATGACGCGTTTTAAACAAAAGTGTTGTGTAAATAACGAAAAAAAAAAAAATAATAAGTTAATAATTAACAACTAAAATGTCAAAAAACATGAACATTAGAACTATTGAAAACATAAATATATATTTATTTACACACATGAGAAATCGATCAGCAGTAATGAATATACCAAATACATATATTAAGTATTTGAATTTAATTTTTATTAAAAATATATTGACGCTACATCCGGCGATTGTCAGGGCATTCTTTATAACTATAAGGAATTTCTACAGACAAAAAGTAATGCGAAAGGAAACCAATTATGTTGTCATTCGAGCGAATTTCAGCAATTTTGTTTAACGAATAATTGAAACTATTGTTTTTTCGTTAAGGACAGTGGTGTTGCCGTATTAATGTGGTGTCTACATTGATATTCTATACCATCATTGAGCAATATAAAGGAAAACATGTAATATAAACACTGTGTTATATTTATTGTATTTTTTTTTACTTACATATATTAAATGAATTTATTAAAATTTAATAATTTAATTTGAAATAAAGTGAATTCCAAAAGTACAGAACAGGCCTATTATTATGGTTCATTTTCAACGTATAATTTCATTGGGACAACGTATGAATTCATTGAAATCAACGTACTGTTCATTGGAATTATTTATTTTATTCAACGAATGTGTTCGTCAAAACAAAGTACGAATAAATTAAATCGACGAACTTGTACGTTGCATTTTAATGTTAATATATATTACGGAACAAATTGTATTTACGTACTTTTTTGATTCAGTATTTACATTGTAATACTTTGTTTAATTGTACAAAATGAAATTAAACTATGAATAAAAAAGTTTGTAGAAATTTCAATTATGAAATGCAAAATCTATTTAAAAATTTTCAAAATCATAACACTTTTCAAAATACAGGATGTGCACTGTAATACTTTCTAAAATATTATTTTGCATTAATGCAAAATAATGTACAACCCTCGTAAGTCTTGAGCCTAGTGTCTATTGTCAAAACGAGGTATCAAAAATTAGGTTGAATCGTTAAGCAGCGAATTTGGAATGGAATCCATAAATTTTCAGAAATTGGGTTTGTGGGAAAATTAAAAATTCTTCAGAGTGTCCGCGAGGTGAATTATTGTATTGTAAGGTATAAAACTAATTAAGAGACCTGGGGTCATTATTTTCTAAATCATGGGCCGAATATGACAGATTTTGAAATAAATATATAAAAGAAACATTGTAATAGTTTATACAAAATATTTAAATATAAGATTTTTTTTCAAAGTGTGGGCATCACGACTTTTATTAATTTCCGAGCTTATTTATTTCGTGGTTATAAGTTTTTGTACATCCATAGTGCACCAATTTCCCTTCATTTTATAGACTTTTTTCTAACAGATTTTTTTTCCAAATTTTTGGAACAATGTTTTCTGTATTACTTTAAAATATGTGTACGGGCATAACTGTAGACTGATTTTCTATTATTTATAGTCCATTACATTTTGTTATTGTCTATCTTTTTGCCAAAAGTCCTTATCGTCTGTGCGATCTAAAAAATTAAATGGAAATAAATCTTCAGTTTCCAAACGGCTATTCCAATTTCAATAATTTCAATTCACATAGTAATAGTAGAGAAGTAGGCGAGTTTTGAGCTTGGACCATATAGACATAACCGATTTGAAAGATTTTTATATAAGTGGATTCTGCTGGTCGAGATTTACAAAACATATGTATCGATTATCTCTATTTGATGTACCTTGGTGAAATTTTTTCGCTATAGCGAGTAAAAATTTTATCTGATTTTTTTGAAATATTTTTTATTTTATTAACAACAAATAACAAAATCGTACAAAGAAATAATTTTGAAAAAATCTTTAGATGTCATTGAAATCTGACCAGCCGTTCGTTGTGTAATCGTGTCAGAAGAAAACAATTTTCAAAAAATTTTGACTTAAAATTTTCAAAAGTGAAATGAAATCTCTCATATACACTACCTGCCACTTGAATAAGGAATCACATTTTTTTTTAACTTTAATTAAGTATATCTCCTAAACTAAAGTTCAGAAAAAAATAATTTTTTGCACAACCAAATTTCAAAGTGTTGGCTTTAGTTTCCTGAAGAAATAAAAAATATACATATTTTGTTATACTAAAATTATGCATTTATTTAAAGACATGTATTTCAATGCTACTATTTCGTGTGTCACTTGAATAAGGTATTCTTATAATATTAATCAGGAAGGCTATGATTTGAATTTTTTTTCAGTATAAACGGCTAGAGAATTTTTAATTTGATAGTTTTTAAATAGTTTTTATTCATAATGGGACGTGGTAAGGCTCTTAATAACTCTGATAAAGAAAAAATTCGGATTTTGAAATCTCAGGTCAGAATCCAGTCCAAATAGCCAAAAACATTAATAGAGGAAAGACAGTTATGTACAATTATTTAAATATCGTGGAAAGATATGGAAAAAAAACATGAAAGGGCGGAAGAAAATGGCAACAACTCCAAAAGAAAGACGAAAAATTCTTAGAATTGCATCAAATTCTGCCATGTCACTATCAAAAATACGTGAAAAAAGTGCAGTCAGTGCCAGTCTAAGAACAGTGCACCGTATTTTAAAGTCGCGCCCATACATAGTCTGACGAAAACTGCAAAAAATACCACTTAATGAAAAACGCAAATCACAACGTCTACAGTTTTCCAAAAATATAATGACATGGTCCGACAAATGGTTTAAAGTTGTATTTTCCGATGAAAAAAAGTTTAATATTGATGGTTCCGATGGGTATAACTATTACTTCCTTGAACTAAATAAGGAGGAATTTTTTTTGAGCCGCAGACACAGCCGAGAGGGTGGAATAATGGTATGGGGTGCCATTTCGTGTTATGGTACCATAGAATTGGTTTTTCTATCCAACAAAATGACTGCAACGACTTACAAAAACATTCTGGAGGAAGCATTTCCAGAATTTAATGATTTCTTTGAACCCATACCTTGGACGTACCAACACGGTCCGATTCATACCGCCTGAGCTGTAAAACAATGGATTAATCAATAAGGTGTTCAACTTTTGGATTGGCCCCCATATTCACCAAACCTGAATCCAATGGAAAATGTCTGAGGTTGGCTTGCAAGAAAAGTATATGAAGGAGGAAAACAATTTGATACGATAGAATCCTTAAAGGATGTAATAACGGAAGCATGGAATTAAATTTCGTTAAATTACTTAGAGTCATTATACAAGTCGATGCCGAATCGCATTTTTGAGGATATTTCTAAAAATGGTGGCAGTACTCATTACTAATTGAATGCTAGAAGATAATAACTTTTATTTTTATAACCTAAAATTTAAAAATAAATTACAGTTTGCTTAGTTTTAAAACATTCCTTATTCAAGTGACACATGAAAAAGTACACAGAAATACATGTCTTTAAATAAATGCATAATTTTAGTATAACAAAATATGTATATTTTTTATTTCTTCAGGAAACTAAAGCCAACAATTTTATTTTTTCTGAACTTTAGTTTAGGAGATATACTTAATTAAAGTTTAAAAAAATGTGATTCCTTATTCAAGTAGCAGGCAGTGTATATATTATTTTATAAAAGTTCAAAATTATTATTAAATGTAGAATTTCCCATAGACAATTTGGATAAAATATTTTTAGCATCATCGGGAATTTCCATTTTTTTAAGCGGAGATTGATTGCTTATTACATCTGTAATTGTATCGGACATATTAATTATAAGTAAATACAGTGGATAAATGGCTGAGTATATAAAACATAAAAGTTTTGTTGAAATTGATGTTTTATTTTAACACTACCCAATATACCAAGCGATATCATAATGATATCGAAATGATATCATATAGGTGATAAAAATTATTGAAAACGATAGTTTACACGGACTAAAGAGTAGCTTTCTTTATGATATCGTTTTTCTATGAAATTACAATATAGTTTTCGGTATCGTAATTTCCAAAATAATGATAGTAAAACCAAATTTTGTTTTGAATACTATTTAATACAAATTGTGTTTTTTCTAATTAAATATACTATAGATAATTATAAAGGAAGATAATCTGCTGAAATAAAAAAAAATCCTAAAAATAATCATACATAATATACATACATATGTTTATGCATATTATTATCCATTATAATATTTGCAAACTTTTTTTTACATATATACCTAGAGATTGGTTGGACCATTCAAAATCTGTTACTTAAAGAGAATAATCTCAGCTTATGATTGTTTGTTGAAAATTTTTATCATTTTAATATTTTTATTTTAAAGTTTTTTTCCAAATGTTTATGTTTTTCATTTGATTGGAAACAAATATTTCGAAATTTCGATATCATAATAATAACCTAAGGCGATATCGCTTTCGCTATCATATCATTCTATAGTTTATTGGTTAGGAACACTATTAAAAATAACTGTGATTTAGACAATTATCATTTACAGCAAGTTTGCGAAACTTTTTCAAAAGACAACATTCTATTAGATATGAAAATGAAAAAAATTGTTTTTATATGACTGGGGATAAATTATTTTAATCAAAATGTCAAATAATATGCTATATGTAAAATAAATTTCAACTTCAGTCATAAAATATTGACAAAAACTCTAAAAAAGCATTGTCAATAAAATGAATTTTTACAATTTTTTTCACTTTGAATACATGCAGGAGGAAACGGTGTAAATGGAAAAGAAAATTTCGGGAAACATACTTTTATATATCCATAATATTTTGCCATAGTTCTTTTTTCTAATTTCCAAAAATGATTAATAGCCAAAAAATTCTTTGGCTCTTTGTGCATTATTTCAAAGGTAATTCCAAAAAATTTCGACCTAGCTCCGATTTTGACCATCACTGATTTTAATGAAATTCAGTACATATCATATCGCAATCGGTTCATATTCTATGAACCTTTAAAGTTAGACACCTCGAACATTTTTGTCAAAAAGGAGCAAAATTAAAGCTTGAATAACTTTTAGATGCATTATCAGATTTCAACAAACTTGTTATCATTGGAAAGGATTGAGTTTCTTCTTTACCATAAAGTCGTAACAACTAAACATCTGGCGCAAGGACATCTAAAATGAAAATTTATCCTTTATCCTTGGATATCCTTAAAAAGACGATGTTTACAATCAATTATTCGTTATAGTAAAAAATTCTAAAATGGGATCTAAATGGTATAAAAATTTGCAACAACTTTTTTTTATTAACTAAAGCCTTGTTCAGACCGGCGAGAAATTACAAAATTTAATGCCGAAATTACAAATGAAATGTAGAGTGTTCATACTGGCTAGATGACATTTGATGTAATTTCGTGAACAGCTGATACTTATTGTTTACATTTTAAATTGTTATAGAGGTAAATAAAGTATTTTGAAATGGAAACAAATAAGAAATAATTACTTACTAAATTGGAAATTATTAGTTTGAAACAATTAAAAATGTAAAAAGGATAGGTTTCATTTTGCAAAATCACTTTAATAATTAATTTTAAGATTTGTGTTTAAATTTAAGATCAGCTGTGAATTGTTTTTTTTTTCTACTCACGGTTGAAACATGCAGTACATAGTTAAAAAAAAGTGTTTTTTTCCAACCATGTACATAGTTGCACGTCCATTATTTCACCTATACCCCATACAACTTATATCCTCGAAATAGTGCTGTAACGTACATAAATATTTGAAATATGTTGTATTTATGTAAATTTAGCACACATACGTTTTGTACTAGTATAGATCGTTGTACCAAATTTTGTTAAAATAGGTTCATAATTTGTCATATCCTTCATGCAGGTTCCGGTGCCGAAAAATTTCTTAAAAGCGCATAAATCCCACATCAAATTGATTGTAAACATTATGCCAAAAAATAATGAAAAATTAAAAGACCTTTTTTCAGGATTTCCTAGGATAAAGGATAATTTTTCATTTTATAGGTACTTGCACCAGGAAGATGTGTAGCTTTTATAATTTTATTTAACTTAGCTTTTAAAGCTGTAATTTTGGGTCGAAATTTTTTGGAATTACCCACTATATAAATTCACTGTTATAAGTAAACATAAATCTTGTAACGTAGAACAAATCAATTTTTCCACGAAGTACATGATGATATGTATTTTATAGTTGACAGGACCAACTTTATTTCCTAGATTTTTTATTTTATAATCTTGTAGTATTTAAAATATGTATGTATGTATGTATGTATGTATGTATGTACATTAGACTGCTCCAAAA
Organism: Protocalliphora azurea; assembly: GCA_932274085.1. Classification (NCBI taxonomy): domain Eukaryota; kingdom Metazoa; phylum Arthropoda; class Insecta; order Diptera; family Calliphoridae; genus Protocalliphora; species Protocalliphora azurea. Next base: position 68,938,607 of record OW026522.1, on the reverse strand, counting down.
AGAATTACGACCGTAACTCTCCCTAGGATTGTTCTTTATTATGTAAAAGTATAGTGTGCAATATATTACAGTGATCGGATATCGCTAAAACGTGCCATGTCGACTCTTAAGTTTGTAGAGTGTATATGGGAAAATGTTAACATTTTCAGGGTCTTTTTAAAAAAATTGCTATTATGTGAAGCAACCGTAGTCTAGACATAATTATTTATCAAACAAGATAAAAAAGAAAGAAAATATTAAAGTTATCAGAAATTCCACAGTCCAAAAATATGTTTTTGAACATTTGTGTAAGCAACATACAGATAACTTTTTATTTTTTTGGAAATGTTTAAGTCAAATTTGAACCATAATTACTGAAAAATAGTTTTGAATCCTACAGGATATTATAATCACATTTTCATGCTTTATTAAAACGATTAGTACTACAGAGGAATTTTTAATAAAACTTCACTCGATTTTTATTATTTTTTATTTAATTAATAATTTTGTAAATTTCTGACAGAAAACAAGAAATTTTTATAAAAAAAAGCATTGATGTTGCATTCTTAAAATATTAAAAACTGTGAGACGTTTTGCAGCGAGCATTTCAACGCTTCAAAGAAAAATTTTTAAAATGTAAATGCATTTGGGACTTATTTCATTATTTTTTGAAATTATTTAAATTTGATTTATTTAATTTCTTTGCATGGGAATTATTTCATTATGAAATAAATTCTAAAATTTGGGTTTTATTTCACTTTTATTTTTGAAATAATTTAATTTTTAATAGGAATTATTTCATTAAAAATATTTTGCTGTTAATTTATTATTTCTAGATACTTTTTCATTAGCATTTATTTCATTAGACGTTTTTTCATTTCGCAGAAATTCTTTCCTTGTTAAAGAATTTTAATATTTTCATATTATCTGTGAAAGCGGTTTAATGATCAATCAACTTAGGTTTTCTTGTGACGTAAATGTACAGTGTGAAATTTTGGCAATTAAGCCGGATAAAACTCCAATTTTGAAAATATTGGTTTAGAAAGCTCCTCACAATATATTTTTACATAATAGTCAATGTATTTAATAGAAATAAGATCGAGTTATATTTTATCATACAGCCCATATAAAAATTTCACTCATAATAACGTCAGAGCTTCTAAATTCATGAAATAATTTGATATTGAAATGAAATTATACGACAATAAATTCCAGGTATTAGAGAACTATTTAACAAATTATTATTATTATCGGTTCGAAATTTTTATATCATTAATATGAAGGTTAAAATCTGGATTTTCGATTAATTCCCGTAAACAAATATGAAAAAACAGGAATAAGCACCTGATATTTTTAAAACTTATAACTATATGTCTACTACTCTACTCTAAAGGAAAACAAATAAGAAAGATATAGTCGGTTAAGCATCAAAATTATGGGAAGCGATCTTATATGCGACCTGAGTCCAATTATGGAGCAATACTTGTATTAAACGTAACGCATTTTTTGTTAGTAAACATACATATATGTATTATAATGTGTTGATATTAATATATACATTAGATTTATATACTTATGGTTCATTTCCGGAGTAAGGAGTATTATGAGCATAAAATTTGGCACTGAGGTTATATAAAACTTAAATGTGTCAAATATTAATTTTATAATAACATTTCTATGGGATTTATACTTATATGAAACTTATTTATGCTGATTGTGAAGTTTTACTTAATTGTTATTTTTTTAGGAAAACCGACTCGGAAAGCAATACTATTTCGGTGCATTAGCTGACAGAACTTGTCGTGAGAGGGGGAGAACAGTAAGGAAGCAATTTTGAGATCGAATTCATAAATTTCTAGAAAGATGGGAAAACCCATAGCTTCCGATGGACAATACTTTAAATAAAATATTTTTTGCTTGAAATAAAAAATAATTTCTTATTAAAAAACTATTGGAATTAATGTATATACCAATATACTGGCGTGCTTGGAAACATATTTTAATCATTTTGCATTTATAGTATATTACTAAAGAATTCAAATATATATATAATTCAATATATATGTTCGTGGGAAAATTTCTGAAAGGGTCCGTGGGGTGAATTAATGTGAGAACCCCTGGTGTAGGGCATAAGAAGTAAGAAAGTTATAGTCGGTCAACCCCTATCATATGATACCCAGAATTTTTCTGTGTTTTACAAGCATCTGCACAAACACATAATACCCCAACTACACTTAGGGTAAACAAATTTATCCACACATAACCTTTTAAAAATACATATAAATTTACTATATTTTGTTAAAAACTTAACTTTGTGCCCAATGTTTAAACTGGATGAATAAAATCCTTATATTTAAAAAAAATTGCACGAAAATTCGGCTCCAATAAAAAATAATCCGTCATAACCAAGGACCGTAATGATTGAGAGTTTTAAAATAAAATTCAATAAATTTTTTGCTCAAAAATTAAACATTCCGAATTCTTGTGAAAAGGTTATTTTTTTACGATTATGCATTAGCTATATATATATTTTCCAAATGAGATTAATATTTAGTTACACAACTAGTTGAGTAATAATATTTTTCTTGAATTGAAAATCGCAAATTTTTCAAAAGGTTGCCAGTGGATTTTTTTAAATACCTAGGGCTGGTCAAAAAATCTGATTTTTTCCTACGCGTCAAAAAGTTTTCTCCCACAAAAAATCCCTACACATTTTAATTAGTAAAATAAATGAAAGAATTGCTTAAAACTTATTAAGGTCAATTATATTGGCACTAAATTCTTTTACAATACTTTTACAATACAAAATTAAACTATGGAAAATATCATTTACTTAACTCTATCTTCAGATATGTGTTTTTTTTTAACTCGTTACTTTGATAAACTATTCTTTACTAATAAAATATTTGACGATCAAACCAAACACTCAAATTTGTTTTAGTCGTTATTCTTTATTACTATATTATAAGTTTTTCAAAACATCACTCATTTAACATTAAAGAGCTATGATCGACATATATTTTTTTCTTAATTTCTTAGTTCAAAAATTTAAAAGACTTGTCTTTTATATTATGTTTGTCTTCAGAGCTTTCGTTTTTTAAAGAATCAGATATATATGTAAGTATAATAAAGATTTGAAAATAAAAATTCAGCAAAATTTTCCATTTGACTTTATTGTATTTATCTTTTTAGGTGTTTATTTTTGCTGACATTGAGATTTAGAAAATGAAGTAAATCTGCAGTTTCCAATTGTCTGATTTCTATGAAATTTCACATGGTGATAGTAGTTTGCACTATATAGGCACCTTGAGTACGAACAACATTTAAAACTATTCCAATTTCTTATATCTCAACCTATATGAAATATTAAACTTGATTATTAAGATATTTTAGAAGTTGTCAAGTTACAAGTTCAAATGTAATTTGTCAAACTGAAAAAAATTTGCAGTTATATAAAAATTTGAATGAAATCTGAAGCGTTCATAAAGAATATATTTTTTTTATAGTGATAAGTCCGAAGAATATTATTATAGTTTACAATTCCTTCTGCTTTATTACACCCTGAAAGTGAAACTTTTACAGAACTACACAGCAGACACTGACTGGATAATATAAATATAAAATAAAATATAAAATAAAAAATTATGAGATATACGAATCGCTTTACAAAAGATGACTGCTTTAAATTTAAACAAATATTTTTTAGAAAAAAATGATTCGATATGTAGTAAATCGACCACTGTTTCCTCGAGACTTATTTGAAAACTTCCAAAACACATGTATATTGAAATACATATTTGGATTTAGTCAATATAAAGAAGCTGCATTATATGTTTTATTTATTTTTCAAATAACAATTACAAAAATCTAATACCGCTTTTCTTAATGCTTTTCCATAAATGGATATGCTATGTAAAATCTTATTTTCGAAAAATTTTAAAAGCTATATACCCATTGTGCCGACATATTTATGTATGTACTTTCATATATGTTTTACATTAAAAATAATAGATGGCGGACGTCGATTGTCGTTTTTTTTTTTGAAAATCAAGTTCGTTTTTCAGGAATGTCAAGTTAGATCGCAATTCGAATCTGGCAACTCTAGAATGAGATCTACGAAAAACATTGTAGAACGTATAGTTTAACCCCAGAAAAAACTTCCATTTCCAAATAATGAGTTAAAATGCTATTATAATAACACTACACTACTTACACTTTAGCAACTGTAGAGGTAACTAGTTACTATATATGCTTCCAAATAGGGTCTTTAAAAATTAACTACTCTAATATATATGCTTGTAAATTTGCTCAATAGTTACACAAACAGTTATATATGTATAAGGCAGAGAAAATTTAACTGTTGACAGAAAACAAATTCTAGGTATGTCAATGTTTGCGTTGCGTTGAAAAGCATGTCGTTCGGTAATTATATATCGTTACAAATTTTTTTCTGGGACTGTATTAGTTTACGAGACATTGGGTTTTGAAAATTAAAATTCTTACTTTTTGACGAACTAAGGTTATGTTTTTGCCAAAAAATTTCGACTCATCTCGGATTTTATGAAATTCAGCCATACTCCTCTATGCGCTTCATATGACGTGTTACCCTGCACCACATCGCTAACAGTTCATATTTTATGGACCTCTAAAATATTATACCTTGGGCATTTTTGTCAAAAATTAACAAAGTTTAAGGTTAAATGACTTTTAAGTACATTAACCGATTTGAACAAATATAGCGTAAATGGAAATGACAGATATTCCTTTTTATCATAAAAGCTAAACATAGCGCAGAGTTTAAATGAAAAATCTTCATTATCTTAAGGTATCCTTAAAAAGGTTCTTTTAATTTTTATTGTTTACAATCAAATTGTCGTTATAGTTCATAAATTTCAATGGGATCAGAAGTTACAACTAACTAATACATTTTCTGGTAGATATTAAGTGGCTTTTAGGCATATTGATATACTTATTTACATTTTAATGTAATGGATCATTATTTACTAAAATAAGTCGTATATATAGCACTATGGAGGTCGATTGAAGATAGGCTTATCGATGAGATCGCCTTAATGAAGGGAAGACCGGATGAAGTGTCCTTCAAAGGCGCGGACTGGTCAAAGGGAGTCAAAATTGTCAATTGTGGCAATGAGAAATCGCTTGAATTTCTCAAGGCCACAATTGCCAAGTGTGGCAACTTTTTCCAGAGGCGAAACTGGATGTGATACTCGTATCTGAGTTACCCCTGAGGCCGGTAGTAACAGTGTGGATTCCCCCACCCATAAAAACGGTGGAAACTATACTGACAGTATTGGTCAACCAGAACGAGGGTCTGGATACAAGTCAGTGGAAGTTGTTAACTTCTCTGACTTGTAAAGAGAACCTCGGAAGGGACTTCAAGTTTGCTATAGACCAGGAGTCTCTCAGGAGTCGATGGGGGGAATTGCTAATTTCGGTCTGGGCACTATCAGGTTGCGGTATCCAACAAGGCTGCAAGTGGTGCAAATTAACTTGCATCACTGTGAAGCAGCCTCAATCGAATTAGCAATGAACCTTCTCTGACTCCAAAGTGGATATAGCCTTAATCCAAGAGCACTGGATCAACAACACCAGGGTATGTGGATTAAGTGTCAAAGGGTATAAACTCTTTGTACCATCCACTGAGGATAAGGTAAGAACGTGTATACTGGCTAGGAATGAGTTGAATTGTAAAAATTTTCTTTCTTTCAGTAATGGAGGCCTAACGGTCGCACACAGAGAGGATACAGACGGGAGAAAACTCGCACTCGCCTCCGTGTATATGCCCTACGATGTGACCAACCCATCGGGCGATAGGGAGTGCAAATTAACGGAGTATGCAAAGAGAAGAGGCGTATATCGGGTACTCTGTTGCGATGCTAACGCATATTACTGCCAGTGGGGCAGTGCTGATATTAATGAGACAGGTGAGTCAGTTTTTAATTTTATAACTACTAACAATCTTTTTATCTATTACAGGGGCAATATGCCCACTTTCAAAACTAAGGATAGCGAGGCAGTTATAGATATAACACTGACAAACTTTAGGAGCGATTACGTTACGAACTGGAGGTAGATAGTGAATGTTCCTTTTCACATCATAACAGGATATCCTTCAGTTTAAATTTCGCGGGGCCAAAAGGAGAACCATATAGGAACTCCAGGAGAACCGACTGGAACTCCTTTAGGGCCATTGTGGATAGGGAACTAAACACCACTCTAGGATAGCAATTGTCATCAGAGGGAGTTGAGAGTTTATTGGAGGATTTCACACGGAAAGTTAGGAACAGTTATGAAATAACTTGTCCGGTAATATTTCCGGGAATGAGGGAACAGCTTAAATGGTGGACCAAGGAACTTAGGAACCAAAGGTCAACCGTCAGGAAGCTGTTCAATAGGGCGAAACTGACACGTAAGTGTAAGGATTGGGACAGCATCAGGGAAAGTTTCAATAGGTATAAGGCAGACATTAAGAGAGCAAAGAGGGATTCATGGAGAAACTACTGTGAGTCCATCGACTCTGTAAATGAGTTATTAAGATTCAGGCCAATTTTATCCATAGATCCAAGTGCACCTGAATATATTCAGCGCGCGGATAACTCATGGACGGAGTGTTGCTCTGAGTCTCTGAGTTTACTTATGGAAACTCATTTTCCAGGCTGTAGGAACTTAGAAGCAGATACATAGACAAGACGAATCTTTGGATTGTCAGAATATATATCTGATAGGGAAATTAGTGAAGTAGTCGGTGACATAGTCTCGTTGGATAAGGTAGCATGGGCGGTGAACACCTGGTCCAGACGGTGTTTTTCCAGCCATGCTACAGAACATCAGCGACACTGCACTAACACTACTTACGGAGCTGTTTAGTGTACGTCTTGTTAGGAGATATATTCCAAGGAGGTGGAGAGAGGTTAAGGTAATTTTCATGCCTAAGGCATTGAATGTGGCCTATAGTATAGGAAGTATACCTTGATATAGAAGGAGCTTTCAATAATATTAAGATTGAGGCTATTAGAGAATCACTAGAATCACTATGCGTTCAAAACTTCCTGATCGAATGGATTGTTGTTGATTGTGTTGATGCTGAATAGCAGAATAATTAATTCGAACTTGGGAGATGCATGCATAAGGAAGCTAGTGACTACAGGGACTCCGCAAGGAGGAGTTCTCTCGCCCTTACTATGGCTCTTAGCCGTCAATATTATTCTAAGTCAATTTGACGCAAGAGGGCGGAAAATCGTTGCTTATGCTGATGACGTTGTTGTACTGATCACAGGAAAATTTCTTTCCACTATCATCGACGTCATGCAGTCTGAACTTAACGAATTGTCCTCATGGGCTACTAGTAAGGGTTTAGGGGTTAACCCGGAGAAAACAGAGCTAGTTCTTTTCACCAGAAGGTACAAGATTGAGCAGTTTAGGCTTCCGGTACTAGGGGGAATTGAACTTAGACTAACAAAAGAAGCAAAATATCTTGGAGTGTTTCTTGATAGTAAACTATCTTAAAAAAGGAACACACATGAAAAGCTTAAAAGTGGTCTCAACGCCTACTACACATGCAGGAACTCCATAGGTAAGAACCGATGGTAGTAAATTGGATTTACACATCGGTAATGAGACCAATTTTGACGTATGGATGTCTAGTCTGGTGGGAGGCAATGATAATAGGAAGTCATAGGAATCTTTTGTCTAAGGCCCAGAGATGTGCTTCGATTGGCATCACAGATGCAATTAGAGCACACCTCAGGCGGCACTTGACGTCATTCTACATCTCCTACCCATTGAGGAGTTCGTGATGGGAATGGCTGCAAGGAGCCTGCTTAGACTTAGTGAACTGGGACTTATAGGATCAATCAGAATAGGACATTCCAAACTTCTAAACGAAGTCAACCTCGGTGGATATGCCCTGGCTCCCTTTGTATTCATGGATTATATGCACGGAGGTTGATTTTGGAGAAAATCCTATATTGATTATCCCAAATAGGGACCAATAGGCAGGTAGGAAGAAACTATTCAGTGGAGCATCGGTATTCACTGTTGGATCCAAAATGGATATAGGCACTGGTTCAGGTGTGTATCTGTTTGAGTAGAACATCAGAGAATCGTATAGTTATTCTCGGATAGTTGCAGTGTGTTACAGGCAGAAATTCTGGGTATTCTGGGAATTGATAGCAGAGAACATTGAAGAGCTCTGTATTCTCTAACTCTGTATGTAGATAGCCAGGCGGCGCTAAAGGCCCTGAAAGGACATTTTGTCAAGTCTAGGTAAGTTAGCGACTGTAAGAAGGCTCTGAGGAGATTGATGAGCAATTATCAAATTAGAGTCTGCTGGGTACCGGGTCATTGTGAGATAACTGGCAATGAGGTAGCTGATGAATTAGCTAGGAACGGCTCAGCTTTGGATAGGCCTGTAAGTGAAAGTGGTATGAGACCACCTCTAGGCATTTACTTCAGGTCGATTAAAGAGTGGATTCGGGATAGAACCAATCATGCATAGGATCGTAGAACGGACTGCAGATTATCAAAGGTCCTATGGTCTAAACTTGATATAGCAGATACAAATCTACTTTTGGGCATGAAAAGGGGGAAACTGAAGACTATGATAGGTTTTCTGATAGGGGGAATGACAGAGAATTGGGAGATAGGTTTCTCCGGTCTTTGCAAAATGTGCGAAGATAATGAGGAGCTAGAGACGGTATTATATGTCACTGTCCATGTCTACAACTAAGTAGGCAGAAATGGCTAGGCGTTGACGAATTGGATAGTATATCAAGGATCGATCTGGATAGATTGATAGGATTCGTCATGGGAATAGGCTGGCTAGGAAGGGGTCGTTGCCTAAGACCGAATGATATAGGGCGGTAGTATTTTTCCTTTCCAAGTGTTTTCTATTCTTTTCTTGGTCTCAGCTTTCTAATCTTTTCCTTTCCAAGTCTTTTCTATTCTTTTCTGTTCTTTTCTTGGTCTCAGCTTTCTAATCTTTACCTTTCCTGGTCATTAGGACTCTACTACTATTTTTTCTACTTCTTATTTACGAAGGGACCCTACCTACCTACCTACCTACCTACAGCACATTCCAGATCCCGGAAAAATAACATTATAAAAGGTGTTTTTTTATAAGTTCATAATTTTGAGCTGGTAACACTGCTTTATTTTAGTTTCCATTCAAAATTTTGTACTCCGATGAAGTCCATTTTTGGTTGAATGGGTACATAAATTAGCAGAATTGTTGCATTTGAAATGAGGATAATTTGCAAGCTTTTGTTCAAATACCATTACATCCACAGAAAATTACTGTTTAATGCGATTTATGGGCTTTTGATGAACTTTTGATGAAAGAGTAATTTTACGTAATAATCCAATTAATCAAGATTGCGTGATGTAAGCCCATTGGAGTATTTTCTTTGGGGTTATGTAAAGTCACTTGTCTACGTCGATAAATCAGAGACAATTGAACACCTGGAAATCAACATTCGAAGAGTCATTGGTGAAATACGATGATTTTAATGAATTTACTCAAATTTGATACATGGGGTTACAAGGACAAAATCTATTGAAACCCATCATGATCGGTCCATTATTTCACCTATTTTTTGCTGGTATAGTGGTTTAACACATATAAATGTCTGAAATATGTCGTATTTATGTAAAACACATACGTTTCGTACAAATATACATAAATCGTTGTACTAAATTTTATAAAGATCGGCCCATAATTGATCATATTTTTCATATAGGTTCCATTATTTAAAATTAGTTAAACGCGCATAAATCCCACATTTTTGTTAACATAAATATAAAATTTTACTTGTACAAAACTTCACATAAATACCAATATCGAAATACAATTTTACATTAATAATGTTGATATACGCATAAACTATTGTAATAGATTTCATAAGGATAGTTTCACAATTGATCTCATATAAGGCCATCTCCCCATAATTATTTTAGTGCTCGTACATAAGAATGTGTTGTATTATATGATGGATCTTGACCAATACTGCTTGTTTGTTTTTATCCTTTCCTGTTTGTTTTTATACTAAATTTAATATAAAAGTAAAAAAAAGATATTAATTTGTTAGTAAAATTGTATTAAGTGCTATGGACAAACTGTTATTATTTCTAATCCCATTAACATACCATTTTGAAATTTTACACTTTACCGACACATTGTAAATATTATGTCAAAAAATAATGAAAAATTATATCCTAGGATAAATAATATTTTTTCATTTCAGAGGTCCTTGCGTCAGGAAGATTATGATTTTATGATAAAAAGGAATATCAGTCCCTTCCATTGACATCATTTTTAAAAACGGATAATGCAATTAAAAGTCATTGAACCTTAAACTTTGTTCATTTTTGACAAAAATTCCCGAGGTGTCCCACTTTATAGGTCCATGAAATATGAACTGTAAACTTTATGGAACTGATTTGTACGCTATAAAATGCACGATGGCTAGTTTAATATATACCTCCAATTTAAGCAAAAATTGAAAATGTAAAATTTTTAAAACTCTAATTTTGGGTCGAAATCTTTTGAAATTACCCTATAGCAAGTGCAAAATTTTCCCGTTTTTTAAGCGTTTTTTGTTTAATTAAACAAATTATAAGATGATGTAAAAAATAATTGTGAAAAAATCTTTACGAAAATCAAGAGTTTCATTTTCTGAATCCCACACTGTGCAGCAGTAGTAATCTGCAGTTTATAAATAAACATACGATTAAATAGTAATAAAAAAAATTGCAATGAATATTTTTGTCTATTAAATATGAACGATTAACGATTAATTTGCAGAATGTACATATTAAATTGAATTGTTTATATAAAAATATAATGATAAGATTATGAAATGATAATAGTTGTATATTGTTTTGTGAATCAAACATACATACATACATACATACATACATACATACATACATACATACATATTACATATTTTACTATAGATACTAGAGTTCAAATATTCGACATAAACATTTTACAACCCAATTTTCGAATAATTCGAAAAATACAAATTTTTTAAACACTGTGTTTGGATCCTATTTGTGCAGTTTTGGAGCAGTTCGATTTTTTATTTATATTTTTAAAATATCGATATAATATAATGGCTTTTCACTGCTTATACATACATTAGCTGAATAACCCATTATTTTAACACATCGATGACATTAGAAGTAACTAATCACCTCGTGTTATTACAAGTAGGCATTTTAAAATCTCATTAATTAGATATTATTACAAGAACTAATTACTTTCAAGCTGTTCAATAACTCAATGATTTTAAAGTATTACTGAAGTCATTATTAGTAAAAACAATAGAAACTATTTATATTTTAATGGTGTATGTGGCCAATAGTTTTTTCCTTCTGTTATATAAATTTCCAAATTAAGTAATAGGGACTATAGTTTCAATGTAAATAAAGAACGAATTTTTTCACAACGTCGACTTCTTTAGGGGACTCGTCTATTTTAAAATACAAAAGCATAACATATAATGTAACATTATTACACCACAAATATATAACTTACAATTTGAACATTAACTATGACATTGCATTATTCAATTTTGCATTTAACACCCCTGCAAACATTTTCTATCGAAAGCGTAACTATATAGACACACCAGTAGTGCGATTCAGTAACTTTTAACGATTCGACAATCGTAAAACTTGTCAATAGCAATTGTTGTTTGCAGTAACGATTGTGTGATTCACTAAGTACTCTTAAACGATTGTATATAACTATTATTTCGTGTGGCAGCTCTCCACAAGGAAATGCCGAAATAATAGTAAGGTTCAAAACCAAATAAAAAAGAAAAACAAATAAATTTGAAACAAATCGAAGTTTGTTTAACAATTTTAAGACCGTAATTGATTAAATTATGTATTTGATATTGATTAAGATGTGTTTATGTTAATGGTTTCCTTCAAAATGACCACTACTCCTAAAAGAAGATTCGGAAACGTAGAAGCACCATCTATAACGTGGAAGCACAGACTACAACCACAAAACAACGACTGAATCATTGGGTTGACTTTTTGGCTAATTTTCGTCAATATATTAACAACACAAAAATTTTTGTCTTTAAGTTAACGCAAACAAATATCGTTAAAAGTGTTAGAGAATAACTAAATCGACAATTTTGTTGTTTACTAATTTTAACGATTCGATTATCGTTAAAATAAGTTACTGAATCGCACCACAGGAAGTTGATATGCGTCGCTTTTACTATCGAATTCTGTAGTGCGATTCAGTAACTTATTTTAACGATAATCGAAACGTTAAAATTAATAAACAACAAAATTGTCGATTTAGTTATTCTCTAACACTTTTAACGATATTTGTTTGCGTCAACTTAAAGACAAAAATTTTTGTGTTGTTAATATATTGACAAAAATTAGCCAAAAAGTCAACCCAATGATTCAGTCGTTGTTTTGTGATTGTAGTCTGTGCTTCCACGTTATAGATGGTGCTTCTACGTTTCCGAATCTTCTTTTAGGAGTAGTGGTCATTTTGAAGAAAACCATTACTAGAAACACATCTTAATCAATATCAAATACATAATTTAATCAATCACGGTCTTAAAATTGTTAAACAAACTTCAATTTGTTTCAAATTTATTTGTTTTTCTTTTTTATTTGGTTTTGAACCTTACTTTTATTTCGGCATTTCCTTGTGGAGAGCTGCCACACGAAATAATAGTTATATAAAATCATTTAAGAGTACTTAGTGAATCACACAATCGTTACTGCAAACAACAATTGCTATTGACAAGTTTTGCGATTGTCGAATCGTTAAAAGTTACTGAATCGCACTACTGATCTACTTAGGGAAGAACTGTGCCACTAATCGATAGTTCCTTTAGAATATTTGCAAAATTAGAATATTTGCAAAATTTTCTGCAGTTATTATTATGTTCGGCGACAATGTATGATTTTTAGAAAGGTTATGATGTTCGCATTATAAAATGTGTAATTAAATATTTCCAAAATGTTTTTCAGTAATATAAAACACGATTTCTAAATATTACAAGACTACATTATTATTTATTTAAATTTTGTATTGAATTTTCTATGTAATTAAAGTAAATAAAATTTGTTTAGTTAATTATTTTCTAAAATCGCCAGTTTTTCTACAGAAAAATAATTAAAGAACAAATGTATTACACTTTTTACAAGGCGAACACCATATACTTTTCTAAAATCATACTTTCTCGCTGAACAAATAGCTGACTATTAAGAATTTTGGAAATATTTCAAAAAATATTTATAACAAATTTTCTGTAATTTCTCTTTCAAATGTTTCTATTTTTATAAAGGGGATTCCCTTTGTTAAAGACTATATGAACTTTTAATCATTTCCATACTCTTTTACCAATTTAGTGATGATGTTCTATTTTAAATCATTATTTAAATTTTATCTTGGCCCTGAAAGTTTTTTCAATCATTTTTGTCAATATTTAAGATTTTTGAAACTTATAAATAAATACCGCTACTTAACTAAAAATTACCACAATCTACTCTACACATTTCAAGCATTACAACAACAAAACAATTTCTTCAAAATATTTAATAAAAAGAACAATCTTTGAATTCTTTTCAAACTTTTAAAAAAATTTAATTTAAAATTTTGAAAATTCAAATTTAAAGTGTAAAAATTCAGCTCTGCTAAAATATTTCCCGGATATTCTAATACAATACATTCCCAAAATTTTGATTGCTGCATATACAAATTTTAACCCTCCACAGAATAGACTTGTAAAATTGAATTTTTAATATATTCGTCATTTTTTGTTCTATAGAAAATTATTCTGAAAATTAGCGACTTTTGCTGCGGGCATATCATACATAAGTCAAACTTCCCCACTTTTAAAAAAATGTTGTTTAAGTTATCAAGAATTTTATATAAAACAGAATTTTCTGTTATGTTCTGGTCCTCAAATTGTTAATAACATATTTTAATATTATAGAAAATGTTTTGATAAATTTATTCGCTTGCCCAGAACTAGTTGAAATATTAATAATTTCTTTTTAATTTTGATAAACGCTTATCTTATTTTCTTAATTTTCCTTTTATAAGTAAAACTTATGAATTTTTTGTTTCACTATCAGCTTTCATAAATAATTTTAGTTAATATCAATATTTTTTCACTCATCACTTCAAAACTTATATTTTTACTAAGCAAAATTATATTGTTTCTGCTTGTTCTTTTTCGCATTATGAAATGTAAACAATCGTTAAAATCATGTAAAGTTTTGCACGTCCTACTATTAATCATCTTGTTGGAAAATTGAGAGAAATCTTCTATTGCACTTCTAAGAGTGGCGAAGAAGTGAGCAATATCGAAAAAGAATTCACTGAATGCTTGCAGGGATGTAGCTTTTGTTTATGATATCAGTGTATTCTTTCAAATTCATTGTTTCCTTAATGTTTTGTTGTATTCGTAGACTTTCCTTTATATATCTTTTCTTCTTAGTTTTCTTCTTGTCCAAAATTCGTTCTTCAACGACCTGGGGTTTGTTTTGTTGTTGCTTTTCGATCTTGGTTTTTACATTTGTGAATAATGTATTTGTTGTTTTACTTGGTCTATAAGCAAATTTTATGTCGTTGCCTTTCTTGTTTGTTTTCAGTTACCCAGGGATGTATGGTACACTGTAAAAATGTTATTATTATTATTATTATTATTATTATTATTATTATTATTATTATTATTGTTATTATTATTTTTTAAACATGTTTTTATTGTCCTATTAGAAGATTATTGTCAATTAGAAGATTAGGGAAACTATTTTGTATTAGAGTTGTTGTTGTTTTTTTTAGTAAACTGTGTGTGAAATTGGTTATCACTAATTTTCAGTACTGCAAATTAGTTGCAGCATTGATCACCTGCTTTTTCGGTTGGGTTGAGTAAAAATTCATAAGTCTACCTGATAATGCAGGTTTGAAGTACCAGTCAAATATAATATTTCCCCTTTTCTCTTCAGTTTGGCATTTAAATATGCTATTTCACTACCTTCCTCCAGTTCCATTGCAAATTTTAGTTTTGGGTGATGATGTTTAAAGTATTTAAGATTATATCCCGATAGTCAAAATGAATTATAGCTAGAATGTCGTCTACATATTTTGTTATGTATCTTATATAAATGTATCTGTTCTCCAGTTTCTTAGTTGCGTCATTCAGTAGGTTGTCAAGAACTATATCCGCTATTGTTGGGTAAAGGAGATTTGGCATTGGCATGCCGAATAATTAAGCTTTTTGAATTTTTTCTATTATAGCGTCTTGTATCGTTATTAGTTATACATTCGCCCATCAAAGCGTTTTCCATTACCTCAACGGGTTTCGAAGTTAGAAAAAGTCTTTCGTGTAGATTTTCTTAAGAAATTCTTTTTTTAAAGAACAAAAAACAAAAATATTAAAAACAAAATAAAAAAATTTCAATACAAAAAAGCCTATTTGTAGATTTTTTAATTTCTTTTGGCATTCGCGGATGGCAAAAAATATAAAGTTTTTTCCAAAACAAAAAAGTAATAAATATTCTAAAGAAAAATCCAAAACTAAAAAATGGTTGCAAATTGAAAAAATACAACGGTTTTTCTGTTCTGAAAAGTAGTAAAAAAAAAAAAACACATGGGACTTTTCGTTAGCGCACTGACGACATATTTATCCCTTCTTTAAATATATAAATTAGTATAAATTGGTAAAAGTAGCATTTTTAAAAATCTGATGATAAATAAGTAATTACATACCGGGTTATAACTAAGTAGCTACTAAACTACTTCTATGTAATGCAGGCAATATTTTGTTGTCTTTGAGAAGTAACTACATGTCATTACCAGGTTTTTCTGGGATGGTACAAACGAATAAAAATAAAACTGTTGGTTATTAAAAAATAATCCCATAAAATACTGTCGAATAATTCGAAGCAATAAAACGATTTATTTAATAATTGGAATATTTCTTGATCTTTTACTTGAATTAAATTTGAATCGTCGTAAATATAAAAATAAGCAATTGGAAATAGTCCAAATATAGTTTAGACACATAAGCAATAAATATATTAATTAAACAATTCATTGCAAAATTCTCTAATAAAAATAAAAATAATTTATTTTAATACAGGATAAATTTATAAAACAATTACTTTTTTATAAAATGCTCTTATTTTATGTAAAGATCACTAAGTTCAAAACAAAATTTCGCAAAATACAAAAAGATTAAGTTAATGTCACCAGTACTGGTAGTATTAGTCAGATTTACAGGTTTAAGTGTGAATTAGTAAGATAAATAACAAAATAAAATCAAATTGTGAGTACGCACAGAAAAATTCTTTCAATCAACACTGCACAGTGGGGCAGAATCTAAATTTTTTGGAAATAAATCTGTAACTATCAAATTGCTGGTTGGATTTTCATAAAATATCATATAGGCATAGCAGATGTGTGTACAATTTCAAGTTTGGAAGGGAGACCACACACAACCCCTCAGGAGCGGATACATGGTTCAAAATAGCGTACCTCTGACATAGAAAATTTTTAATCACTTGTCAAATTTTTCTTTCTTATCCTATTTCAAATATTTTTACAGTTTCTTAAAACTCTAGATAAGACCTTGCATGTACTATTTATCTCTCATAGTTTTCAAGTAATTTGCATTTGAAATTTCAACTATATCAATTTTGCCAAATCTTGATCCAATTTTCAATATATAGTCCAATATTTTTATCTAATTTTGTAAAATTTTTATCCAATTTGTTAAAAAACAAAATTATCTAAGGTTATGAAGAAAAATAAAAAAAATATGCACATTTCTGTCAACCAGCAACAAATTTACATATTTTGAAGAGTTATTCTGGTCAAATGGCCTTTCCGTGGATTTGAGAGCAGGAAGAATTTGCTGTGAACTGCAGGACTAACATAATTGTATATATTATATATTATATATATATATATATTATATAATTACACAGATATAACATACTTATTTTTGTATATAAATAATATTTTCTGTTACATTTTTCTTTGATTTTTTAGGTGTAGTTAATACAAGAAAGGAACAAAAGAATAATTTATTTGGTTATAGTAATTTATAGTTCAAGAAGGAAGGAATGGTCTTGAAACCACAGTTTATGTAAGTATAAGCTAATAAATACCGTTTAATACAGTAATATTCCAATTTTTCATTAATGTTGTTCCTTTTCCCCGTCGTCACTTTTTATGTTATTCTGCTCTCATATCAAATGTAACAATATGCTGAATTACAAGATGGCTTCTTGTGATCTCACAAGTGTGAGTGGAATGAATGGACTTGAGGAACAAATGCTAAAAACAGCCGTTTGGAAAAATGTTCGTCAAGAAGAAAAAACATCAAAACAGAATTCCATAATCTAAAATATCTACACAGAAAAAATCATATTTGATTACACAATTCTCAGACTCAAACAAACATTTCTTAAATTCCAGCCTATTAAGATTTTTGTCATTTTGACTAATAAATTTGTATTTTTGTTTTATCAACTTGCTTAATTCTAAGAAATTTATTGAATATTTATTTTTGTTTTCAACAACTTTTTGTTGTTAAACTAATCATGATTTTTTGGAATAAAAATGAATTTACAATAAATTAATTCATTGTTTGATTATGAAATCGTTATTTAATTTCAGAATTTTGACTAAAATTTTAAATAAATCAACAAATTTTTTATTGGATTTTATATCTTTTCATTTATTAACATTTATTTGACTAAAAGTTTTATCAATTTTTACAAAAAATTTATCAATTCAACAATTTTTCCTTGGATTTATATTTATTTTCAATTAAAGGTTTTGCCATTTAATTTTGCCCATCACCAGAAAGGAAGAAAATATTTATTCATCTTGTAAGAAGTACTATATAAAAATATATATTATTAAAATATAATAATATAACAGAACTATTTTGTATATTTAAGGAACATTAATTATTGATTCTTAAAATTATATTAATTTTTTAAATTATTTTAAAATATATTCAAATAACAAATTAATGTTTCTAGATTTAGGGTACTTTTTAATACTAAATACTAATAATAATCTATAATATTTTTTACTATATATATCTTTTTTTTTTTTTTAATTAAAAACTTCATTTATAACCTTAAATACTTTTGCATATTTTGTTGTAAAATAAATCTCCTTTTTAGAAAATTCCAGATAAAAAAATTTGATTACGAGTATTTCATTTCTTGTAATCTATATTGAAGATATTTTCTGCATTCTTCATTGCTAATGCTTCCACTTCAAAGTAGTTAATTGATTCCAGAATCTTTTTCTGGATGTGTAAAAATAGGAGTAAAAGACATGTATATGTATTTTTACACACATGAAATTAAAAAATATTTAGTCTTACCAAATTCCCCACAAAAGCTTTTTTAGACTGGAAAATACTGCTTGAAACGTGTTTTAGATTAAAAATGTTGCAGCATATTTTGCCCCCTTTGCTAGTATTGTAGTATTCCTGAGGCTATTTGATTTCAAGTTAATAATTATGTCAATTATTTATAAGCCAAAAATTTATACTTACCAATCTTCTGAAGGGAAAATTTAGCATATTTGTATTTTTGTCATGCCAAAACATTGAAAATGTATGTATTTGGATATTTTATCAATTAGCAAATTACGATGCCCATCTGGATAACAAGCTTGACGCGATGTGGCGGCTTAAATGTAGGCTGTGGTCTCTTTCTTGAAGTCTCAGTTGTCCTCTTGGAGGATACTGAGAAATCAAGGTATAGACTCTAAAGGCCTTCATGACCAAAGGTTATCCATCCCCTATCCCCTTTCCCCAACTACCCTCTTTTCTCCCCTCTTATTCCATATCCTCTTTCCCCCACTTGTAAGGTTAAGGTGGTTGGTAGCAGTGCCGAGAACCTGGATGGCTAGTCAGTGGTTAAAGAAGACTAGTCGCTAACAGCTCCCCTCTGGCGCCATGATACGGGCCAGTTGTAAATTTTTCTTTGTCTAGTCCATGTACGCCGTCCCTGCATGGATGGTCCATCCCCTTACGTGCCTACTCGTGGGAATCAAATGGAGAATAATAAAATAAAAAACAAAAATAACAACAACAACAAAAACGTGGAGATGGGTATCTCCTCGGAAGACGACCTTTTGGCCTCTAGTCAAGAGACCTTGGTCGAACAACCTGGCAGCAGGGGAGAAAGTCATAGCACCCCGCTATCACAAAACACAATGGCTCTTCGACAGGATGTCAAGTCTGACGACCAGTCGAAGGAGAAACGGAAGAAAAAGAAGAGCCAGAAAGAGATTCTGAGACAACGATATGTCAAAGCTCTCTTTATACTGAAGAAAATTGCCAAGAATAAGGCAAATGGCACTCCTCATGAACGCGATAAGGAAGATGGTGTCAGATACCAATCGGTAGTTAACGAGTATCTTAAGTTTAAGGACTCTCAACCATCCACATCCCAGGCAGTGCAGGAAAGAGCGAAGCGAAACCGCTCCCAAGCTGAGGGTAGCAATTCGCCGAAGAGGAGAAAGGTCCAAAGTAAATCGACCACTCCGGCTCCTTCCACAATAACGTTAGCAAGAAGGCCGTTTAACGAGGCGGTTAAAGATCACTTGCTGATGGCACTGGCCAACGAAAAAAGCGGCAACTTAACTCCTGTGGTAGCAGAATGGGGTGCTATAGAGTCTAAATTGGCTGAACTCGTGATGGAACACGTACTCACCAACAAAGACTCTACAGTTCTTCGTTTTGATTCTGGTGAGATACACCGGGGCTACAGGATAATCAAATGCTTGGAAGTGTTCTCTAAAGAATTCCTCAGCAAATGCATCGCAAAGATTAGCGATGCATGGGAAGGCTTAAGCCTTAAGCTTATCCCAGCGGGGGAAATACCTATGAGACCACGGGCAAAGGTTTGGTTACCGAAGTTGAGCTGCGATAACCTAAAAATACTGGAGTGTCTGAAGCTGCAGAACCCCAGTATCCCCATGAGTGACTGGACAGTCATCTGTTCAGAAGATCATGGGGACAACAACAAGTGCATTATCTTCGCCGTCTCAGAAAATAGCGCAGTTGAGCTAGAGAAGGCGGGGCTAAAACTGTACTTTGGGGTTAAGGACGCCAAAGTTAAGGTGTTCCGTCCCACAGGTTCAGGAGCTCGCGAAGCAGATGAGTTGGAAGTAGCCAACAATCTGCTGACAGGCATGCAGCTAAGCGAACCTGCAAAAAACCCTACAACCGACGATGAAAATCGTGCAAATTAATCTGCAGCATTCAAAATGTGCTACAGACAATCTGAGGCTTCTTTTAGCGGAAAAGGACCTCGACATCGCTATAGTCCAGGAATCCTGGCTTTCTAACTCCCAAGCCAAAGGGTTCCCGACTTCAACATATAAAACACTATACGTAAAAGATAAAGGTAAGCCAAGATCTTGTCTTATTGCTAAAAAACACATAAATATATTTCTTTGCTCACAGTATAGCTCAGCAGACCTGACAGTCGCAAGGGTCAAATTAATGCGAAACAGAAGTTTCCTGATCGCCTCCAGCTATATGGCACACGACAAGCCAGCCCCGGCAGACGAAGTGAGGGCGTTTCTGGCCTCTATAAAGGCTCAAGAAGACATTATCCTTGGCTGTGATGCTAACTCAAGGCATACAATATGGGGCAGCACGGAAATCAACGACAGAGGTGAGTGTCTATTTGATTTCATTAATACAAACCACTTGACCATATGCAACTCTGGCAACGACCCCACATTCGTTTTTCCGAGCTCGGTGAACCATAATGGATGGGAAGAGGTGCTAGACATTACACTTATGAAAGACAGATCCAATTTATCAGTTGATAGGTGGAGAGTATCTAAAGAGAAATCCTTTTCGGATCATTGCTGGATACTTTTCGACATTGGACTCGTCTGCAAGGAAACAGCGTCAACTTTCAGAAACCCAAGACGAACGAACTGGACTAAGTTCAATGGGATTCTCATGCACAAACTGAAAAAAATACCTCCAGTCGAAGCAACGACTGAGGGTCTTGACCAAATTGAGAGTACATTAGGCAAGGAAATTGTTAAAGCTTTTAATATATCCTGTCCAATGACGAAGGCTAAAAAAAGCTTCCCTCCCTGGTGGAATAAGGAACTCTCGAAGCTACGCAAGGAGGCACGCAATGCTTTCAATATTGGCTACAGGACAAAATCGTGGCAGTTGTATCACGATAAGCGTAGGGAATATAAGAAAGCAATAAAGATCGCAAAAAGAAACTCATGGAAAGGCTTCTGCGAATCTATCGACAATACCAAGGAATCTGCTAGACTCAGTAGAGTTTTGGCAAATGGTCATAATAATCCATCCTATATTAAAAGGATGGATGGATCATGGTCAGAATCGTCGGCGGAATCTTTGGACATTTTACTTAATACTCATTTTCCTGGCTGCACTGATATTACAGACCAGGAGATGGGGCATATTATATCCTCGCAAGGAATCGAGGATGACATGATATCCGTTGAGAAAATTTCATGGGCGATTGATAGCTTCTCTCCGTACAAATCTGCAAGGCCTGATGGTATTATACCACGGATGCTGCAAAGTGTAAAGGTATACATCATACCCTCTTTACATAGGATCTTTAAACTCTGCCTAACCCTCAACTATGTTCCCAGGAACTGGAGGAGAGTAAAGGTAGTGTTCATTCCAAAAATCGGAAAAAGAAGTCATGAGAATGCAAAGGACTTCCGTCCGATTAGTCTCTCATCTTTTCAGCTGAAAACTCTGGAGAGACTCATTGATTTACATATAAGGCAGCGTCTAGAGGGTACAACTAGACTCTCAGGAAGTCAATATGCCTACATTAAAGGTCGCTCCACGGAGACGACTCTTCATGAGGTCGTAAGGGTCATCGAGCGATCCATTGAATTTAAACAATACGCTATGGCTACCTTTCTGGATATAGAAGGCGCCTTTAACAATGTCACGACTTTGGCGATACAGAGAGCTCTGTACGAACTAGGAGTTGATGATTATATCACCAACTGGCTGGTGTCAATGCTAGAGACAAGAATCGTCATTGCGAATTTAGGCAATAGTGTTAAGATCAAACAAGTTATGCGTGGAACTCCACAAGGGGGTGTGATTTCTCCGCTGTTGTGGCTTATTGTCATTAATACCATCCTGTGTAAATTGGAAGACAAGGGAGTGAAAGTCGTGGCTTACGCGGACGATGTGGTGATACTAGTATCAGGACTGTTTCTGAACGTGATAAGTGATATCATGTCAACTGCTCTGGCTACACTCAGTGACTGGGCCAAAGAATGTGGACTAGGAGTGAATCCGGTCAAAACAGAGCTGGTACTTTTCACCACAAAGACCAAGATTCCGAGCTTCAGACTACCACGGTTAGAAAACTGTGAACTCACCTTGTCGAACAATGCAAAATACTTGGGCATTATTTTGGACTCTAAGCTTTCATGGAAACTGAACATTCGACATAGGGTTAGTAAGGCTACGGTAGCATACTACACTGCAATAGTACGGCCCATTCTTGTATATGGATCTCTTGTATGGTGGACCGCTACTAGTAGGAGGTATGTGGTGGATCAGCTTTACAGAATACAAAGATCCGCTTCCATTGGCATTGCAGGTGCATTACGTACTAGTCCATCAGAAGCTCTGAACACTATATTGCACCTAACACCTATAGACCTATACATAATTGAATCATCAGTTAATAGTGCGATAAGGTTATCTGCAACGAAAAGCTGGAGATCAAGAACGTATGGGCACGCGAGGATATTAAATTTACTACCCCCGCAATTCAATAAATTTACCGACTATATGATTTCCCACATGGACTTCGGAAATACTATTAAAGTCAATCTTCTTGAACAATTTAGAACTAGGATATACACTGACGGCTCAAAGATGAACTGCGGTGTCGGCTCTGGTGTCTTCTCTTATGATCTTGGAATTAGACACTCATGTAGACTCCCTGACGAGGCAAGCGTATTCCAAGCGGAGAAGCGTATAAACTAATTCGCGATTGTAATATTCATATCCATTGATTGTAATTTATTTGTCGACAGTCAAGCGGCAATACTATCGCTCAAATCACCGAAAACTACCTCTATTCTAATCAGACAGTGTAAAGAGGAACTGCTTGGACTAAGTCGACTGTATGACATTACTATAATCTGGATTCCTGCGCATAGGGACTACTATGGTAATGAACAGGCAGACGAATTAGCCCGGGTAGGCTCTGCTATGAATGCCTCCTTATCGGTTTCTGTTGCAATCCCGTTAGGAACAGTCAAAAGCAGAACTCAAAAACACTTTCTAGAAAAGGCGGAAAATACATGGCGAAATCTGGACAAATGTAGAGTCGCGAAAGAAACGTGGTCTACCTACAACGAGAAACGCTCAATGCAACTCATTGGCTACAAACGCAAGGACATCTCGAGACTAATAGCATTGTTTACAGGTCACTGGACGATCGGTAAACATGCAAGTAGACTTGGTCTCCCTTACAATGAATATTGTCGTAGTTGCGAGAAGGAGGAGACAGTTTTTCATCTTCTATGTGAATGTCTCACGTAATGAGTAAGTGATAAAAACAGTTTGTTCGCCGATAAAAAAAAACTGTAAATCGTTTTCCTACCGGAAATCAACCCGCAAAATATTGATGAACGAGGCCCCTCAGTACCTATGGAAGAGTAGCAAAAAGGACAGTGTTGTACACCAGCCGCTTCACAGGACGAGAGCAGATCATCATGATTCTGATATTTATATTAATGTAAGTTAAGTTTAATTTTCTATACGTTACAAACGAAACATATATATATATATATATATATATATATATATATAAGTTTATAAATATATACAATTAAAGTAAAAATTTCTCCAACTATGTCTAATCCTAATAATTTTATTAGACCCCTCGTCTTAAATTCCGTAAATCCCAATAATCCTGTAAATCCCGTAGGACAAGGATCACACGTACAAACTGGACAGAAGACTGACATGATAGCGGGTATAGTTCAAAATATAATTGCAACCCAATTTAGAGGCTTAATTCAAACCTCAATCGAAGTTTGACAATTTTTTCCGAACAGTTATATTTCGGAACTGGATGATTTGCGTGATTTCTCCGGAAATCCAATGGAATTCAATTCATGGAAAAAAAGTGTAGATCGAATCCTTCAGATATACGAACCAAATACTATGGAATTTTACGCGTTATACACAATAAAATTGTAGGAAATGCAGATGTCGCCCTCGAATATTGGAATACCAGTGAATTTGCCACAGGCTCTTCATCTGTGTCTCAAGATAAAGAACCAGAATTTCTGATCTGATTATGCTCATCGCAGCCAAAACTTATAAAACTTTTGGTGATCAGACTAATAAACCGAAAATAAACTTTCAACAAAAGTATCAACAAGCCCAACCAGAATTTTATCCTTCACCACAGATTAACACGCATCAACGAAATTATTTTGCTCCGCAAGGAAACCCAAATTTTTATAATCAAGGTGGAAATAATCATCACCAAGTACACTTTGCTCCGCCGCGTCCACAACCCAGGCCTGAGCCAATGCAGGTTGACCCCAGCATGCGCTCAATACGAGTAAATTATATGAATAGACCAAAACCCAATGACTATTACGGTAAAAGACCGCCAGACTCATACCAAGCTCGTGCACAAAAAGTACAGCGAAATTTTCATCTGAACGCTGATTACGGACCAGAAGAAAACAACTATTAGGATTACCCATCAGAGGGAAGTGAAGTCGATACTCGCCCAGAGAGCGGAGATTCAAACTATGTTCAGGAATACTTCCAACAAGCTCATGAGGAAACAGTCGATTTTGAAAATAAAAATGATCCACCTTTGAATGTAAACGATTTGCATTTTTTAGACTAAAGAAGTCTTCGTTGCCATATATACGCTGTAGAACGGAGAGATACCGGATTTACTAAAAATTATATATCTTTTTCAAAAAAAGTGATTCCAAATAAAAGAAATTTTTTTGCAAGATCAGTTACAGGAGACGTAAAAATTAGCAGTCATACTTACCTTAATCTTTTTAATATTCGAGACAAAAATTTAAAGTTTTATATCCTTCCTTGTTTAAAGTCCTTTCACGGAATTTTAGGAAATAACAGCCTGCATCAATTAGTAGTGGTTATCTATACTGGGGATAGTTAC
This sequence comes from Protocalliphora azurea, assembly GCA_932274085.1. Classification (NCBI taxonomy): domain Eukaryota; kingdom Metazoa; phylum Arthropoda; class Insecta; order Diptera; family Calliphoridae; genus Protocalliphora; species Protocalliphora azurea. The sequence continues at coordinate 68,913,383 of OW026522.1, read as the reverse complement.
ATATTGAAAGAAGACAGAATAAAGGTTAGAATTTGTCAAATGAAATCATAATTCGTAAATATGATCAGAATAAGGGACGAGCATATGACCGACAAACAGAAGAAAACAATTAAAGAGTTGACAACGCAGATACCAAATTTATTTGCCGAAACGGATAGGAAATTAACATATACAACTCAGGTGGTAGGCGAGATTCGTACAAGGAATGATTCACCAGTTCATACTCCATATCATCCATATCCCATGGCACTGAAGGCTGAAGTAGACAATCAAATTCAAGCAATGCTTCACGATGGTATCCACTGAGATCGCCTTATAATTCGGTCTGGATTGCTCCAAAAAAAAAAAAAAAAAAAAAAAAAACAGACTCCTCGGGAAACAGACAGTATAGAGTAGTGACAGACTATAGAAAGCTTAACGCAGTCACTATAGCAGATAGATATCCGATCCCAGATATCACTGAAGTTCTCGCACAATTGGAAAATAATAATTTTTTTCTGTTTTCTGTACTCGATTTAAAGAGCGGTTTTCATCAGATTCCGTTGAAAGAATCTGATATTGAGAAGACGGCCTTCTCCATTAATAATGAGAAGTACGAATATACCAGATTAGCTTTTGGCTTAAAGAATGCCGTATCAATTTTTCAGAGGGCACTTGACGATATATTATGCAAATGTATCGGAGTATGTTGTTTCGTCTATATTGACGATATAATTGTGTTTAGTCAAACTCAGGACGATCATACCCGCCACTTATAAAAGGTTTTCAGAATTATTGAAAAAGCTAACATGAAGGTACAGTTGGACAAATGCCATTTTTTTTAAATCAGCCCAGTTTCTTGTATTTATAATCTCTTCGGAAGAAATTACAACAAATACTACTAAAACTGATGCCATATAGAAGATTTCGCTACCTACAACATTAAAGGAATTAAGATAATTTTTAGGCCTGTCAGGGTATTATCGTTGTTTTGTACAGGATTATGCTAAACTAGCTAAACCCCTGACATCCCTTTTAAAGGGGAAGGAGGGACGTTCGTTCAAAAATCAATCAGCAAAAACCAAAATAGACTTGAATCCAGAAGCCATTGCAGCTGTTAATAAAATAAAATCACGTCTTGTTTCCGATGATGTAATGTGAGCTTACATAGATTTTAATAAGGATTTTAGTTGAACAACTGACGCATCAAATTTACCCATTGGTGCAGTGCTTTTCCAAGATGATAAACCAATAATATTCATATCTAGAACGTTGAGTCAGACTGAGGAAGATTATGCAACCAACGAAAAGGAAATGTTAGCAATTATCTGGCCCTTGAATACACTAAGGAATTACTTGTACGGTACTTCTAAGGTAAACATATTTACTGACCATGAACCCCTTACTTACGCTTTGAGTAATAAAAATAATAATAGCAAAATGAAGAGATGGAAGGCGATTTTGGAAGAGTATAATTATCAACTGCCAGGAAGGCCGAATGTTGTCGCGGATGCGTTGTTAAGGATTTCTCAGACACAAATAAATACTTTGACATCTAGTGTACATAGCGATGAAAGTCCTTTCCATAATTTAATATACTCCGTGGAAGTCCCTATTAACGTATTTAAAAATCAAATTTTTCTTAATCAAGACCAAACAGAATCCTCTTATGAATTTAAAATAATTTTCCCGACGTACCATAGACATATAATTATTTAACATTGTTATACCTCTGATAATCTAGTAGGAATTTTGAAACGTTATTTAAATCCGTCCGTTATTAATTGGATTAAAACTAGTGAATGTATTATGGATAAAATTCAGCAAGTTTGTCTTTTTAATTTTAGTAATTTCAAAATAAGATTTACACAGTTGCAATTCGAAGATGTTACCGATGAGCAAGAGCAGGAGAATATCGTTGTTCGAACGCATAATCGAGCATATAGAAATGCTCGTGAAAATAAGATTCAAATTCTCGAAAGATACTACTTTCCTTTCATGAATAAGAAAATTGTGACGATAATAAAAGGCTGTGTGGTTTGTAAACAAAATAAATACGATCGTCACCCTGCCAAATGGAGTTTCAGATATTGGACTATACGTCTTCTCATCTTATAACGATTAGTGCAAGATGGTACATTCATCCTGTATACGACGATTTTGTAAAACAGACCAAGACATACATTGAACGGAATATTCCTGAAATAATGCAAGCTTTGAACCTAATTCAGAAAATTGCCCCTTTAGATAATAATTATAATAATAATGAAAATAATAACAAAAATAGTAATAAGTTAGGATTAAAACGATCAATAAATATAATAGGTTTTGCATGGAAGTATATCGCTGACACCCCAGAACACGATGACTTCGAAATGCTCGATTTTAATATGTTTGAATTAAATAAAAATGGAATTATAAATTCCTTAATTTTGAATAAATCAGAAGTGAAATTAGCTTTTAATACTACTTCTTGTTATTTTTGGCTCCCTGATCTATAACTTCTTCGGAAGAAATGTAGCCAAAATAAATATGGAACAGTTACATCCACCTCCAGCCCCAGCAGTCATATTAGCCGGTGTCCAACGTAAGGGCAATGTACAATTACCAAATTTTCGAATGAATGATATCTCATATTTTTAAAAGGGAAACAATTGGGGACAATTGTTCTTAAGAAGGGAGGAGTTAACACCACAAACATTTGTTATTGAAAAATAATATTAAAACGAGCAAACATAATCTGCTGATGCTATGTCTACGATCAAACCTGAGTTTGGTTTTCCTTTTCCATCAAATTAGCTGAGTCGACAGCACAAAATTACAAAGAACAATATCAGGTGTTGTTAAAGCGGTATGCATAGAATAAGTATGATTATTAGTTTTGTTTAATTTTAAGTTCAGTCTTAATTTTGTTTATGATAAATAAAGAAGGAGTTCGCTCCAAAAAAATATATTTTTTTAATAAAAAACTTTTAGAGTTTTAATTTATACATAGATGTATGTTTTTGTAACTCCTTTTTACAAATAACATCCCTGCCAACAATTAGGTGATAGTTTTATCCTCTATCATAAAAATGACTCTCTCTAGTATTCGCAAGATGTTATTTTCCTGATAATAAACAATTTTACAAAAACAAATAATATTAATTTAAATTTTTGATCTTTTATGAAAGTAGAAAAAACCGTTACATTGCTTTTAAATTAAAAACAAAAAATGTGAAGAAGACTACGCCACTTAGTTGACGTGTTACTTTCAAAGAAAAACGATCGATTTTTGAAAATTTTAAGAAAGTTTCGTAAAACTAAAATAAATAAAAAAGTGATAAGTGAGGTAAAAATAAAAATATGATGGAATATTTATATTATATATATATATATAACATTTTCGTATCATGGTGTTTGTAATTGAACTCCTCCGAAACGGCTTGACCGATTTTTACGAAATTTTGTATATGTATTTGTTAGGTATGAGAATAGGTCGTAAAGTGTATTTTATTTCGCAAGAGCGCGTAAAGTAGGTCACAAGGGGTAAGAGCTCCCTCCCTATATTTTATTAAATAATCAACCGATTTTCTGTAAAAATGGCAAGCAAGTAGTGTAACATCTGGAATAAACTATAGACTATAGTTTTTATTGTAACATGTGAAAGGAACTTAAAGATATACATTTTCTGGAAATTCCAACATTTAGGACGTAAAATAGGGATAAAAGATTCCCTACCCATGTCTTCTTAATTAATTATTAAATGATAGTTTCAAACCTTGAAGGAACTATAGGCTATAAATTTTAACATTTATTTCCTTAAAAAAAGACAAAAATTTTTTTCTGTACATAGCTAAGCACTTTATGTACATAGCTAAGCACTAAAAACAGGAAATAAATCCAAATTTATTTGTTGTTTTCAAAATAAATTGTCAAAATGAATTTTCGCTTCGTTTTACGGAATAATATTTATTTTTTAATTAACATTTATTTTTTTAATTAATTTAATTAAAAATTTCTTTCAAATTTTTTTTTCACAATGTATATACATATTATATATATATATATATATATATATATATATATATATATATATATATATATATATATATTTCTTTTTTATTTTTACCTCACTTTATCACTCTTTTTCTTTTTTTTTTGTTTATTTTAATTTTAAGAAGCTTTCTTAAAATTTTTAAAAAATCGATTGCTTGCCTTTGAAAGTAACATGCCAATTAAGTACCATCGTCTTCTCCACATTTTTTGTTTTTAATTTTTTTTTACTTTCAGAAGGTCGGAAATCGAAATTAATGTTATTTGTTTTTGTAAAATTGTTTACTAACAGGAAAATAACATCTTGAGAATACTAGAAAGAGTCATTTTTATGATAGTGAATAAAACTATCACCTAATTGCTGCCAGGGTTAAAGTGAAATATAAAGTGACCCCACATATGCAGAAACAACAATTGCTTGTATTGTATTACCTAGTGTCTACATTAGGCAAATTTTTATCAAAACAAACGTCAAAATAAGTACGAATATATACAAGGCAATCTTTGTTAAACAGCTGATTATTATTTTGGTTGTTACAGTTGCCAAACTGCATATATAAAAAACAATAATGAATACGTCATGTTGTTGTTTTTGTTCAACTGTTGCCACCCTCCTCAAATTCGGGTTAAGTTTAACGTTTGTCTTGATAAAAAATTCTCTAATGTAGACACTATGTTAGTGTAAAATCACTACACACACTGTTGCCAGATTTGCCGATTTATCTGCATTTTGATGATTTTTTATTTTAAAAATTCCAAAGTGCGATTTCAAGATTTTTGTTAAAAAAATGACGATTTCACGAAATGATCACACATCCCAATTTTTCTTGTTTAAATCTGATTTTGTATTGTAGTAGATAGAGAGAGATAGGGACTATAAGAAGTTTAAACTTTTACTTCGAAATTCGTTTGCAATTTAACAAGTATTTGTGTGAAAATAAAAATATTGTTACGAAATTGTACTTGAATTCAAATATAACGGTTTTAACGGCTGGTTTAAATCTTTCTCAATGCTTCTAGGCATTTACGTTTATGTTAACAGCAGTTAACATAGCTTTAAAATTCACTAACATAGTTCGAAACGTACAACATTGAATAAAAAGCTTCCACCATTGTTTTTAAGTATGTCAACACTAAATGTTTAAGCTGCTAACATTAATATCAGAAGCTCTAGTTTGTCCGTTAAGAACATTGTAGAAAGAAATAGAGCTTTCAAGAAACATCTAGTAGGTAATACAGTGTATATAAATTGGCCGTGAGAACACCATTCAGTGAGTCTAATTGGAAGCGTCGTTAAGTAAAGACAAACTAACTGCCTTGGCTGTATAATCTTGTACATTATTAAAGTGTGTTGTATAAAGTGTGTGATTTAAGTGTGTGTTTATATTAGAACGCAAGTGACTATTTAAACTGTTATTGTTGTACATTTTTAAATAAAATAAAGAGTCGTTACAACTTTTAAACTACTAAACTGCTGTTATTTGCAATCAAAGTACAGGTTTATTTAAAGGAAATAAACGACCGTTTTCAAAAGGTAAAAACGTAACAATTGGTATCAGAAGTGGGATTGCAAAATAATAAGCAGTCATGAAGTTTGAAGAGCTGAAAGTGGAGCAACTTAAGAGAGAATTGAATAAGTTGGAGTTACCTACAGCTGGTAATAAAGCAGAATTACAAAAGTGGCTGATAGATGAATTCAAGCGGCGTAATATTGACATCGGAACTTACGAATTCGAGTATAAAGAAGAAATGGAAGTTTCTACCCGTGCAACAACAAGCATGGATTTATCCACAATGTTTGCTGCTTTAATGGAGCAATTTAAAGAAGTTCAAGAAACTTCTAAAGCAAATAACGAGAAACTTCTTGCTGAAGTCAAAGAAGAAAATAAAATAATGGAAATGAAATTTCAAGAAACTTCTAAAGTAAATAACGAGAAACTTCTTGCTGAAGTTAAAGAAGAAAATAAAATAATGGAAATGAAATTTCAAGAAACTTCTAGAGCGACAGACGAAAAACTTCAGCAAATTTCGGAAGTTATAAACAGCAGAGTGGATGGCATTGATAAAAAGGTGTCCGACTTAGAGAGCTGCCTAGATATACAAGCCAAAGTCGTTGATAAGGTTGATAAAAAGGTGTCCGACTTAGAGAACTGCCTGTCCGATTTAGAGAATGAAATAGTCAAAGGTGTTGATAAAAAACTACATGATCTAGAAATAAAGATGAATAATCTTCAATGCCAAGATGGACATATGCGAATTATTCCAGAATCCTCTAATAGAATAAAGGCCCCTAGTTTTGATGACACCACACCATTTAATGTGTTCAAGTTCCAGTTTGATACAATTGCCATTAGAAACATGTGGAACGACGAAGAAAAAGCTATAGAGTTGATATTGGCCTTAAAAGGAAATGCAGCAGTAGTTCTTGAAAGCGTGCCAGCATGTAACAGAAACAGTTATGATGATATAATGGAGGCGCTACAACGTAAGTACGCTGGTGAACATAAAAAGGAACTATACCGATTGGAATTGCGTAGTAGAGTGCAGAAGCCCAATGAGGCGCTACAAGACTTTGCGTTGGAAATCGAACGTTTGCTGCAGCTTACTTATCCAGGGGAAAACAGCCCGTTTTTGGACCATTTCAAGATAGAGGCATTTGTTAATGGCATTCGCGATCCTGAAATAAAACACGCGGTTTGTGCCACACCTAAACCATCATCTACTGAAACCGTCTCATTCGCACTGGCGCAAGAAACGGCGAAAATAATTTCAAATCCGCAAATATGCAAGGTGCGAAATGTTGAACTTGTTGCTGATAATGAGAGAAATATAGTCGAATTAAAAAAAGTTTTGGAGGCGTTTAATGAGAAGCAAAATAAAGCCAGAGTAAGATGTTATAACTGTGGTAAATCGGGTCATATTCAGCGAAACTGCAAAGCACCAAGAAAACAAACCAGATCTGCCTCGACTCAAGGAAATAACCGGCAGTCAAATCATCAATCATCACAAGAATCACCTTTAAACTAAAACGAGCTGGCACTATGGGGCAAGAGTTAGCTCCCACATCTGAGGGCCCCAAAATCTCCATATCCGTAATGCAACAGAAAAATAGCAATCTTACTGCTTCGGGGTACATCAACGGTCAGAACCACGTTTTTACTGTAGACACCGGGGCATCACAGTCTATCGTCAGGCCAGATTTAGTCAAGAAAATAATTGAACCATTATGTGGGGTAAGCCTGCGCACAGCTACTGGGGAGCCGGCCACGGTCTATGGTAAAGTAAATGTGAAATTAACCATTGCCAACGTTACCGTCAATCATGTATTCATTGTTGCCGACATTGTGGATGAAGTTATCATTGGTGCTGATTTCATGATTAGCCATGGCATTACTTTGGATATGGGACAAAAAGTTATGATTTGGCGAAATATGGAGATACCCCTTGACGTCGGATATGAAAATAGGACTCAAGTAAGAAAGTTGGTTACCGTCGAGCATCAGAAGCTACCACCACAGTCAGAAACTTTAGTATGGGCTCGTATGGAGGGAGATTGTGAGGACAACAGTTTGTGGGTGGTAGAACCAGCAGAAATAACAAGTGATCTTGTAACAGCAAAAGCTCTCGTTAAACCCTGCAACAACAAAATAGTTCCTGTAAGAATGCTTAACCTGTCCTGCTATGAAAAAGTCGTTAAGCCAAATTCCGAAATAGGTCAATGCACTTCAGCAGAGGCAGTAATCAATTGCGAAAAAAAACCCGAAACCTGCCAATAAATCCACCAAAGAACACGAGCTACAAGCGGAATATGTGGGGAAATGGGTAGAAGGATTAGCGCCGCCAGACAGAAATAAGGCCAAACAGATTCTGAAAAAATATAGCTCCGTCTTCGCCATAAAAAGTCAAAGTCATGGTAGAACGGCAATTGTAAAGCATCAAATAAATACTGGCGAAGCGAGGCCAACAAAGCAGGCGCCTAGAAGTGTTCTTCTAGCAAAACGAAGTGAAGTGAAGGAGTTGGTCAATGAAATGGAGCGGAACGGTATAATCGAACCATCCTCAAGTCCTTGGAGCTCGCCTGTTGTTTTAGTTAAGAAGAAAGACGGCAGTACTAGATTTTGCGTCGATTATAGAAAACTGAATGACGTCACCAAGAAAGACAGCTACCCGCTACCAAGAATTGACGACACTCTGGATACACTAGCTGGAACACAATGGTTCTCCACATTGGACTTGCAAAGTGGTTATTGGCAGGTAGAGATTTCAGAAAAAGACAAGGAAAAAACCGCCTTTAGCGCGAGTGATGGGTTATGGCAGTTTAATGTGATGCCATTTGGACTCTGCAATGCTCCAGCCACATTCGAGCGTTTAATGGAACAGGTATTGAAAGGACTTAACGGGAAGACATGCTTGGTGTACCTCGATGACATAATTGTCATGGGTAAGACTTTTGATGAACATCTGAATAACATTGAAGAAGACCTTAAACGAATATCAGCGGCTGGACTCAAACTCAGTGTAAAGAAGTGTGCGTTGTTCCAGAAAGAAGTCAAATATTTGGGACATCGCGTAACAGCAGACGGAATATCAACAGATGAGGATAAGATAATTGCTGTAAAGAACTGGCCACGTCCGAGAAATCTCCACGAATTGCGTATTTTTCTTGACCTTTGCACATACTACAGACGATTTGTCCCGAATTTCGCCAATGTAGCCGCAAGCTTACATGAGCTGACCAAGAAGTCACAATCATTCCAATGGTGTGAAGCACAAGAACTAACATTCCAGAAGCTCAAGGATCTATTATGTACTGCACCAATTTTGTCATATTCTATACCTGGAGAAACATTTGTGGTAGATAGCGATGCGAGCGGATACGGAATAGGCGGTGTACTTTCACAAGTAGTCGGTGGCACTGAAAGGGTCATTGGATACTTCAGCCGAACGCTTTCGAAGCCTGAAAGAAACTACTGCGTAACGCGACGAGAACTTTTGGCAGTATTAGAGTGTGTGAAGCATTACCACAAATATCTGTATGGCCAACACTTCCGACTGAGAACCGATCGTGGTTGCTGCAATTTAAACAACCTGAAGGACAACTGGCTCGTTGGATAGAGCGGCTTCAAAGCTATGATTTTAGCATCGAGCACCGGAAAGGTTTGAAACACGGCAATGCAGACGCGATGTCAAGACGGCCCTGCAACGTGGAATGTAAGCATTGTACAAAAACCGGGGAAAAGGAATGTATCAAAGATGTTCGACTAATGCATATAGAGTCCAGTGAAGATTGGTCTGTAGCACAAAGAAATAACCCCATACTAGCAAAAATAATATCGGCAAAAGAAGAAGGTAGAAGGTCAGCCCGCAATGAAATATCCGCCGAAAGTCCACTAATGAAATCATATTGGGCTCTACGGAAGAGTCTACAGTTGTTAAATGGCTGCTTATACCGCATATGGGAAAGTGCTGACGGTAAAACAGTGACAAATTTAATTGTAGTACCATCCTCTAAAATAAACGAAGTAATGTCTTTCATGACGGTCCCAGTGGTGGTCATCTTGGTGTGACAAAAACCTCAGAAAAGTTAAAACAACGTTTTTATTGGGTTGTCAGCAAGCAGTAGCCGATTGGGTAGCCAATTGTTCACAATGCATAGCAGCGAAGGGCCCAGTAAGAAGAAGTCGTGGACAACTTCAGCAGTATAACTCAGGCGCGCCATTCGAGCGGATTGCAATGGATGTATCAGGCCCTTTCCCCGTCAGTGATGCCGGAAATCGTTACGTTCTAGTGGTTATGGATTATTTCAGCAAATGGCCAGAGGTATATGCCATACCTGATCAAGAAGCTAAAACGGTTATAAGTGTATTTGTGAACAACTGGGTGTGCCGCTATGGTGATCCACTGGAGTTGCATTCTGATCAGGGTAGAAATTTTGAATCTACCGTATTCAAGGAAACGTATTCAAGGAAATGGTCGAAAGATTCAATCGCACTCTGGAGGAATATTTAAGAAAAGTGGTCAGAGCACATCAGAAGGACTGGGATGAACACATACCGAAATTTCTATTGGCATACAGATCAGCTGTTCATGACTCAACCTCTGGAACACCTGCAAAAATTGTCTTCGGGACAGAACTCAAGTTGCCTGGTGATTTAGAATTCGGTATTAAGCCCTCATCAACAAATAAGGAAAACACTTCCCAAGAGCAAGATGTCCTGAACGAACTACATGAATTCGTATGCAGACGAATAAAAATGACCAGCGATAAAATGAAAACCAGATACGTTCGAGCAGCGAATTCTGAAGGATTTAACGAAGGCCAGCTTGTACTGTTGTATAACCCACAACGTAAGAAAGGACTGTCTCCCAAACTACAAACCCATTAGGATGGACCATACAAAGTGATTAAGAAATTAAACAACGTGGTGTACAGAATACAGAAAGAAAAGAGCCCGAGATCTAAAATAAAGGTCGTACATCTAGTGTTACGAAATTGTACTTGAATTCAAATATAGCGGTTTTAACGGCTGGTTTAAATCTTTCTCAATGCTTCTAGGCATTTCCGTTTATGTTAACAGCAGTTAACATAGCTGTAAAAATTGTTAACATAGTTCTAAACGTACAACATTGAATAAAAAGCTTTCACCATTGTTTTTAAGTATAGCAACACTAAATATTTAGGCTGCTAACATTAACATCAAAAGCTCAAGTTTGTCCGTTAAGAACATTGTAGAAAGAAATAGAGCTTTCAAGAAACATCTAGTAGGTAATACTGTGTATATAAATTGGCCGTGAGAACACCATTCAGTGAGTCTAATTGGAAGCGTCGTTAAGTAAAGACAAATTAACTGCCTTGGCTGTATAATCTTGTACATTATTAAAGTGCGTTGTATAAAGTGTGTGTTTATATTAGAACGCAAGTGACTATTTAAACTGTTATTGTTGTACATTTTTAAATAAAATAAAGAGTCGTTACAAGTAGTGTGTTTATGTACCTTCGGGACCACTTTTTTCATACAAATGCATGTTCAATGGGCGTGGCTTATTTGCTCCCGCCCACTTTTTTGTATTGACCAATCAGAAGCGAGGAAGTTCACGCCCACTTTCTGTATTGACCAATCAGAAGCGAGGAGTTCCCGTCCACTTTTTGTTGTTGTGAGAGTGAGAGAATAGTTAGTTTGTGTGAGAGTGATAGAGAGAGAGAATAGTTAGTTTGTGTGAGAGTGAGAGAGAGAGAGAATAGTTAGTTGGTGTGAGAGTGAGAGAGAGAGGGAATAGTTAGTTGGTGTGAGAGTGAGAGAGAGGGGAAAAGTAGCTTGTGAGAGTGAGAGGGAGAGGAAGTGTGGGTTGTGAGAGTGAGGGAGAGAGAGAAAATAGTTAGTTGATGCGAGAGGGTGTTGTCAGGTAGATTAGTATGTGTGTTAGGTTTTGAGTTTTGATTTTGTGGATGATAGAAGAAACCCAGTTTTAGTGTAGAGAGAAAATGCTTGCCTGTTATGTTTTTAAAGATCAGTATGATTGAAATGTATGTTGTTTATGTTTTGCATCCCTGGTTAATAATGTGTTTGTAAGAGAAATGATTAGCATTTGCAGAAAGAGTTTTGTAACTTAAAAAAAAGACAATGAGTTTTAGTTTTATTTATTTATTTTATTGATAAAAAATTTGTAATATGTTTCTATTAGATGTATTACATTATCTTTTTTTTAATTCAAATTTAATACAATCACACAAAATGTTTGATCTACAATTGCAAATGTTGCATATCGTAGGGCAGTTGATAAAATGTTTTCCATGAACAGAGGTAATTAACTCCATATTTTCATATTCGTCTACAAATTCCGTACCAGAAACAAGACCTATTCCCTACTTTGCGGTCTTCACAATTACGATAGAGTTCATTGAATCTATGGCTAAATATATTCATATTTTCACCGATTGCATTATAAACTATTATCATAGCAGTTTATTCTTTACATTTTATACATACTCTATACTTTATGTCTTATAATTTATACCTTACACATTATTCTCTATAGTATATACCTGATACTTTTACTCTATACTTTATACATTATATTATTTATACCCTATAACATATATTTTAAGCCCTACACTTTATACATTATTCTTTATGCCTTATACCTTGTACTTTATAATCTATAATTTATGATATATATTTTATATTCTATACTGTTTAATCTATACTTTATACCTTATACTTTATATCTTATACTTTTTATGCCTTATACCTTGTACTTTATAATCTATAATTTATGATATATATTTTATATTCTATACTGTTTACTCTATACTTTGTACCTTATACTTTATATCTTATACTTTTTATACCTTATACTTTATACCATATAATTTATACTCTTTACTTTATACTTTATATTTTTTACTTTATACCCTATACTTTACACCTTCTTCCTTATACTCTATACTATGTACTATTTCATATCTTATACATTATACTCTATACTTTATACCTTATATTCTTTATACCTTATACATTATGCGTTATACCTTATAATTTATACTCTATACCTTATACCTTAAATATTATACTCAACACTTTATACACTATACTTAATACCCTATACTTTATACCTTATACTTTATAATCTATATTTTATTCATAATATTTTATACATTATCTTTTATGCCTTTTACCTTATACTCTATACTTCATAACCTATACTTTACACTTTATTCTTTATACTTAATACTATATTTATTAATATTATATTTTATACTCAGTATCTTATATCTTATACTTTATACTCTATAATTTAGATTGATTGATAATTTATACCTTATACTTTATAATCTATACTTTATTCATAATTCTTTATGTCTTATATCTTATACCTTATACTTTATACTCTATACTTTGCACCTTATACTTTATACCTTATACATTATACTCTATGCTTTATACCTTATAAAGTTGTGAAAAAGTCACTAATAGAAAATCTAATGATCTACTCCAATTATCATTTAAGCTACAGTATACCATGAATATAATATTCCCCAGAGAATATGAACGTGTAAAGACATTTGATTGGTTGGATAAGAACCAATTGACTATGACGAGAATGTTTTATACCAGCAAAAGAGATAGAACGAGATGTTATTTTTGTGTGTTGAGAACATGTTGATCTGCCTATATCTGAGCATCTGCGCTGATCATCAAATTGTCCTCTATTAAGAAGACGTGGTATCAACAATATATCAATACATTTTGAGTATTTGAAAAAAGTCTTACTACCAACTAGCTATGATACATATGGTCTAAGTAAAGGTATTGAAAAGAATTACAATGATTTTCCTGAGGGTATAATCCTATCTGAAAAACAAATTTTATTACCATCACCAGCAAATATAATATTAGTACTAAAAATCAAAATCTCAATTCATATCATCCGGAATATGTGGAATATGAAATTGAATCACCACACCTAATTATATTTACTGCTGTGTCCAGAAAGTCTAAAAGAACTCCATACCAATTAATAGATTTTGAAAAATACATGTTTATAATTATTTTTTTTTTTCAATTCATATTGTTCTTACTTGTTTGTATATTCTTTATTTTTACATAAATATCTTTAATATTTTCTGTTAATTTTTTTCTTTTATACAAAATCTTTCGATTTCATAGTATGAATTATATTCTATCCCATATATGTGATTATTTAATAAAAGTTCATTATTTCTTTACTATCAATATTTCTTATAAATGATGAAATTAAAACATTAAACATTTTAAATTTACACTAAATGCCATGTTTTATTTTATTTTTTATTTTTATAATAGATACATACATATAAACACATTTTTTTTTTTTTTTTTTTTTTGTTTCATTATTTTATATTCAGTATTCATTTGTATCACAAATTTAATTACGTTTACATCTCTTTCTAAACATAATATATTTTATAGTGGAGAATTAGACAAAGTTATGAACATATCTGGTAAAATTCAGTATATTATCAATAAATTAAAGGTCTTTTTAGTTTAGTTTGGAAATACGTTGTTGCTTGGAATCAGATAATAAAATATAAATGGTGTATTAAAATTTATATCAGTAAGAAATATATTCAATCATTATAACAAACCTTCACATCTAAATATTTCAAAAGTCACACTTAATTTTAATTACAATTAATTTCAATTATTTTAATATTTTTGTCTTTTGCAAACATACATTTACATTATTTTTCATCATTCCCTTAGACATCTAAAAGTACAGGGATGAAATATTATCCATAGACTTACTCTTACAATATTTATTCTTAATGAAAATAGAACATAAAACTAGAATACAAATCGAAATAACAAAAAGTGATATGTCTCCTGGCATAGTTTTAACCTTTAAATTGTTTATCAGTATGTGGTTTCTCAATATGTTTGATATTGTTTAAAATGTTTATAGTAACTGGTTTTACAACTCTAATATTTATTTTATTGTAATCTATCAGCCATGACAATGTTTGAATAGATGATTTTTGTTTTGAAGTAAAATATGCCGAAGAATATAAGGTGATTCCTTCATGTTCAGCAACACATCCTGATTGTAAAGTTAACAAACCTTTTGAAGGTAGCATTATCGAACTGCGATTATGATTATCACAGTCTACCCTTAGTGTAAATGTATCAGAAACAGCAAATAACCACTGATTTTCTGTTGATAATTTAATCCAAACACTTTTCTTTTCAACTTCTTTAAAATTACATTCAGCATGCCTCGACTGTTTTAGTGCTGAAATTTCACATGTTCGTTCAACAGCTGATTTCCATGAAAAATTATTTCTACAATTAAATTGGTCATCATTGTTTTTAGTACATGCATTAAGTTGTAATTGAGACATCAAAAAATACAAATTATTTGCAAAGTTATACACTATGTAATCATCATCTACCAAAGATATCACTGTACTATTGTCTACTTTAACTGGTAGTTGAATTATTTTGTAAACTTCAGAGCTATGATTGGTAACTAATGGTATTTCAGCTTGTATTAAAAATCGATTTTCTATCACAAATCCATTTACTTTAATAGAGTTAAAAATTTTCTTTAATTTAGTATCGGTGAGTTGTCCAGGAAAAATCAAATCATTTGGTAAGAATTATTCAATATGTAATAACTCGTCTTGTAATTGGTTAAATGTAAGAAGATCTGGATTAACATTTCCATGATTTATGTCAATTAATAGATTTGTAAAGGATGATTGAACTTTATTACAGTTATCTAGTATTAAATGTAGTTGTCCTATCATAACTTGAAACAACCATTCTGCATTTGTTCTATTTTTATCTTCATCGATATTAATCAGCTTCAGTAGTTCATAAATTTTATTAAAGCTTGCATTTAATTCGTTACTAGTGTTTTTAATATGTTCTTTGTAGAATCTAAAACTGATATTTGTTGAATCATAAGCTCATTCAAATCTTGCTGGTTGTTAAAATAGTTTTTTATTTTTGTTTGCAGAGTTTGTTGATCTTTGTTAGTCACGTCTACTGAGAACATTTTCGATTTTAGAAATAAATTGTCTTGCTGCAATGAATAATATATTTTATCGAACCTTCGTTTCAGCAATTCACATATCTCTCTTTACCATATTTATTAATTAATAATTCATTTTGTATAACTTCTGTCATGATTTTTATTTTCTTAAGTTTATCGTGAAATTCATAGAAGTCATAGTAAATAAATAGATTTCATCTTGAATTAATCATGTTTATTGATCCTATATTATCAAAATATAATGCAGTATTTGATGGTATTTCTTGAACTTTAATATTATTATTATATTCTAACAATGCAGCATTTAGTCTTACAGTTGTCACGAGATGTGTCAAAAAGCGAAGTAAGTTATAATTTATAAAATTCATAATATTTAGTTATTGTTTATTTATTAAGCTTGATGTCTTATGTTTATATCTTTACTTTTGGAATATGCTATATCGTGATCTTTGCATGCAGCGTCCAAAAGGTTAATTCCTTTATCTCCTTTATAACTGATAACGAACTGGTTCTAATCTGCTTTATAACAGATAACGAACTGATTCTGATCTGTTTTATAACTGCTAACCAACTGGTTCTGATCTGCTTTATAACTGATTACGAACTGGTTCTGATCTGCTTTATATCTTTCATCACTTATTTACAATTGAATAAAATTATCGAATCCCTTTCTATATCGACCTTAATTAACTAGGTCATCCTTACTAACAACAAAACATGTAGATTTTATTATTAACCAACTGTGTTGTAGGAATTAATTCTAATTTCATTTTCATGGCTTTTATATCTCGGATTTGGATTACTAGTGCGTGGACTTCGCATGTAATATTTATCCATAATCTTCGTAATATATTTCTTTTCCTCATTTAAATGAAAGCAGCGGCATGAAACTGCATTTCCATATCTTCTTTTGAACGATTGAATTTTCTGTAAAGATTCTTAAAAAATCATGTTCTCAAAACTCAACAAAAATACACCAATATCAAATATCTTGTAAGCTTCAGATCACTTAAATCACTATAAGCAAAAGCTAAAAAGTGAACCATCCCTAACACCATAGTAAATAAATGATTTTTCTTTTTTTAATTTTATGTAGATAATTATTAACTTTAATATGAAAAAAAAATATGTATCGTTAAAAGATTCCATTTATACCTTTAAAATTACAGGAGATGAAATATTAGCCATAGCCGTACTATTACAATATTTATTCTTAATGTAAATAGAACATAAAACTAGAATACAAATCGAAATAACAAAAAGTGATATGTCTCCTGGCATAGTTTTAATCTTTAAATTCTTTAACTCAGTTTTAATTATATCAACATCAATATGTAGTTTATCAATATATTTGCTATTGTTTAAAATGTTTACAGTAACTGGTTTTATAACTCTAATATTAATTTTATTGTAATCTATCAATTTCAAGTGGTGGTTGTAAATCTCCAAAACTGTCAAAATATTCCTTATAGTTGTGATTTTTATAATATGCTACCCAATGTGTTCCAGATCCATGTTCATCATCTAAATTAACAATACCACATTCTTGAGTAAGTGGTTTTTTAGGTAAACCATCACACATGAAAACACCTCTAAAATATCTGAGTTGTCTTCCACATTTCTGTAGATCTATATCAGTTAGGGGACGATTGGGTAGATTTTTTAAAAGTTTTTTGAATTTGGTCTATAATACAATCCATATCCAGTTTTATAAGGTTTAAGACATAAACCATTTCCCATAGCTATTGCTTCCATATTTTTATTATAACGTGTAGCTTCTGCTAGTTGTTCTTTTCCATTCTTTATACTGTTCACAGCTTTAACTATAGCTGATCCACCTGTAGCTAAACTTCCCAAAGCTGATAATGCTGTTAAAACAGGAATTAGTGGTAGAAATCCACCAATTTTAGGTACTGGAATTACTCTTGGTATTTTTATATTAGCTCTCCTTTTGCTTTTAAAATTATTATGAATGACTTTTTGAGCAATTTTAACAGCGTCATGTATATTATCTGGTTTTTCTTTTTTCAAAAGTTTTAAGGTATTTCTAACAGTGTTGGTAAATAATTTTCTATTACAAACTTTTCTCATTCTTTTTTTTCATTTTTTTTCTCGATTTACGATGTTTTTTAATATTTTTAATATTCTTCATACCTAATCCAAATTTCACTTTTGTCTTCATTGCATTCGTAACAAACCAAGCATTAGCTCGTTCTTTAAAATCACTATCTTTAGATTTTACTCGTTGTCAAGCTTTTCCAGCTAATATTTGATCAGCTTGATGTCGGCTATTTAAATCTTTTGATTGTGAGTATGCAATATCGTGTTCTTTACATACAGCGTCTAATAAATTTATTCCTTTATCTCCTCTTGCTAAGCGTTCTTTAAGTTTTGTACCAGATCCACAGAATTGATAACCAGGTAATAATACAGTATTTGATGGTATTTCTTGAACTCTAATATTAGTATTATAATTTGAAAATGCAGCATTTAGTCTTACAGTTGTCACAAGATGTGTCAAAAAGCAAAGTAAGTTATAATTTATTAAATTCATAATATTTAGGTGTTGTTTATTTATTAACCTTGATGTCTTATGTTTATATCTTTACTTTTGGAATATGCTATATCGTGATCTTCGCATGCAACATTCAAAGGTTAATTCCTTTATCTACTCGTTCCAAATTGTTTTTATAATTTTTATCCAGGACCGCAAAATTTGTAACCAGGAAGATGTATTTTGTGTGAGTAGACATAAAAATGTTAATTCTTTCTATTTACGTCAAACTTATACAAGAATCCCAAAACATTTAGTTATATATAATGCTAATAAGATTATTATATTTAAGCAAGTGAGACATATATATGGAGATCATGTGTTATGAATTATGAAAAGTTTCATAAAATCTGTCGAGAATGATGGAAGACAAGTATAGATTTCTGGTTGTAAGTAAAGATGATGATTTAAATAAATATTTAATTATCAGTATATTATTAGATATTAAACGTATTAGATCAGTATACACTACATCGATCTGACATCAGACCTGATATCAGCCCTGATATCTGATATCAGCCCTGATATCTGATATCTGATATCAGCCCTGATATCTGATACCAGACCTGATATCAGCCCTGATATCTGATATCTGATATCAGCCCTGATATCTGATATCAGATCGATGTAGTGTATACTGATCTAATACGTTTAATATCTAATAATATACTGATAATTAAATATTTATTTAAATCATCATCTTTACTTACAACCAGAAATCTATACTTGTCTTCCATCATTCTCGACAGATTTTATGAAACTTTTCATAATTCATAACACATGATCTCCATATATATGTCTCACTTGCTTAAATATAATAATCTTATTAGCATTATATATAACTAAATGTTTTGGGATTCTTGTATAAGTTTGACGTAAATAGAAAGAATTAACATTTTTATGTCTACTCACACAAAATACATCTTCCTGGTTACAAATTTTGCGGTCCTGGATAAAAATTATAAAAACAATTTGGAACGAGTAGATAAAGGAATTAACCTTTGAATGTTGCATGCGAAGATCACGATATAGCATATTCCAAAAGTAAAGATATAAACATAAGACATCAAGGTTAATAAATAAACAACACCTAAATATTATGAATTTAATAAATTATAACTTACTTTGCTTTTTGACACATCTTGTGACAACTGTAAGACTAAATGCTGCATTTTCAAATTATAATACTAATATTAGAGTTCAAGAAATACCATCAAATACTGTATTATTACCTGGTTATCAATTCTGTGGATCTGGTACAAAACTTAAAGAACGCTTAGCAAGAGGAGATAAAGGAATAAATTTATTAGACGCTGTATGTAAAGAACACGATATTGCATACTCACAATCAAAAGATTTAAATAGCCGACATCAAGCTGATCAAATATTAGCTGGAAAAGCTTGACAACGAGTAAAATCTAAAGATAGTGATTTTAAAGAACGAGCTAATGCTTGGTTTGTTACGAATGCAATGAAGACAAAAGTGAAATTTGGATTAGGTATGAAGAATATTAAAAATATTAAAAAACATCGTAAATCGAGAAAAAAAATGAAAAAAAAGAATGAGAAAAGTTTGTAATAGAAAATTATTTACCAACACTGTTAGAAATACCTTAAAACTTTTGAAAAAAGAAAAACCAGATAATATACATGACGCTGTTAAAATTGCTCAAAAAGTCATTCATAATAATTTTAAAAGCAAAAGGAGAGCTAATATAAAAATACCAAGAGTAATTCCAGTACCTAAAATTGGTGGATTTCTACCACTAATTCCTGTTTTAACAGCATTATCAGCTTTGGGAAGTTTAGCTACAGGTGGATCAGCTATAGTTAAAGCTGTGAACAGTATAAAGAATGGAAAAGAACAACTAGCAGAAGCTACACGTTATAATAAAAATATGGAAGCAATAGCTATGGGAAATGGTTTATGTCTTAAACCTTATAAAACTGGATATGGATTGTATTATAGACCAAATTCAAAAAACTTTTAAAAAATCTACCCAATCGTCCCCTAACTGATATAGATCTACAGAAATGTGGAAGACAACTCAGATATTTTAGAGGTGTTTTCATGTGTGATGGTTTACCTAAAAAACCACTTACTCAAGAATGTGGTATTGTTAATTTAGATGATGAACATGGATCTGGAACACATTGGGTAGCATATTATAAAAATCACAACTATAAGGAATATTTTGACAGTTTTGGAGATTTACAACCACCACTTGAAATTGATAGATTACAATAAAATTAATATTAGAGTTATAAAACCAGTTACTGTAAACATTTTAAACAATAGCAAATATATTGATAAACTACATATTGATGTTGATATAATTAAAACTGAGTTAAAGAATTTAAAGATTAAAACTATGCCAGGAGACATATCACTTTTTGTTATTTCGATTTGTATTCTAGTTTTATGTTCTATTTACATTAAGAATAAATATTGTAATAGTACGGCTATGGCTAATATTTCATCTCCTGTAATTTTAAAGGTATAAATGGAATCTTTTAACGATACATATTTTTTTTTCATATTAAAGTTAATAATTATCTACATAAAATTAAAAAAAGAAAAATCATTTATTTACTATGGTGTTAGGGATGGTTCACTTTTTAGCTTTTGCTTATAGTGATTTAAGTGATCTGAAGCTTACAAGATATTTGATATTGGTGTATTTTTGTTGAGTTTTGAGAACATGATTTTTTAAGAATCTTTACAGAAAATTCAATCGTTCAAAAGAAGATATGGAAATGCAGTTTCATGCCGCTGCTTTCATTTAAATGAGGAAAAGAAATATATTACGAAGATTATGGATAAATATTACATGCGAAGTCCACGCACTAGTAATCCAAATCCGAGATATAAAAGCCATGAAAATGAAATTAGAATTAATTCCTACAACACAGTTGGTTAATAATAAAATCTACATGTTTTGTTGTTAGTAAGGATGACCTAGTTAATTAAGGTCGATATAGAAAGGGATTCGATAATTTTATTCAATTGTAAATAAGTGATGAAAGATATAAAGCAGATCAGAACCAGTTCGTAATCAGTTATAAAGCAGATCAGAACCAGTTGGTTAGCAGTTATAAAACAGATCAGAATCAGTTCGTTATCTGTTATAAAGCAGATTAGAACCAGTTCGTTATCAGTTATAAAGGAGATAAAGGAATTAACCTTTTGGACGCTGCATGCAAAGATCACGATATAGCATATTCCAAAAGTAAAGATATAAACATAAGACATCAAGCTTAATAAATAAACAATAACTAAATATTATGAATTTTATAAATTATAACTTACTTCGCTTTTTGACACATCTCGTGACAACTGTAAGACTAAATGCTGCATTGTTAGAATATAATAATAATATTAAAGTTCAAGAAATACCATCAAATACTGCATTATATTTTGATAATATAGGATCAATAAACATGATTAATTCAAGATGAAATCTATTTATTTACTATGACTTCTATGAATTTCACGATGAACTTAAGAAAATAAAAATCATGACAGAAGTTATACAAAATGAATTATTAATTAATAAATATGGTAAAGAGAGATATGTGAATTGCTGAAACGAAGGTTCGATAAAATATATTATTCATTGCAGCAAGACAATTTATTTCTAAAATCGAAAATGTTCTCAGTAGACGTGACTAACAAAGATCAACAAACTCTGCAAACAAAAATAAAAAACTATTTTAACAACCAGCAAGATTTGAATGAGCTTATGATTCAACAAATATCAGTTTTAGATTCTACAAAGAACATATTAAAGTAACGAATTAAATGCAAGCTTTAATAAAATTTATGAACTACTGAAGCTGATTAATATCGATGAAGATAAAAATAGAACAAATGCGGAATGGTTGTTTCAAGTTATGATAGGACAACTACATTTAATACTAGATAACTGTAATAAAGTTCAATCATCCTTTACAAATCTATTAATTGACATAAATCATGGAAATGTTAATCCAGATCTTCTTACATTTAACCAATTACAAGACGAGTTATTACATATTGAATAATTCTTACCAAATGATTTGATTTTTCCTGGACAACTCACCGATACTAAATTAAAGAAAATTTTTAACTCTATTAAAGTAAATGGATTTGTGATAGAAAATCGATTTTTAATACAAGCTGAAATACCATTAGTTACCAATCATAGCTCTGAAGTTTACAAAATAATTCAACTACCAGTTAAAGTAGACAATAGTACAGTGATATCTTTGGTAGATGATGATTACATAGTGTATAACTTTGCAAATAATTTGTATTTTTTGATGTCTCAATTACAACTTAATGCATGTACTAAAAACAATGATGACCAATTTAATTGTAGAAATAATTTTTCATGGAAATCAGCTGTTGAACGAACATGTGAAATTTCAGCACTAAAACAGTCGAGGCATGCTGAATGTAATTTTAAAGAAGTTGAAAAGAAAAGTGTTTGGATTAAATTATCAACAGAAAATCAGTGGTTATTTGCTGTTTCTGATACATTTACACTAAGGGTAGACTATGATAATCATAATCGCAGTTCGATAATGCTACCTTCAAAAGGTTTGTTAACTTTACAATCAGGATGTGTTGCTGAACATGAAGGAATCACCTTATATTCTTCGGCATATTTTACTTCAAAACAAAAATCATCTATTCAAACATTGTCATGGCTGATAGATTACAATAAAATAAATATTAGAGTTGTAAAACCAGTTACTATAAACATTTTAAACAATATCAAACATATTGAGAAACCACATACTGATAAACAATTTAAAGGTTAAAACTATGCCAGGAGACATATCACTTTTTGTTATTTCGATTTGTATTCTAGTTTTATGTTCTATTTTCATTAAGAATAAATATTGTAAGAGTAAGTCTATGGATAATATTTCATCCCTGTACTTTTAGATGTCTAAGGGAATGATGAAAAATAATGTAAATGTATGTTTGCAAAAGACAAAAATATTAAAATAATTGAAATTAATTGTAATTAAAATTAAGTGTGACTTTTGAAATATTTAGATGTGAAGGTTTGTTATAATGATTGAATATATTTCTTACTGATATAAATTTTAATACACCATTTATATTTTATTATCTGATTCCAAGCAACAACGTATTTCCAAACTAAACTAAAAAGACCTTTAATTTATTGATAATATACTGAATTTTACCAGATATGTTCATAACTTTGTCTAATTCTCCACTATAAAATATATTATGTTTAGAAAGAGATGTAAACGTAATTAAATTTGTGATACAAATGAATACTGAATATAAAATAATGAAACAAAAAAAAAAAAAAAAAAAAAAAAAAAAAAATGTGTTTATATGTATGTATCTATTATAAAAATAAAAAATAAAATAAAACATGGCATTTAGTGTAAATTTAAAATGTTTAATGTTTTAATTTCATCATTTATAAGAAATATTGATAGTAAAGAAATAATGAACTTTTATTAAATAATCACATATATGGGATAGAATATAATTCATACTATGAAATCGAAAGATTTTGTATAAAAGAAAAAAATTAACAGAAAATATTAAAGATATTTATGTAAAAATAAAGAATATACAAACAAGTAAGAACAATATGAATTGAAAAAAAAAAATAATTATAAACATGTATTTTTCAAAATCTATTAATTGGTATGGAGTTCTTTTAGACTTTCTGGACACAGCAGTAAATATAATTAGGTGTGGTGATTCAATTTCATATTCCACATATTCCGGATGATATGAATTGAGATTTTGATTTTTAGTACTAATATTATATTTGCTGGTGATGGTAATAAAATTTGTTTTTCAGATAGGATTATACCCTCAGGAAAATCATTGTAATTCTTTTCAATACCTTTACTTAGACCATATGTATCATAGCTAGTTGGTAGTAAGACTTTTTTCAAATACTCAAAATGTATTGATATATTGTTGATACCACGTCTTCTTAATAGAGGACAATTTGATGATCAGCGCAGATGCTCAGATATAGGCAGATCAACATGTTCTCAACACACAAAAATAACATCTCGTTCTATCTCTTTTGCTGGTATAAAACATTCTCGTCATAGTCAATTGGTTCTTATCCAACCAATCAAATGTCTTTACACGTTCATATTCTCTGGGGAATATTATATTCATGGTATACTGTAGCTTAAATGATAATTGGAGTAGATCATTAGATTTTCTATTAGTGACTTTTTCACAACTTTATAAGGTATAAAGCATAGAGTATAATGTATAAGGTATAAAGTATAAGGTGCAAAGTATAGAGTATAAAGTATAAGGTATAAGATATAAGACATAAAGAATTATGAATAAAGTATAGATTATAAAGTATAAGGTATAAATTATCAATCAATCTAAATTATAGAGTATAAAGTATAAGATATAAGATACTGAGTATAAAATATAATATTAATAAATATAGTATTAAGTATAAAGAATAAAGTGTAAAGTATAGGTTATGAAGTATAGAGTATAAGGTAAAAGGCATAAAAGATAATGTATAAAATATTATGAATAAAATATAGATTATAAAGTATAAGGTATAAAGTATAGGGTATTAAGTATAGTGTATAAAGTGTTGAGTATAATATTTAAGGTATAAGGTATAGAGTATAAATTATAAGGTATAACGCATAATGTATAAGGTATAAAGAATATAAGGTATAAAGTATAGAGTATAATGTATAAGATATGAAATAGTACATAGTATAGAGTATAAGGAAGAAGGTGTAAAGTATAGGGTATAAAGTAAAAAATATAAAGTATAAAGTAAAGAGTATAAATTATATGGTATAAAGTATAAGGTATAAAAAGTATAAGATATAAAGTATAAGGTACAAAGTATAGAGTAAACAGTATAGAATATAAAATATATATCATAAATTATAGATTATAAAGTACAAGGTATAAGGCATAAAAAGTATAAGATATAAAGTATAAGGTATAAAGTATAGATTAAACAGTATAGAATATAAAATATATATCATAAATTATAGATTATAAAGTACAAGGTATAAGGCATAAAGAATAATGTATAAAGTGTAGGGCTTAAAATATATGTTATAGGGTATAAATAATATAATGTATAAAGTATAGAGTAAAAGTATCAGGTATATACTATAGAGAATAATGTGTAAGGTATAAATTATAAGACATAAAGTATAGAGTATGTATAAAATGTAAAGAATAAACTGCTATGATAATAGTTTATAATGCAATCGGTGAAAATATGAATATATTTAGCCATAGATTCAATGAACTCTATCGTAATTGTGAAGACCGCAAAGTAGGGAATAGGTCTTGTTTCTGGTACGGAATTTGTAGACGAATATGAAAATATGGAGTTAATTACCTCTGTTCATGGAAAACATTTTATCAACTGCCCTACGATATGCAACATTTGCGATTGTAGATCAAACATTTTGTGTGATTGTATTAAATTTGAATTAAAAAAAAGATAATGTAATACATCTAATAGAAACATATTACAAATTTTTTATCAATAAAATAAATAAATAAAACTAAAACTCATTGTCTTTTTTTTAAGTTACAAAACTCTTTCTGCAAATGCTAATCATTTCTCTTACAAACACATTATTAACCAGGGATGCAAAACATAAACAACATACATTTCAATCATACTGATCTTTAAAAACATAACAGGCAAGCATTTTCTCTCTACACTAAAACTGGGTTTCTTCTATCATCCACAAAATCAAAACTCAAAACCTAACACACATACTAATCTACCTGACAACACCCTCTCGCATCAACTAACTATTTTCTCTCTCTCCCTCACTCTCACAACCCACACTTCCTCTCCCTCTCACTCTCACAAGCTACTTTTCCCCTCTCTCTCACTCTCACACCAACTAACTATTCCCTCTCTCTCTCACTCTCACACCAACTAACTATTCTCTCTCTCTCTCACTCTCACACAAACTAACTATTCTCTCTCTCTATCACTCTCACACAAACTAACTATTCTCTCACTCTCACAACAACAAAAAGTGGACGGGAACTCCTCGCTTCTGATTGGTCAATACAGAAAGTGGGCGTGAACTTCCTCGCTTCTGATTGGTCAATACAAAAAAGTGGGCGGGAGCAAATAAGCCACGCCCATTGAACATGCATTTGTATGAAAAAAGTGGTCCCGAAGGTACATAAACACACTACTGTTACAACTTTTAAACTACTAAACTGCTGTTATTTGCAATCAAAGTACAGGTTTATTTAAAGGAAATAAACAATCGTTTTTAAAAGGCAAAAACGTAACAATATTATTTTATGTACGTACATATTTTATATACATATCTATGTCGATCATAGATAAAGAAGTTTAAGAATGTTTTAAGTATTAAAAAATTTTTATTGAACATAAAACGAATGCACATGAATTTTTGAGTAATTTTTAATTGGGTTTATTTTGATTTTTAAACAATGTCGTAGTACTTTTAGTTGTCATTAAAATTAAATGTATAAAATTTTTTCCGCTTGGTCTTAGTTTACGAGTTATGGATCTCTATAGTTTTGATATATTTTTTCTGAATATGTTAATAAACATATATGCGATTTAAATTATATTAATACTGTTTAAAAGTTCAAATTATGATATATAATATGACCATTTTCAATAAATTCTGGGTACGGACAAAGGTCGGCTACACGGAAAAAACCCTTTATTAACGTTAAAAAGAAGATATTTTCATTTTAACTGGGCCGGTAGTCTTAATTGGTTCCTACTTTTCAAATTTTGTATAATATAAAACAATGCTGAAAGTTTATTTAATAAACAAAGAGTTTCAAAACTTAATATTATTTTTTTTAATATGAACATAAATAGTCAAAAAGATATATATTTTAATTTTTCCGATTTTTTGACGGTTTCAAAAATATTATGCCGATTTTGACGATTTTTTTGTCGAATTTTGACGATTTTGTACTATAATTATCTGGCAACAGTAAGAAAATGAAGAAGAAGAGTAAATGAAGGCGGAAAAAAATATTAAATACGAATAAAAAACAATTTGACAGTTTCGCGCGATATGTACATGAAAAAATTGTAAATCAGCTGGCTTACTTTCTTATTATATACACAGAATTGTAAAAAAAACACATTAAAAAAAATTAAGCAATAACAACAAAAAGGAAGACATTTTATAACAAAACATAACGTTGTTTAATTCAATGAACTATTTTTTGTCAAAACTAACTTAAAATTTACAATATTTTTATCAAAATTATTCATTGGTTGCTTTTTTCCTAAAGATGATGTTTACATTTTTTTATTCATTTAATTATATTTTTTATTTAATATTTTTTAATTTTCGATAAGAAATGTTTTAATCCAATCAACAAATTTTTTGGTAAAAAGTAATTTTGATTTAATTTTAATTTTTTTCAAGTGAATTTATCGATTGCTTTATCAATATAAAAATGTATTTGATAAAAAACATGTAAAATACATTTTTATATTGAAAAAAACGAAATTGTTGACAATTTTGGATTTTCTTTTTTTCCCTTGTATATGAGCATGAAATTGTACAATTTTATTTGACATAAGAAAAAGAAAAAAATGGAAATAAAACAACAAAATAGTGAAAAATATAAATATTATTTTTTTAATTAAAATTTTGCTTGATTCAATAATTGATTTAATTAAAATATAGATTTTTGCTTAATTAATTTTTCATATTCATTCAATTAAATGAACAGAAATTTTAATTAAAAAAATCGATTTTATAATTATGAGTAATTGATATAATCATTTTGGTGAGAGGTGCAAATTTAAACAATTTTTAAATTGAATGAAAATGTGTTTTATGCGTATTAAATGCTCTTAAAATCGGAAAATATACCCTTAAAATTAAAAAATGTGCTCTTTAAATATTATCTTTTCTAACTAAAATGTAAATTACTTGTCTACTATTCATGTCAAATTTTCTTTTTTACTTTCATTTACGGTTTTCAAATCCGACTCACCAATAATTTTGTAATTTCCTGATGCAACGTATTAGCTTTAAATGTATTATATGTAATATATCATAATTGTTAGCAATTGCTAAAAAATATAAAAATATTTTTAAAACTTTTAGTGTTAAGAAACATTTTTGGTGGATAATCTATCTATATATAAAAGAGTAACGTTACTGACTAATGCCCGTAATTTCTAGCAATAAGTATCTTTGGTGTAAAACATCTACTAGGTATCATTACCTAGTCGGTAAAATAACCTTTTCGCTAATAGATATCTATTTGTTAAAATTATGGGATTATTGGAAATTCTAATGTTTAGGCGGTAAAAAAGGTAAAAACGGGTAAAATCGGTAACTTTATAGAGATAAAAAAAATAAAAATAAAAATGATACTTATCATTATTCATTTAAAAAGTAAGCGGACAGGTGTCTGGTACTTTTTTTTGGGGACTTATCGAAAAACGACAAATATAAATTTGGTACTTTTTTGGAAATTCGAACGTTTAAGAGGTAAAATCGTACCTATTTTTGGTACTTTTTTCATAAAAGGTTTTTTTCTATTTATTTTAATATGGGATCCAACTACAATTTAGAAATTCGTTGGAATACAATACTTGTCACATCCGTGGGGAAAAATACCAACTCATTAATGAATTTTTAAATATATTAAACCTATAAATATTAAATTAAGTATATGTAGTCCTAAGTGAGTGAGGGAAAATTGTGGTTTGTTTTTGTAATAATTAACCGAGAAGAATGAAATTAAAGAATTTATCCTAGAAGCATGAAATTAAAGATCGACGGTTCTATGTGGGAATTTTGTGGTACAATACTGGAGCTAAAAACATGAAATTTAATATTGTGGGTAAGAATTCACAAGACGGACTCTTTCGTTCTTCTGATGTGATTTTTGAACTTTTTATAATATTGTACCTAGAAATAAGAAATTTAATATTGTTACGTTTTTACCTTTTAAAAACGGTCGTTTATTTCCTTTAAATAAACCTGTACTTTGATTGCAAATAACAGCAGTTTAGTAGTTTAAAAGTTGTAACGACTCTTTATTTTATTTAAAAAAATGTACAACAATAACAGTTTAAATAGCCACTTGCGTTCTAATATAAACACACACTTAAATTACACACTTTATACAACACACTTTAATAATGTACAAGATTATACAGCCAAGGCAGTTAATTTGTCTTTACTTAACGACGCTTCCAATTAGACTGACTCAATGGTGTTCTCACGGCCAATTTATATACACTGTATTACCTACTAGATGTTTCTTGAAAGCTCTATTTCTTTCTACAATGTTCTTAACGGACAAACTAGAGCTTTTGATGTTAATGTTAGCAGCTTAAACATTTAGTGTTGCCATACTTAAAAACAATGGTGAAAGCTTTTTATTCAATGTTGTACGTTTCGAACTATGTTAATGATTTTTAAGGCTATGTTAACTGCTGTTAACGTAAACGGAAATGCCTAGAAGCATTGAGAAAGATTTAAACCAGCCGTTAAAACCGTTATATCTGAAATCAAGTACAATTTCGTAACACTGCCCCCCGCTTAAGCCTGTTCGTCCCGAATAGGCACGAATTCATTTTTCCCATAGGCAGCTAGTCATTCTAGATGTACGACCTTCATTTTAGATCTCGGGCTCTTTTATTTCAGTATTCTGTACACCACGTCGTTTAATTTCTTAATCACTTTATATGGTCCATCCCAATGGGTTTGTAGTTTGGGAGACAATCCTTTCTTACGTTGTGGGTTATACAACAGTACAAGCTGGCCTTCGTTAAATCCTTCAGAATTCGCTGCTCGATCGTATCTGGCTTTCATTTTATCGCTGGTCATTTTTATTCGTCTGCGTACGAATTCATGTAGTTCGTTCAGGTCATCTTGCTCTTGGGAAGTGTTTTCCTTATTTGTTGATGAGGGCTTAATACCAAATTCTAAATCACCAGGCAGCTTGAGTTCTGTCCCGAAGACAATTTTTGCAGGTGTTCGAGAGGTTGAGTCATGAACAGCTGATCTGTATGCCAATAGAAATTTCGGTATGTGTTCATCCCAGTCCTTCTGATGTGCACTGACCACTTTTCTTAAATATTCCTCCAGAGTGCGATTGAATCTTTCGACCATGCCATCAGATTGAGGATGCAGTGGCGTTGCTCTGGTTTTTCTTATTCCGTATAAATCGCACATTTCCTTGAATACGGCAGATTCAAAATTTCTACCCTGATCAGAATGCAGCTCCAGTGGAACACCATAGCGGCACACCCAGTTGTTCACAAATACACTTATAACCGTTTTAGCTTCTTGATCAGGTATGGCATATACTTCTGGCCATTTGCTGAAATAATCCATAACCACTAGAACGTAACGATTTCCGGCATCACTGACGGGGAAAGGGCCTGATACATCCATTGCAATCCGCTCGAATGGCGCGCCTGAGTTATACTGCTGAAGTTGTCCACGACTTCTTCTTGCTGGGCCCTTCGCTGCTATGCATTGTGAACAATTGGCTACCCAATCGGCTACTGCTTGCTGACAACCCAATAAAAACGTTGTTTTAACTTTTCTAAGGTTTTTGTTACACCAAGATGACTACCACTGGGACCGTCATGGAACTCTTTCATTACTTCGTTTATTTTAGAGGTTGGTACTACAATTAGATTTGTCACTGTTTTACCGTCAGCACTTTCCCATATGCGGTATAAGCAGCCATTTAACAACTGTAGACTATTCCATAGGGCCCAATATGATTTCATTAGTGGACTTTCGGCGGATATTTCATTGCGGTCTGGCCTTCTACCTTCTTCTTTTGCCGGTATTATTTTTGCTAGTATGGGGTCATTTCTTTGCGCTACAGACCAATCTTCACTGGACTCTATATGCATTAGTTGAACATCGATGATACATTCCTTTTCCTCGGTTTTTGTACAATGCTTACATTCCACGTTGCAGGGCCGTCTTGACAGCGCGTCCGCATTGCCATGTTTCAAACCCTTCCGGTGCTCGATGCTAAAATCATAGCTTTGAAGCCGCTCTATCCAACGAGCCAGTTGTCCTTCAGGTTGTTTAAATTGCAGCAACCACGATCGGTTCTCAGTCGGAAGTGTTGGCCATACAGATATTTGTGGTAATGCTTCACACACTCTAATACTGCCAAAAGTTCTCGTCGCGTTACGCAGTAGTTTCTTTCAGGCTTCGAAAGCGTTTGGCTGAAGTATCCAATGACCCTTTCAGTGCCACCGACTACTTGTGAAAGTACACCGCCTATTTCGTATCCGCTCGCATCGCTATCTACCACAAATGTTTCTCCAGGTATAGGATATGACAAAATTGGTGCCGTACATAATAGGTCCTTGAGCTTCTGAAATGCTAGTTCTTGTGCTTCACACCATTGGAATGATTGTGACTTCTTGGTCAGCTCATGTAAGCTTGCGGCTACATTGGCGAAATTCGGGACAAATCGTCTGTAGTATGTGCAAAGGCCGAGAAAACTACGCAGTTCGTGAAGATTTCTCGGACGTGGCCAGTTCTTTACAGCAATTATCTTATCCTCATCTGTTGATATTCCGTCTGCTGTTACGCGATGTCCCAAATATTTGACTTCTTTCTGGAACAACGCACACTTCTTTACACTGAGTTTGAGTCCAGCCGCTGATATTCGTTTAAGGACTTCTTCAAGGTTATTCAGATTTTCATCAAAAGTCTTACCCATGACAATTATGTCATCGAGGTACACCAAGCATGTCTTCCCGTGAAGTTCTTTCAATACCTGTTCCATTAAACGCTCGAATGTGGCTGGAGCATTGCAGAGTCCAAATGGCATCACATTAAACTGCCATAACCCATCACTCGCGCTAAAGGCGGTTTTTTCCTTGTCTTTTTCTGAAATCTCTACCTGCCAATAACCATTTTGCAAGTCCAATGTGGAGAACCATTGTGTTCCAGCTAGTGTATCCAGGGTGTCGTCAATTCTTGGTAGCGGGTAGCTGTCTTACTTGGTGACGTCATTCAGTTTTCTATAATCGACGCAAAATCTAGTGCTGCCGTCTTTCTTCTTAACTAAAACAACAGGCGAGCTCAAAGGACTTGAAGATGGTTTAGATTACTGCCTCTGCTGAAGTGCATTGACCTATTTCGGAATTTGGCTTATCGACTTTTTCGTAGCAGGACAGGTTAAGCATTCTTACAGGAACTATTTTGTTGTTGCACGGTTTAACGAGAGCTTTTGCTGTTACAAGATCACTTGTTATTTCTGCTGGTTCTACCACCCACAAACTGTTGTCCTCACAATCTCCCTCCACACGAGCCCATACTAAAGTTTCTGACTGTGGTGGTAGCTTCTGATGCTCGACGGCAACTAGCTTTCTTACTTGAGTCCTATTTTCATATCCGACGTCAAGGGGTATCTCCACATTTCGCCAAATCATAACTTTTTGTCCCATATCCAAAGTAATGCCATGGCTAATCATGAAATCAGCACCAATGATAACTTCATCCACAATGTCGGCAACAATGATTAGATGATTGACAGTAACGTTGGCAATGGTTGATTTCACATTTACTTTACCATAGACCGTGGCCGGCTCCCCAGTAGCTGTGCGCAGGCTTACCCCATATAATGGTTCAATTGTTTTCTTGACTAAATCTGGCCTGACGATAGACTGTGATGCCCCGGTGTCTACAGCAAAAACGTGCTTCTGACCGTTGAGGTACCCCGAAGCAGTAAGATTGCTATTTTTCTGTTGCATTACGGATATGGAGATTGTAGGGCCCTCAGATGTGGGAGCTAGCTCTTGCCCCATAGTGCCAGCTCGTTTTAGTTTAAAGGTGATTCTTGTGATGATTGATGATTTGACTGCCGGTTATTTCTTTGAGGCGAGGCAGATCTGGTTCATATTCTTGGTGCTTTGCAGTTTCGCTGAATATGACCCGATTTACCACAGTTATAACGTTTTACTCTGGCTTTATTTTGCTTATCATTAAACGCCTCCAAAGCCTTTTTTAATTCGTCGACTATATTTCTCTCATTATCAGAAACAACTTCAACATTTTGCACCTTGCATATTTGCGGCTTTGAAGTTATTTTCGCCGTTTCTTGAGCCAGTGCGAATGAGACGGTTTCAGTAAATGATGGTTTAGGTGTGGCACAAACCGCGTATTTTATTTCAGGATCGCAAATGCCATTAACAAATGCCTCTATCTTGAAATGGTCCAAAAACGGGCTGTTTTCCCCTGGATAAGTAAGCTGCAGCAAACGTTCGATTTCCAACGCAAAGTCTTGTAGCGTTTCATTGGGCTTCTGCACTCTACCACGCAATTCCATTCGGTATAGTTCCTTTTTATGTTCACCAGCGTACTTACGTTGTAGCGCCTCTATTATATCATCATAACTGTTTCTATTACATGCTGGCACGCTTTCAAGAACTACTTCTGCATTTCCTTTTAAGGCCAATATCAACTCTATAGCTTTTTCTTCGTCGTTCCACATGTTTCTAATGGCAATTGTATCAAACTGGAACTTGAACACATTAAATGGTGTGGTACCATTAAAACTAGGGGTCTTTAGTCTACTAGAGGATTCTGGAATAGAGGATAATGGAATAATAAATCTTGGCATTGAAGATTACTCATCTTTATTTCTAGATCATGTAGTTTTTTATCACCTTTGGCTATTTCATTCTCTAAATCGGACAGCTTTTTATCAGCGACTTTGGCTTGTAAATCTAGACAGCTCTCTAAGTCGGTCAGCTTTTTATCAACGACGTTGGTTTGTATATCTAGGCAGCTCTCTAAGTCGGACACCTTTTTATCAATGCCATCCACTCTGCTGTTTATAACTTCCGAAATTTGTTGAAGTTTCTCGTCTGTCGCTCTAGAAGTTTCTTTAACTTCAGCAAGAAGTTTCTCGTTATTTACTTTAGAAGTTTCTTGAAATTTCATTTTCATTATTTTATTTTCTTCTTTAACTTCAGCAAGAAGATTCTCGTTATTTGTTTTAGAAGTTTCTTGAACTTCAGCAAGAAGTTTCTCGTTATTTGTTTTAGAAGTTTCTTGAACTTCAGAAGAAGTTTCTCGTTATTTGCTTTAGAAGTTTCTTGAACTTCTTTAAATTGCTCCATTAAAGCAGCAAACATTGTGGATAAATCCATGCTTGTTGTTGCACGGGTAGAAACTTCCATTTCTTCTTTATACTCGAATTCGTAAGTTCCGATGTCAATATTACGCCGCTTGAATTCATCTATCAGCCACTTTTGTAATTCTGCTTTATTACCAGCTGTAGGTAACTCCAACTTATTCAATTCTCTCTTAAGTTGCTCCACTTTCAGCTCTTCAAACTTCATGACTGCTTATTATTTTGCAATCCCACTTCTGAACCCATTGTTACGTTTTTACCTTTTAAAAACGGTCGTTTATTTCCTTTAAATAAACCTGTACTTTGATTGCAAATAACAGCAGTTTAATAGTTTAAAAGTTGTTACGGCTCTTTTTTTATTTAAAAAAATGTACAACAATAACAGTTTAAATAGTCACTTGCGTTCTAATTTAAACACACACTTAAATTACACACTTTATACAACACACTTTAATAATGTACAAGATTATATAGCCAAGGCAGTTAATTTGTCTTTACTTAACGACGCTTCCAATTAGACTGACTCAATGGTTTTCTCACGGCCAATTTATATACACTGTATTACCTACTAGATGTTTCTTGAAAGCTCTATTTCTTTCTACAATGTTCTTAACGGACAAACTAGAGCTTTTGATGTTAATGTTAGCAGCCTAAACATTTAGTGTTGCTATACTTAAAAACAATGGTGAAAGCTTTTTATTCAATGTTGTAAGTTTAGAACTATGTTAATAATTTTTACAGCTATGTTAACTGCTGTTAACATAAACGGAAATGCCTAGAAGCATTGAGAAAGATTTAAACCAGCCGTTAAAACCGTTATATTTGAATTCAAGTACAATTTCGTAACAATATATATGGTCCTATGCTGGTAAGAATTCACAAGGGGGATTTTGTGGCACTTTTTCGTTTTCCAATGGTACTTTTTGAATTTTTTTATGTTATTACACCTGGAAACATGAACTTAAATATATGTGTGTATGTGGTCCTAAGTAAGTAGGAATCCTCAAGAGGTAATTTTGTGGTACTTTTTGAATTTTCTATAATATTGGCACATGGTCCTATGTGGGTAAGAATTCATAGTAGGATCTTTGTGCTATTTTTCCTTGTTTATAAGGTAATTTTTTAATTCTCTATAATATTCAACGTAGAAGCATGGAATTAAAAATAAAAGAACAAGAATATAAAAGCTATCAAGTTTATATCTGGTTTATGTAGGAGACCCGTGGAAATATATTCTAATCAGATAATGAAGAATTCAAATAAGATATTTATGTTTAGCTTATCGAGGTGTATGTGTTTGAATTTGCAAATAAAGTAATTTAAAAATTGTTTTAACGTGTTTTAGGTCATAATGATTATTATTGTTATTATTATTATTATTATTATTATTATTATTATTCTTTTTTTTTTTTGGTTTTCATCATAATTTATATTTAAATTTAGGTAAAAGGATTATAACTAGTTATTGTCTGGATGCTAACTTGAACTGTTTTAGCATTTCCTAATTGAAAACGGTACTACCATTCCAATTAGCGAATATTTGAACCAGCCTTAATGTATGCACTATATTTTGTTCTCAAATTATTCGTTCAATGTTATTCATTGTCTGACACTGAAACAAAGTAAATTTTCTTTGTTAATAAATAGTGTGTTATTTGTTTATTTTTGCTAAATTTTTGTTTATTTCTTTTTAAAAAATATCACAATATTAGTTATGAATACTAAAGTGTTTCTCCAGTGTTTTTTCCATACTTATTTGTGTGTGTTTCTTTATTTGTTCATACTTTGTTTTCATTTTTAGTTTTTGTTGAAAGAAAATTTTGAACTCAAAGTGTGAATGACGTTGAAATGAAATTGAAAATTATAATTGAAATAGTTAATTTTTTTATTTGCTATAGCCTATTAAAGTTCATAATTTATAAACATAAAATTTTAGAATGAATAAATTTGTTATTGTTTTTTGTAAATTTTCTCTCTCGCTGCGGAAATAAAGTCAATTAATTATGAATGTAATTGTTAAATCTTTGTTATTTAGTAATTTGTAAAAATAAATAACTAACTTATTGGATTATTATTATTATTATTATTATTATTATTATTATTATTTTTTTTTTTTTTTTGAAAATGATTTTCTCTTCAGTAAATAATAAAAAGGTAAAGTTTTTTTGTAGGTAATTACAGATGAAAAAAAAAACTGAATTTATTAAAAAAAAAAAGTTTAAAACTAATAATCAGTTAAAAAAACATCATCCCGTGAATTTTAAAGCTAAGTCGTTAAATACAAATTATGTAGGTATATTATAAAAAAAATTCTAGGTATTATCAATATCTAAAGTATGAGCATTTTTTATTTTTCTATACATATTCCGATTATAAACCTAATATAAAAATAGTTTTTCAAAATTAAATAGAATGTTTTATGATTTTCCAACCTTTTCAAAATATTTCAAGAAAATAACATAATGAAAATGATTTATTCGATTAAATTAATTACAATTAAAATTAGATCTTTATATAAAAATCAAGTACATACAAACTCGAATGAACCATTTAATTTAATTTACCTAAATTTAATTTTAACATCATTATGGTTTATTATTTAAAAATCCACACAAAAGCACACACTTGCCGAACTTTAAAATTATTAACATTGAACACCGTTGTTTCTTATCAAATAAACACTTCATATTTTTTTAAAAATATGTGTTTCCCATATTAATTTTAATCGAATATACAGACAATCAATTTTTACTTTTACGTCATCAGATGAAGAAAAATTCTTAATTCAAAGTATATTTAAAAAACTAACATACAAAAATACAAATATTGAATAATTTTTTTAATAAACTTTTTATTAATGAATTAAAAATATTCTTTGTTTATAGAAATATATTTTTATTGACTGTTGAAAATGGTTTTTGCACCAGATTTGCTGACAATATAGAAATTTATTATTTATATTGAATTTTTGGTTGATGTTTTTAGAAAGTAAATATATGAGAAGTAGACCTTCCCAAGGTTCGAGAATTTTATTAATTTGTAAGAATTATTGTTGAGACTTTTTTAGATTGTTCAGATATTGAAATTATATTCTAGTTTGAACTTCTGTAGAGCCTTCTATGCAAAATTTTATATTTCTGCAGACATTAATCTGAAAGCCTAACTCTTCGTTTATAATTTTATAATTTTAAATATTATATTATTGGTTGGTTCCTTATTCAAGTAATGCGGACTGTATGAAAATTAAATGATTTACTGTGTACTTTATCTCAAGTATTAATTATATAATTTAAAAAAATAATTATTGTTTATCTAAGAAATAATATTGTAATTAACCATAAATACAAACAGGCATGCCTAGCAAAATGTTTGACCTTATTAAATCAATTGAAATTAGAAAACAAAAACAAGTAAGAAAGAAATAGCCAGTCAAGCCTGACCATATGATACCCTACACCGTTGTGTATGTGCACCAAAGTTCGGGGGTGTCTTATATTAGACCTGTGGCCAATCGTGGACCGATACATGTAATAAGTTGATACTAATATTTATATGAATTTATGCACTTTAGGGTGATTACCGGAAGTGAGTATTATGTGGGAGCTGTGGTAAATTACGGATTGGTTCTGTAATTTCAATCTATATAAAACTTATTTGAGTCGAATATTAACTTGATACTAACATTTGTATGGGATTCATGTACGTTAAAGTGATCTTCGGAAAAGAGGTTTATATGGGAGCTATGGCCAATTATGAACATGAAGATTGATATCTATACAAAATTTCACCGAATTCTATTAAAATATTGCTATATTTAAGGAATTTATGATCGTAAAACCGATATGCCTGGAGGACATTTGTATGGGGGCTAGGTGAAATAACGGACCGATCATAACCAATTTCAATAATCTTGGTCCTTGTTCCAAAATAATTATTTTTGCCAAATTTCATCTTTGATATTTCAAATTTCATATTATTAAAATTTCGACATGTACTTTGTTCACAAAGTTTACATTGACAGCCAGCCAACCAGTCAGACAGACATTGTTAAATCGACTCAGAAAGTGGGTTTACGACCAATATTATATTGTTTTTATGGTTTTTGGTGTACAAACTAATTTTAAATTTTTAAACAATCCTGAGAATCTTAAATTAAAACAAGGAATCTTTTAGTAATATTTTAAAATTCTTAAAATTTCATTGTTAAATATTTTACTTGTGCCTTTTATAATAAGTTTAATTTAAAACTAATTCATTGCCGACTTTAAATAATATAAGTCTTAAAATTATTATAGAAAGCTATGGTACATATTATTTTCAATATTTGAAAAATGGACGCGTATAAGGGCGTATAAACAATGTAATCGTTTTTTTTTTACCATTTTTCGATATTTGGTAAGATTTGTTAAATATCTATCTATATGCAAAATTTTGATAAAAAATTCGGATCAGCGACTGAAAATAGTTTACAATGGAATAAGGGTTTGTATCCATATATTCTTGTATAACACTATTAGTAAAGAATGTTTATAAAGTTGGACCAAGTGAACTATATATGTATATGCATAAATCAGTATGCCAAACTTCACGAAGACCATGGCTCCCAAACAAAACCTACTTTCGGGAATCATTCGCATGATAAATTCCATATAAATTACGATAATTTTTATATACATATGTTTTACAGAAATATAAATTACAGCACAAAATTTACAAGAACCCATGAAAAATCCCATTCAAAAATATTAAAAATGCATGGTGTAGGGTTTCAAATAATCGGATTTGACCGACTACATGTTGCTTACTTGTTTTTTTTTTTTTTGAACATTAACAAAATCACATCAAAAGATTATCTAATTATATTATTTAAATTATGGATATACGCCCTTTTATTTGTTCTTACTTTGATGCAATAAAACTCACAAGATAATACTTTTTCTTTTCTTTTTTTTACAATATGTGTAAATATGACATAAATTTTATGTTTCTTCTTCATATTTGGAAGTTTATTTATCAGTACTCTATTCAAAAACTCCTAAAGGTCCAAGAAAAAAATTAGTATGAAAATATAAAAATTCTATAAAATCGTGTCTTTAAAGTAATTTTTTGGATGAAGTTTAAAGATTTTTGAAATTAATTTTGTATCAATAGATGTAACGTGGTTACTAAAGCAATAATTATGATGTTCCCCAAAATATTATGGTTCTACTGATAACCGTTCGTGAGCTGGACTTTCTTTAGTTTTTTGAAAATTTTATTTTCAATTTCTTCCTAAGCAATGCCTAGAAAATGTGGTAGTATTTGAAAGGTATTTGGAATCCGCGTCCATTGGTATATAACATATATGCAAGAGTGACCATTTTTAAAAATTTTATCACCCCCATTTTTCAGGGCACCTGCGGGAGTGAGTCGCCTTATTACAGTGACTCAATGTACAGTGATAAATTTACATCAAGTACGTTTCTTGTATCAGATCAGAATGGTCTTGGAGAATAATTTGGGTTCGGCCTATAAGCAGTATGGCGAATGATTACCACATTTAAACTCATTTTTTAAAATAGATGTTGTTAATTCTGTAACACTACAATCAGGTTTATAACACTGAACGGTATCTCTTGCAAATTCTTGGTAAATAAAAAAAGTCATTACAGGAAATACTTAAAGCAAAATATTATAGCGGAATTTGAAAAACGAAGATTATTACGTCTGCCTTCGATTTTATGTAAATTGAAAATGTCAAAGATCATCGATAAAAGAAAATCGATTTAAATTCAATTATTTTGAGCTAAAATTTTACTTTTAATAATTTGTTTAGTATAAAATGTCTTTACTTCAAGGTAGCAATGAAATTGTATAAGTTTGCCTCTCCTATTTGTGTAACTAAGGGTTAAATTTTTGAAACAAGTTTCCAGTTTGAAATTTCTATACATTTTATATATATTTTATATGCCTACTTCATGAACTATCAATAAAAAACATCATGATAACCTATGATTATTTCACATACTTCGTCAAGATTCTTTAAGATAAATAGTACTGACAAAATTATGACATGTCTTTAATATGTAAAGCGACTTTCAAACAATAACTTATTATTTGTCATTGACTCTGCAATATATTTTACTAAATGAAAACTTAGGTACTTGTTCTGAATGACTTTTTTAGGTATTTTATAAATAGATTAAAAAGGCGTTTAAACAATAGTTTTGAATTAATCGCTTAAAATTAATTTATGAAAGCAATTTAAATTTAAAAGACAAACGGATACTAAAATTCAATAAGAGAAATGGTATGAGATATATTTCGTTTTCGTTTTTTTTTTAGATAAATCTGGTATATATATCGGTTTTTTAATCCGTTCAATGTGGACTATGAGTACACATATCATTAGTGGATTATTAGTACTCGTATTGAAGAAAACCTTCTATTTTAAATAATTTTACAAGAAAAAATATACTTAAATATATAATATAATTATAATCTACAACTTGAAAATTTTTATCAATTACACATTCTTATGTAACAAATTAAAATTATACTGATAACACCTTCACTCACATATGATTGAGTAATATGAGGTAAATGTTTTACGAAAAATCCCAAGAATATGATGATGATGATGATGATTAAATCGATACTTTAACCAGAAATTTCGGAAAATAAATAGTGACGTCAATGTTATGAAGTCATTAGTTTATAAACAGATTTCTTTAGCATTTATTATGTAAACAATTTTGTGTATTATTGTTCTTTACTAATTAAAGACTGAATAAAATTGTTTTAAAATTTTGTTTTCGCATAATAGATAGACGATGTATTATTTGGTAAAAATAAATTCATTCTCATAGAATTTTTCTTTGTTTATTTACGAGTATTTGGAAAAAATTAGTAACATTTACTTTTGATAAACTCGTCATACATATTTTGCAAAATATTACTTTAATAATATCAATATTTAAAATCTTAATTCCAAGTTTCAAAAAGACCTATTATTCAGGAGAGCATAAAAACTGTTTCATTCAATCATTTTTAATTAATAATACGTCTACTAAACTTCACGCATAAAAATATATCTTTTAAGCCTATTATTCTCGAAGTTACTTATTATTTTCTTATTATCTTATTATTTATTGAAAATTAAAGGTGTAATAGATAAAATTTTTGGTAAAATTTAGACAATATACTAAATTTATGATATCTTACAAATAAAGAGATAAAATAGAGACAAAAAAGTTTGATGGTTAACAGCACCATCTTTAAATGTTACAACTGAAAAAAAAACAAATGATGGTATTTAAAAAGAAAAAAAAAAAAAAGAAAAAAAGAACGGAAATGTGTTCATAATTCAAATTATAAATTAATATTGCAAAAATTGCAAAAAATTTTAAACTGATTAAAATTGTATTAAATTACTTATCAACAACTTAATTGTGACTGAAACATTCAAAAACATTACAATCCTTTGAAAATAAAATAAAAGATACCCCTTGTTTTGTAGATAACCTAAAAATAAAAATGCCAAAAAATGTGTTTTATTAATTTAAATTAATTTTAATAAAAATTAAAAAAAAAAATGTCAAATAAATAAATATAAATTGATACCATTGATAAAGGACACAAAAATAAAGTGTTTGACGTCAAAAAAAAAATTTTTTTGGAATTCTGTAGATAGCCCTTTTTAAATATAAGATACCCAGCTCACTTATTGTAGTTATTAAAATTCTCTACCATTCGACATTATCGACTGAACCAGTCAAATTAATATCGGAAAGAGTTCTAGAAGTACGTAATGTTCATGAAATCACACGTAACTACTTATAATCTGTAAGAAATGTAAGTTTCGTAAAAAATGAACTTAATTATTGTTACTATTATCATATTTGAACTACGGTAAATAATGAGAGCAAAAAATTACCCTAAGAGCATAATTATAAAAGCAATGCTTTCAGTATTTCTATCACG
Organism: Protocalliphora azurea; assembly: GCA_932274085.1. NCBI lineage: Eukaryota > Metazoa > Arthropoda > Insecta > Diptera > Calliphoridae > Protocalliphora > Protocalliphora azurea. Next base: position 68,871,159 of record OW026522.1, on the reverse strand, counting down.
TACTAATTTTTTTTTTATGGACATGACTCATATGCTCCCCTTTTTAGGCGGTCACACTAGTATAACTAAACTTCAAAATTCAAATTATCTTCAATTTTTCTTAACATTATCTTAACATTCGGAAATTAGTGAAACAATTTTGCTCCTTTAAATAATGACAAACAAATAATCATTTTTTTCAGAATTAACTGAAGACACATATTGCAAAAATTTCATGCAAATTGTATACGTATAAGTAATATTTTTTAACATTACTTAATCCATATATCCAGTAATATATTATAAAAACAAGTGAGTGTTATGCTTTTTATTGTGCAATTAGTCTGCATATAATAGGACGACTCTAGAGTCAGCAATTTTTCAAGTATTTTTATAATTTTTGGCAAAAAAAAAAAAAAAAAAAGAACCTAAGTCTGAATGGTGTTCAATGTTTTGAAATGTTTTCTATATAGCCCATGTTAAATTGTACATGTTTGCTTTCTATACCAACATTTGAACTGGTTATTTTTAAAAATTGTCCATATTACGGATTTTGTATTAAATATTTCAGGTTGTTCGTTTTATCTGCTGAAAATATTAAAGGTAAAAAGTATTACCTCTTCATGCTTTACGGATCTTTTTAGAAATTTTTATTTTCCTAGCGGACCCTATGACACATTTTGTTTTTTAATAAAACAGCGTTATCAAAATTCATTTATAATAAAGTTTTTAAAGCTTATAAACCAAAGAATACAAAGAATGGAATGCTTGTCAAAAAACCTGACTGACTTTAAGATTGTGTTAGTCAATTACACACAAAGAGAAATTTACAATAAGAAAAGAAAAATAAATAAAAATTATTTTGAAAAAAATTAGTTTGTCATAAATAGAAAAGGGAATGATTAATTTATTTTCAACATTATCTATCCAAAAATTTGCATATTCTTTCGAAAATTTTTAAGTAAATCAAAAGGTTTTACGTAAATAATCAATTTTTAAAAAAAAAATGTAGGAAATACATATTTTTAAGTATTTTTACTTCACTTTTTTAAATAACTATATACGAGTAACATATTTATGAATATTTGTAAACGTAAAAATTCTCTAATAGTAAATAATTTTGTAATTTATTTTATTTTTTCTGAGTTACTGAAATTCTAAATTTCTAAATTTCGTTAAATTTTACGGATCATACGATTAAAAATGCAAATTTCGATAAAAAATTATTTGTCCAAATATTAGTTTTACCAGTTAATGAAAAATATTTTTTATTTTATAAATCAAAATATATCCAAAACTTTTTATAAAAACCGCAGAAAACGCTTTTCCCAAATATTTTCATACAAAATATAATATTTATCCTGGATATTATTAAATTAAACATAATGGAAATTTTTTGGATTGCTTAAAAATGTATTAAAAATAATTTGATAAAGTTTTGAAATTTTTAAATAATTGTTTGAGAATTTAAGCGTTTTTTTTTTATTATAAATAAAATAATATTTAAATCTTGAAATCTTTAGTGGTATTTTTAAATAGAGAAGCAAATTTAATATCAAAAAATAATAAATTATTTCTTATTTCTAGCAAATATAAAAGATTTAAATAAAGTTTAAAAGCTACGTTATTTTGCTTTCTTCATTCAATTAAATTAAAAATTTACTTAAAATTTAGGTAGATACGATACGTACTAAAGATACACCAACTATCATCAAAACGTTTTTTTTTTTGCGAAATATTTCAAAAATTACAGGGTATTTCGAATTTTTACAATTTGCTACTTTAAACAACTAATGAAAAGTAATGGAACAAATCTATTATTAACTGAAATCAAATAAAAATAAAGTATTTATTTTATTTTTGTAAAAAAAAATATAGATTTTCGGTACGGTTCGCTTTATGAGATTAGTTCCAAATTTTTGCATCAGTAAGTTTTTGATATTAAACAATAAAATTAGATCTATTTAAGGAAAAATGATATTCTAATCGTCAATCTAATCATCAGGTCATGCATTTTAATCAATTTAATCAAATGCTTTAGAAAATAACAATAAAATAAAAACACACTTTAAATTATTAAAATATATTCAATATTCTCTGAAATTTACAAACCATAGATTCATACAAATTTTTGTTTGTATTTCAAAAACTAAAAAGGAATAATGAATTAAAATATCAAGCTTTTTTGTGACGTTTCAAAAAAAAAAAAAAAATTTAGTTCAATAGGTCTTTATAAAGATATTGTATAAAATTTCATCGCCACTTATCAATTTAAATTTTTATCCATTAAAATCTTGTTGTTGGCAACACAATAAGAATAGCATTAAAAGCAAATCTAGTTTTGCTGGTCTTTTTAGATTTTTCTAAATAAAGTTAAAGATCATCAATATTGCTAAAATCAATTTTTAAAATTTATAATATTATTTATTGACTGTTGTCAGTTAACAAACAATTATTTGAATCATTAAAATAACTTTTGAAATAAATAATAAATGAAGAAATCTCAAAAATAAAGCATTTACATATACTTTTGTTACACTTTTTGTTGAATATTTATAAAAACTAATAAGCGCTGGAAAATTTCCTGAATTTAAGAATAACTTATACGTTCCCCGTATATTATAATTTTAAGCCATTTTATTAAATATTTAGAAAAGCCATTCTAATTTTTTTCTAAATAATACTGTGACTTCAGTGTCCGTAAAAGACTTTAACCCGAAATCTATTAACACGTGGTTTACAAAATTTATATATCCTAATGGAATTTTCCTACTAAACAAAATTTCAATTTCAAAAAGGAATTTGTGTACAATATAATAATTTAATAAAAACTAGTTTTGAAAAGTTATTCGATTATTCTATTAATCGTTAAAAACTTATCGAATAATTTATTATTCTCAATTTACAAATTTCATTTGAAAACAATAAAAAATTTGTTCTTCGAATAGTCGAATAATTTTTGTTCGAATGACAATCTTAGTAAATACCAAGTTTAGCAAAAGTTTTAACGTTTCATTCACAATTATCGTGTAAACTTTTAATATTTTAGCCAAACATTTTCAAAGTCAGCTTTGACACACGTTCTGTTGCTTATTCTTGAAATTTGACGGGTATGTCATCAATAGCAATGTTGAATGGACTACGAAGTTACTGGTTTGGCAAGAATTGTTTTTAAGTTTCGGATAATATCGGAAAAATTCATTGTGAAGTAAATCTAAATGTATTATTTCACTTTTCATATGTATGTTCTTTTTGAACATTAGATGAATCCAAGATATCGTTCAGCAGTGGAAATGACGAATATTTTGGCAGAGGGGATTGAAGACGCTATTTCTTAAAGAAATTTTGGATATAAAAGCACTTATTGAATCAAATTCATTTAACATATTCACTTGTCTGTTTTGCAGTTTGATGTTAAGATTGTTTAACGCCTAGAAAATTTTTGAGATATAAGCAAAGTAATATATAAAAATAGTTTTCTGTAAACTTTTTACAAAGATCTTAATTTATTATATAAACGGAAAATGTCTACTTCTTTCTTTCATTTATTGGTGGACTTCATAAACGCCATTTCAACCGACGGACGGAAGCAGACATCGTCCTATCGACATCATTTTTTATAAGGATTCAGAAAATATCAACTTTTTTGCTCTCCAAGGAAAATTGTGTAAATTGTAAACGGAACCTATACCCTTATATATACCCTTTACATCTGAGGTTAAGTCTATAAAAATAGCAAAGAAAATACAAATGATCAAACTTTTAATTTCATCCAATCCTGTAGTAACAGTTATCGAAATATAGCAAATCAAAACAACAATATTAAAAGATGATTTCGCATATTGGTTTTTAATGGTTTAATTATTTAGAAAATTAACACATTAGTAAATTTTTGAAATACATATCTACACTGATTTTTACAGAAATAAATAATATAAATATAATAATAACTTGTGCTTAAATAAAGTAAATTGCAAATAAATATGAATAGAAGACGAAAAAGTTAAAATATTAAAGTAAATTTAAACATTTTTGTTATATTAAAGAAAAAAAAAGTAATAATTTGCAAATAAATAACTTACTGTATTTTGTACGAAAATTACATAAAGAAATATACTTCCTTATTTGTCGTGCCGGATGAGAAAAGCACAACTATTATCATCTAAAACTCTATGAACGTAAAAGAAAGTGGTAACGCCATACAGTATCATATTGAAGAAATGAAATGCAAATAAATCCGCCGTTTGCGAATGTCTTTAGAAGTGTAGTGGGGCTTAAATTTTGAACTCGGGCCATATAGACATAAAGGGGGCGGGTCCACAGGGCCCCAAATTTGGACACCTCAGGTATGATAAATATTTAAAACGATCGTTATATCTAAACCAATTTTTTACATGAGTGGATTGTGCTGGTCTAGATCTAAAAAAACATTTTTTTCAAGTTTCACCAGATTTTTTTAATGTTTTCTATTTTATTAACAACAAATAACAAAATCGTGGCGAGACATTTTAACTTGGAGCTGGTCTGGATTGGGGGTCATTCAAGAACCCCGGGTAATTTTATTGCGGATGCACTAGCCAGAGAGGGATCCCTTCTTCGAGGTGAAGATACGGACCAACTAGTTGGAGTACCGCTTTCGGCCTGCAGATCTATAATTCTGCGGAACTTATCGAGGATTGCACAGGTTAGGTGGACAAATGAATCCACATTTTTAACCTCGAGGCAAATATGGCCCCATTATGATGAATGTCGATCTAACTTCATCATGGGACTATCGAGGCATGGGCTGAGAACTCTGGTAGCCGTGGTCACAGGGCACTGGGTTGCTGGTACGCAAGCTATAAGACTAGGGCTCCCTTTTAACGACTTTTGTAGAATTTGTCGGGATGAGGAAGAGGAGGAGACGGTGGAGCATCTTTTATGTCACTGTCCCACTCTTGCCGGGATCAGGACTTCCCAATTTGTTATCAGATCTCTCTGATATTGATGTCAGATCGATCAGTTCTTTCATACATGCGTCGGGTTGGTTCGTTTCGAACGTTGGTATGGACATGTGAGTTAGAAATACATGATCCCCCAGGGTTTCACAACGGGACCAAATTGGACCCAAGTGTGCTGTCTTTTGTTGACTGGACAGCTGCCCTAATAACTTAACCTAACCTACTTTATCTGAAGGATTACTTAATACAAAATATTGTAAGGGGAAAAACATTTAAAAAATGTATTCCTGCGAGGACCAGGGTCTCCTGAACTAGACCGCAAAGTTGGAATCAGCAAATTTTAATATTTTTTTCTTTGACCTAATAAGTTTTTAATTCTGGTGATATAAATTTTTTCTCCCCGATATCGGTTGGAGAAATGTAGCAAAAAAAGTAAAAAAAAAACTATTTTTGGAAAATTTGGAATTTTTTTTGAATTGCGGGATTTCTGTTAACAAATCTGAAAAGTGAATAATACTTGAAATTAAGCATCAAAAAATCTACTCAGGTGTAAAATTTCATTCAAAACTATCCACGAACAAAAATTTTATTGCATAATTAAAAATTAATAATATGCACAAATTCTTAAATCAAATGTTTTGCGGTATCTTTTTGCATATATATATATATATATATTTTTAATAGGAAAATTCATTGAAGACAAAATTTCCTAAACATTGGTGTACACCAAGTAATTTTTATTTTTCATTTTTAATTATACAATAAAATTTTTGTTAGTGAATATTTCTAAATGAAATTTTACACCTGAGTAGATTTTTTGATGCTTAATTTTAAGTGTTATTCACATTTTTAGATTTATCAACAATTCTCAAAAAACTTTCAAAGATGTCCAAAATGAACTCTTTACTTTTTTTGCTATATCTTCCCAACCGATATCGGGGAACAAAAATTTATACTATCAAAGAATTAAGAATATATTAGATGTTATAAGAAATTAGTACGAAAATTGGAAATTTGTTGGAAAAATATGTCAAAATTGAGAAACCCTGGTTCTCGCAGAAATCAATTTTTTAATTTTTTTTCCTCCGGAGTATTTTTTTTTATTTAAAAAAGACTTTCAAAGTTAAAATTTAAATGCTTATAACTTTTGACTCCTTAAATATTTTTTTAATACTCTTTCTCTACACTACTTTGTTATTTTTTTGTAATAAGATAAAAAAAAAAACAAATCAGCCCGATATAACGAAAAAACTTCACCAAGGTACGTTAAAAACTAAAAAGTTTAATTTTTGAAGTCCAATATCTCGTAACTAAAAGAGATAAGTTATGCATACGTCAATGTGTTATGTAGATATCTAACGGTAGAATCCCTTTATATAAGAATCTTTCAAATCGTTTCGGATATAACGAATCATAATCGTTTTCAAAAACGTTCATACCCAAAGAGTCTAACTTTGGGACCCTAAAATCTATATCGTCCTCTCAATAAAACGATAGTGTATACACATGTACACCATTTATTTTTTATTGCATTATAAGAATTTACATAACTGATTCTAAATGTGGACAAAATTTGGTGAAATTCTACTTCCACAAAGTGGGTCAAAAGATTAATTGAAATATCAGAGTATAATTGCGTGTTTGAAATTTTTCATTAATAATTGCGTAAGTATAGGTATGGTGTGTTAATTAGTTGTTACTCTGAATATAATTTCAAAGAAAAATAGTGTATAAAAAGCATACACTATTTTTATTATTCACTATTTTTATTATTTCATAACAAAATAAAATCGAAAAATGACGTATATTGATATACACAATTTTTTAACAATATAATATTTGGAGTCAATCCGTATGACATTTATACACTATTTTATATATCATATAAAATTTCTTTGTGTGTTCTACGCTTGACGTAAACAATAGCTAAAAATTTACACTGCTAATGTCAACTCTTTGATAGATTGTAGCATTTGCTGAGAGAAGACATAGACGGGGCAATTGTGCTTTTGCTAAAACAGTGTGAAAATAACGGATCTATCAAGTCATGGTGAGTATTTACTGTGAAACGATAATAAGTGTGACGCTAAGGGCAAAATAAATTTATCTACAGATTTATCAGATGAAACTATTCCGGAGACGAATGAGAAGGCAAGGGCTATCTTCCCTGAAGAATTCTTCAATGATTATGCGCCTGGTACGACGGACGAAGAACATTTCTCTGCTGGATCTTCATACGATTATGTTCCGGAAACATATGAAAAAGCAGAAGCAGATACTTAGTCGAAAACAGAGGAATTGGACATAGTCACTACGGCACGGGAAGAGAACCGTGAAATAGTCACAGACATGGAGGTCACCAATAACGAGGAAGTAGAGCTCAAGACACCTACTCGAAAGATGAAGGTAAAAACCGGACGGAACGACTTGGGTTATTTATGATTACTGACATAAATTTACATTAACGGTTATATTAAATGTTACCGACGGAGACGCATACAAGTATGCAAGCAGTTCTTTCTGAAAACACTGAATATATCTGATGGAACTATTTCGGTTTTCATAAAGAAAAGTGAATGTTAGGAAGTTATAGATAAACGGGGACACCATGGCTGTCATCAAAAAATTGATGTAGAAACTAGAAGAATAATTAAGGAGCACATTGAATCCTTTCCGGCTGTGGAGAACCACTATACTCGCTCGAAATCAAAACGGTTATACCTTGCTTCTAATCTAAACATTTTAAAAATATCTCAACTCTTTAATGAAAAGCATGAGGGCAATTTCATTGAGGAAAGTATGTACGGGCGTATTTTCTGCAACGAAAATAATTATTATTTTCATAAGCATAAGAAGAAGGATACATGCTACACATTCGAACGATATCGTAACTCTGATGACAAGGAGATTTTGCAAGAAGCGTACAATGAACATATTAAAAATAAGAAGAAGGCTAGGGAGGAAAAGGAGGCCAATAAAGAAAAGGCAAAAATTAATAGCAAATTGAGAGTATTTACTTTTGACTTACAATCTGTTTTGACAAGCAGCAATGTAAGCAATAGGCTTTGCCTTTGTGCCAAAATTATTATTCGTATCAATTTTGTTCACAAGGCTTAAATGGACAGATAACTATCCAAACGGACGGACCTCGCTAAATCGACTCAGAAAGTGATTCTGAGTCGAACAGTATACTTTAAGGTGGGAGTCCGAAGAAACACATTATACCCCAATCACCTATAGCGAGATTCCATGTCAAAACGGACAGTAATCGTATTTGACACCCCGATTTCAATGAAATTCACTATAGACATTGGCTATTAGAAGTGTTTCTCAAATCATAAACTTTTAGACTTATAGCCTTTTCCGGTCCAAAAATGTGACGCTTTGAAAAAACTTCACAAAGGTGTACTTGTTTAATTGCTAATAACTTCTAAACTATACATGGTAGATTTCTGGTCATATTAAAGATAGTTTCATATTAAAGATAACGATATAACCTTTGTAATGATATATATAAAGTTTATTTCTATCACAAATTCAAAGGTCAAAGTTGGACATATAAAAATCAAACCATTATATCTCGAAAAACGGTATATAAAAAATGAGCAATGCGGTTCGGTTAAAAAATAAATTTCATTTTAATTTCTCATAAAAAATATTACCATATTTTTTAAAAATTTATATGAATTTCACAAACAAAATTTAAAAAAGTTTGAGGTAAAAAAAGAAATGAAAGAAATTAAATAAAAATGTAGGTTATCTTCCATTGCCGTCTAAGTTTGTGTTTAATTTAACAGTGCACAGTGGGGCAGAGTCGAAATTTTTGGAAATAAATCTATAACTTCTGATCAGATGGTTGGATTTTTATGAAATTTAGTATAGGCGTAGCATAGGAGTGTGCAATGTTAAGTCTGGAAGTGGGGGCACAACAAACCCCTCAGGAGCGGAGCTAAGGGAGCTCAAAGTTAGGTACCTCTGACATAAAAAATTTTTAATTTATTTACTTTTAATTTATTTTTATATATTGTTGTAGGCCCTGATAAGACCTATAAAAGACATGCTTACATGTCCTATTTATCTCTTATAGTTTTCGAGTTATTTGCCTTTGAATTTTTAAGCACCATAATTTTGCAGTTTTTTCATATATATCCTAGTATTTCCGACCGATTTTATTAGTTTTTTTCTTAACTAGTTGAAGAACAAAATTATCTATTTGAATAAAAAAGTCGATATCTTTACCAAGTCCAAAAATAAACGATTTTGAATTTGAAAATAAACATAAACTTCTACCTTGTAAAAATATTTATATGTTCAACTTAAAATCGCTATAACTTTCGCGTCCCCTACACGAAATTATTAAAGCGAACAGATTTTACTTACATTCAAGTCACTTTATATTTTTACAAATAGATTTCAATGGGCCTTCAAAAAAAAAAAAAAAAAAAAAAAAAAAGCCTAAAATCAAAAAATGTTTGATAATGTATATAAATATATCTTGCATATAAACTAGTTAAATTATTTTAATATTTATCAATTCGATATAGAATGCTTTATTTAAAAAATTCTTAATTATAAATAACATAACTTTATTATACATAAGTTCTGATTTATGACCAATAATTTACTAAAAAATATAAATATTTATTTCATAGTAAGCATTTTAAAACAATTCCTACACAACAGGTAAGTATGCAGTGCAATGCATGCATCGCGTATAATATTATACCATAATATTATAAGCGTCCCTGCTTTGACCTTATTTTCTCAATTATGTCCTTCATTTCAACAAAGCAATTTTTTTTTTTACTTTTACGTACGCGACAAATCGACCATAGCAAGATTAGTATAAATATTGCTGTTACTATTATGGTCACCTTATTTTTCTGTATATCAAATTATAATTTTCCAGGTTTATTTTATGAAGGTACGGCAACGTAATTTTCGTTTCACGGCTATTTTTATAACGTTTAACATTTTAGAGGGGTGAGATTCCATTAATGCTTTCTGCTTCTTGTTATTGTTTCGAAAGATTGTCCTGTTGATGGTGACACTATTCGCGAATGTTATTTATTGCAGTTTCTTCGCCAATGTTTGTATTAAGAATTCAAATACTTTTGAAAGTATTGATCCTTCAGATATTTTTTCTATGGTTGTTATATGGTATGCTAATTGTTTTAAGCAACTTTCTGTGTCATTATTTAATAGTTAAAAAAGGCACGTTTGGTTTGTCTCACGGCAGATTTTTGCTGATCCAATATTTATACATTTCGAAGCTTGGTTCAATTCTAGTTTTATTATAAATTCTCCAAAATTTGGTCAATACTGGGTTCTTAATCATATGAAATATTATATTTTCTTTTTAAAAAACACTTACATTACTATATTTCAAAATATCATTAATAATATTTTCTTTAGCCAGAGTAATTGAGAGTGCAAGGCTGCTGAAAATGATATGATCTCATCATTTCTTTCGACAATGAGTTCAAATACAACCAGTTCATCCTCTTTGATTGAGTTACTAGTTTTGCTTTCCAAAATTATGTTAACTCTATCCGTCAAGTCATTTATTCCATCTTGCAGGACTGTGTTTATTATGGTTTGTTATTATTTTCGGTTAATTCTTATTTTCTCGCAGTTATAACCTCCACATCGCTATGATCGAGGGTTACTGCAATAAATTTTAGAGCAGATCCCAAAAAATCCAATGATCCAGCATATCATATATGTGTAGCGAACACATAGACGACATGCGACAGACTATTAGAAATACATGTTTTCTGTCGATTTCCCTTATTTGTTCTTTCAATTTCCCTAGAGTCCGCAAATTCACAACATACTTGAGTTCCTGTACAATCAGTTCGTCCTCGGAAAGATTTGTTCGATGTAAAATATAATCATAGTCGTTATACAGAGCAACATCTCCATCTGTTACAACTATGAAATGTGCTTATGAATAGTCCAATGTTTTTGTTTATAGCCATGACAAGTAGACAATTATAAAAACACAATAAAACAAAAGATGTAAGATACTGTTTATCTAAAGTTATCCTTATGAACTTTTTTCCTTTAATCATAGCGGTAGTACTCAAATCAATTTTGATAACTCCTTTCTCAAAAACCTTTTCAAAATTATTTCCTAACCTTCTATTTCTTTTGATAAAAACTATTTCTGGATAAAATATTCTATTTTCTGCATTTTTATTGTGTTGAAGTAGGTTTTTATCCTATACTACTTGCAGTCGATTTTTTATTTTAACTAGTGAATCATTTTTAAAGTCATTTATTATATCAATGGGCTTCCTCTCAGTAACAGAATGAATTGTATTATTGTATTTAAAGGTTGAGAGTAATAGTAACTCATTGATATCGTTCAAATTTTGTTAAACTTTAACACACCCTGCGAATACCAAAAGAGCAAAATGAAATCTTTAAACCTGATTATTGCTCTTGCTATGCATTTCTGGAACGAAAAATTGTTGAATATTAAAATGATTCCTCAAAGAAGTTTCAATCATACACGACTTAAACGCTTTTTCATTGTCTGAAACAATGAATTTCACTCTTGTAAATCTATTCAGGATCTGAAGCAGAGCTGTTTTGATATCCACTGATGATCTAGAATTCGGTGCAATGGTAACACCAAATTTGGAAATCTTATCCAAACATATAAAAAAAAAGTTGTTTATCTGCAATCAAGATATCCATGTGAAGTATTTCAACAGGATAGATGTTTTCTCGGAGCTATGTGCTCTATTATGTTCAGTGGTTACAATATCCCACTGATCATCTCGTATTACATCCATAACCAATTTTTCAGTGTGAAGAAATATTGTGGATGGAAAGTGCAATATAAAGCTATCCTTAAATTCTGCCAATGTAGAAAGACCACAGTGAATAACATTGGTACTAGTTGGGTTTACAACATCCTTTCAGTATGCCAATAGTTTCTCTACCACATCGTAATTTATAATGTGACGAAGAAACCGTCTAAACAATATTTTCCTACTCTGGGAATAATTGTTACATTTTGAGATTACGAATTGATTTTTAAACTGGTTGACAGGAAATTTTATAGAAGTGATGTCCTTTGAGAGCGATATCTCACTATGTGCCGTTTGACTGCTATCATCGTCTATTTGGTTTATATGTTGACGTGAAAGGGCGTCAGCGACGATATTTTCTTTATCAGACTTGTAAAAAAAAATTTGGTGAAAATTCTTCAATTAAAGATCGCCATCTCTTCATCTTTGAGTACGGACATTGCAAAAGTTAAAGTTTGATGGTCTGTATAGATATGTACGCCTGTAATTCCATACAAATAATGTGTAAGGTTTTTAAGAGCCCAAGCAATTGCCAGAAATTCTCTTTTGTTTGTTTCATAATTGGCCTCGGTTTTCGAAAGTGTTCTCAAAATCATTGTGATCGGTTTCCCATTCTTCGACAAACCGCACCTAGTGCCATTGATGATTCATCAGTTGTTAATTCAAATACTGTTTCATAGTCAGAATATGCTAGTAGTCCGAGCCCAAGATTTTCTTTAACTTTTCAAATGCTACCAGTGCTTCGCTATCTAAATTAATTTTAATATTTCTTGAGCTTTTGGCTGCTACATGTCCATTTTCAATTCTTAAATATCTTGTCAAAGTTTTCGTCTATTGTAACGCGATAAGCCAAGAAATGATCTTAGGGATCTTAAGTTTTCTGGAGTTTTAAATTCCAATATGGACTTTACCTTGTGTTTTTAAACCTTTAGGACTAAATTTCAGTCCTTTCAGAATTTTGATTTTTCAGATGACGCCTTCCTACCTGCCGATTCGAGCTTCCTAAGAAAAATATAGGCATAAGGTATTGTCACTTTAGTTTTTTCATTTAGCTTCTTGAAGTCAATTTCCACCGATTTTGTGGAAAACAAAATATCGCTTAGTGGGCGATGCAAATCTGAGTTGAACACTCGCAAAGCGTTATCTCTGACACGGTCACTTAGCTCAGCTGTTACGTCTTCATTGTTTAAATAAGTCATTTTGATTTTATTAATAATAAGTGCTTATTTCTGGTCCACCGTATCATAAAAGTCATAAATCGATTTTTTCTTCCTGCCTCAATATATTTAATTCATTTTCCAAGGCCTGCAAGGACATTTTATCTGCATAGCATTGATAAATCCTAGCTATAATTGCCTGAAAATTTAAGACCGTGTAAAAAGAGGAGAGTTTAGCATTTGCTGCTCCTACTATCTTGTTCCTAAAAATTCTCATGGCTATATAATAGTTTTCTAGTCCCTTGGAATAGTAACTTATGGCGAAGTGGGCCGCATCTCTCCAAGCAGGATAAGATTGAATGTCACCCCCAAATTTTGGGTTATGATTTTACCAAATCTAAGCTATTTCCTTGCCTATCATGCTTCAACGTCACTAGTTTATATGCTGTCACTTTAGGAGTTAGTCGATCGAACTGCTTTGTCAATAATTCTACTTTACGTGTCCAAGCTTCGGTCAATGCCTCCACGGCTGTGGTGACAAGTCCTACTATCTGTTCGTTAAACATACTCATTTTTGAAATGAAAGGATAATCGCACTTAAAAAAAAATATTTTTATACCCTTCACAAAGGGGTTGTCATTCCGTTTGTACTTTTTACAATATTCATCGAAGAGCAAAAACGTATATATTTTCTAGATGCTTATTGATATGAAAGTCGATAAAACGATGTCCGTCTGTCCGTCTATCTGTTAACGGAAATTATAGAGAATATTTTTTATAATGATGTTAATAAAAATCAGCAAAAACAGTCGTAATAGTTTAAGGGGCAATTTATCTTTGCACTTAGACATGAAAGAGCCAAAAGACCTTCCAAAGGCATGCGTTGCTTAAAACCGGAAAAGGCTCATAGTACATTCCCTGAAATTTTACACCTGGCAGTTCTTGAATATAATAACTATATACACTCCACCATTAAAAGAAAACCATTTGATGCATTTTTTCTAGGTAGAGTCAAAACCGAACTTCAAGAATTTGAAGAGATTAGGTTAAATATAATTAAAAGACTCACAGAGAAACAAATAGAAGATATTAGCTACCATAATAAGAAAAAAACTACTCCGAAGACTTATGAACCCGGAAAAACGATTTTTGTAAAAGAAAACAGGAGATTAGGCTCAAAACTCAGAAAGACGTATAAAAAGAAGATAGTTAAAGAAAACAAAAACACAACAGTTATTACAGAATCAGGAAAAACAGTTCACAAAAACAATATCAGAAATTAAATCAACCTTCATTTTTAGATTATTTTTCACACTGGTTTCTGCCGACGTTAAAATTCTGGACTACTCCAATTCATAACTAGTAACCCTGAACTCCGGACTGGCAAAATTACAAACGGGAACTTTTAAACTAATTCATATTATTGATATACATGGATACCAGGAACTCATAGATAATCTTCAAGAAACTCTACAGAAAGATGTCAGTCCCTCTCATTTTCTCCACCCTCTACTAAACCACGAACTGACAGAACTTCAAGCTTACTTGGACTGATTGAAACCAAAAACAAAAAGGTCCTTACATTTTATTGGTTCTGCTTGGAAGTGGATTGCGGGAAACCCGGACCATGATGATTTCGATATCTTAACACACAAAACTAACAGAATTTTGAGAAATAGTAATAAACAATTGGTGATTAACAAATTGACAATAGCAAAAATCAAACAACTAACACATGTTACAAATAATTTACTAGAAATATATAAAAATAATAATGGTAATAACAATTCCACAAAGAAACAATTAGTAATACTATTAAAATATAAATTAAATACTGTAAAAGAAGAAATAATGAATATTCAACATGCCATGCATTTTTAATTCTTACATCCAATGAAATAAACATTATAAAAGAAGTTATTAGTGAAGATTCTATACCATTTGTAAATTTAGAGCAAGCATTCGAATTTGCTAAGATAAAAATTACATCTGGCCATAATTAAATTGTTTATATCTGAAGTATCCCTACGACAAATACTAACTCATGTTATAATATTGTTGTAAAACCCGTAAAATTTGGGAGATATATAAATAAAATCATGTACGAAAAAATTCTTTTATGTGACAATGTAATGTATGGTATCAAAAATGAATGCAAAATCTATAATAACATTACTGTTTGCAACAGAAATAATTTGGACGTCCTGGAAACCGAAACTTGCTTAGCAAATTTAATCAAAAGTAAACCGGCAAACTGCAGCTTCATATATAATCGTGGCACCCTATTGAACTATTGAAGAAATAGCACCTAGAACGATCCTCCTAAACCAATTTGATGGCACAATTCTTGAAAATAATGAACCACAGAATCTTAATGGGACTTATGTGGTGCAATTCTCCAATACATCCATAACTGTAACTTATAAAACTTATAAGTTCTTTGAGGCGATACAACTACAACCTTTAACGGCAATTTTACAGCCTAGGTACTCGAATCAAAATATAGAAGAAACCCTGTCCTTGGAAACGGTAAATGAATTAAGGACAAACAACACAGAGGCAATTGATTTGATAGATATTAAACACACAAAGGCTATTGCAGTAAATTTTGGATTCTGTATAATGACTCTATTTTCTATAGTTACACTATTGTTCAAGATGAAGTTGTGCAGGACAAAAAGCAAGTCGAAAATCGCTCCAACAATAATCAACACAGTTCCATCAATACACACATCTATGCCTGATTTATCAGAAAAGAGGAAACCAGAACATATTGGTATAAAGAGAATATCCAATATCTCATAATTCCGACCGAACGAGGACGCTCGGTATCAAGAGGGGAGGTGTTAACAAAAAAAATTTGATTCTCCTTATTATTATTATTATTATTATTATTATTTCACAATAAATTTATATGCTGACGCTGCTGCAGACGGTTAAAACAGGTCAACAACTTATAAAGTTGCAAAACAGTAACTGCGCGTGTCATTATGATTACCATACAAATTTAAGTATTTCATTTTATGTTTCGTTTTAACTAAGAACTAGAATTAAGTTCAGTTGTAATTTAAAGAGTGAACAATAAAGTTTATATTTTTTTTTTATAAACAAAATCTTAAAAATACATAACTTATATACACACAATCATTTTTTATGTATGTTTAGGTGTTTTTTTAATTGGAAATAGAAACATTGCAATGGCTCGGTGTTATTGTTTTTTGTATAAGCATTTATCTACATACAAACATATGTTTATAAATTTAAGTTTTTTTTTTTTTTTGTATAAGCAAGCAGTGTATAAGCAAGCACATTTATATGAAGCATTTCAATGACTGTTAATGTTGTTTTTGTATAAGCATTCAGTTTAGTTGACAACAGCAGTACTAAAATAATTATTGGCATTGTCCCTACCACGTAGGAACCCGTTCCGTGAAATGTTTTGTAATAGTTCCCTTCCCCTAAGGTATTTTATCGCTTGTTTTACTAATACTAAACTAATTTTATATACTATAAAAAAAAAAGCTGTGGGAAAGTTTGATAATGATTGTATGGTTAAGCTTACCATAAAATGATTTTTGATGTTCTTATGATTAGAAATTAAAGCAATATTTCTGGAAGGGCTTAGTAGATTTTAATGATTTAAATTGTGTTTTCAAAAATAAAATAAAAAAAAAAAAAAAAAATAAATGTCTTTTAATGCAACTGTATTTTTAAAAGCGTTTTTAGTTAAATATGCCATCTCATTTTTTTTTAAATTTAAAAATCCACAAAGCCTTTTCAGAGGTGTTTCTGTATAAAGTTACATACTTTTGAGATTTTTTAAAACTAAAAAAGCGAAATAAAACTACGATTTTTTCGCAAAACTGAAGTTTATAAATGGATAAATTAAGTTTGTGTATAAAAATGTTTATGGAAATTTAAAGACCCCCTAGTAATAAATATATACAGAATTTCAAAAAGTTTTAAACAGTTACACATTCAAAATTTTATAAAATTACACAAACACACATTCTTAACATATAATTTTACATAGTTTCAAAAAAATTAATATTAAAAAAATGAAGTGAATAAAGTTACTTAAAAAAAACAATAGCGATTTTTAGATCCATTGTAAAATTTTAAATTCTTTTTTTCGAACTAACAAAGTGAGATGATAATTTAAATTTTTTTTCTTTAGTATTTTTTGAGTAAAAAGTCACTATATATTTTCTAAATTTTTATAAAAAAAAAATGGGTAAAAAACCAAGCAGAATACCAATTTATTTAATTAATGGAAACTTTTTATTCGGGATCTGTAATCTATAACATATTAGTGTGTTTTGAATTTTCTTTTTGTAAGTTCTCTAGTGAAAATTTGATGTATAGTTAAGTGTTAACAAAGCTTTTACCATGTAAAATATAATGAACCCTATTTGCTTGACCTACCGTAGACATATGTCGTCTTCTTTCAATTCATCTCTTCTTCTGCATGTTCGAATATTACATGCGAAATAAGTTAGAGCGCTATGTTCGGCTGTGCCGAATCTTTTATACCCTTCACCATCTTACTAACAATTAATAAAATTTACCCCTTAAAGTATGCATTCATATTTTCACATTTATACTTACAAAAATAATCTAAATTTTTTCCAAACTACAAAAAAATAAGCACAAAATTAAACTATCATAGCAAGCCTTGCTTCTCTAAAAAAACAAACACACTGATAGCTTCCGATGACTACCAGTGTTGCCAGTTTGGCTTTTTTAAGGCTTTTTATATTGCTTTTAGCTTCTAGCTTTTTTCTACCCTATTTTGATTTCTAAAATTGCCTTAAAAAGATTAAAATATTAGTATTTCAACAACGAAGAAACTAATTTCTTATTTCCTATTACTAATTTTATTTTACAGAATCATAATCTAAATTTTTTAAGCATTTTTGTGTATTTATTCGCCAAAAAAATCGAAATTATTTATATTTAATAAAAAATTTCGACTGCGGCGCACAGTGGGGTCAAACGCAAATTTTTTGGTAATAAATCTGAATCTCCTAAACTACTGGTCGGATCAAATTGTAATGTATGGAAGAGTTGTAGAGGAGGACCTAAGCTTTCAGAAAAATCATCTTGTAGTCACCCTGTGATAACACGAGATAAGCTACAGGGTGTCAAAGTTGACTACCTCGAGTATGTAAAAGTTAAAAAAAATCGTAACTTGAACAAATGAAGTCCGATTTTAAAGATTTTTATATTACTAGAAAGTGCTTGGCAAGGTAAAGATAAAATAAGCTTACCCATCTAAGTTATCTCTTACAGTTAAAAAGATATTTACGCTTGAATTTTGAATTTTTGATTTTTTGACTCGACTTTCTTTCGTTTTTCGGGAATAAGTCCGGAGATATATGAGGTAAAATTTTTTTAAAAATATTCTGTAATTTGCCACATATTTTAAAATAATATGCTGAAAGAATTTTTGGATTATCTCAATTCGTCTAGACGTGAAAAATATTCAAAGTCAGCACTCTGAAATTGGCATGAAAAATGGCTATTTTTTTACAAAAATATAGTACAATTCATTCATTTTTTTTCTCAAAGTTCCGTTAATAAAAAAATTTTTTCCTTATTAATTTCAAAAGATAAGGCTTCATAAATGGTTAATAAAGAAATTTTCAATTGATTTAAGTTTGCACCCTACATCCAGCATTGGCCAAAAATTGTCAATTTTAAAAAATAGTTTAATTTTTATCGATTAATAAAAAAAATGTCACGCGAGCTTTTTTAAATTTGGTACCCATATTTTTTATAAAAATAGATTTAGAATGATTTAACACTAAACCGCTTCCCGCCCGGCCAAAAACGAATGCAGGAGTGGAGATTTTATGTTAAAAGTCAGTTTTTTTAACGACTATTTTTAAAAGCATATTAAAGCATATTAATATTATTTCTTATGTAATGTATAAAACACAAATCAAGCTTTCATTCCTAAAAAATCAATAAAATAGCTCCAATAACCTATTTTTGGTAATTTTTCAAAAATAATTTTTTTTTTTAAAAAATAGCTGAAAATACAAACAAATTTAATTTTTTTAATACAACTCCACTAATTTTGCAAATACTTTTAAAATGTTAAAAGAATATAAAAATAGACTTATTTACCAATTCAACGATATATAAAATGTTGATATAGGTCATTTAATAATAGTAATATAATGGCCTCAAAACTACCAAGTCACGTCAAAAGTTGCAAAATTCACTATTTTGTTCCGTATTTCCATATGTATGTATACGTAACACTCAACTGCATTGCTTATTTTTGTTACGAGATAATAATATTTATTAATGAATTTATTTAAAGTGTTCATAATTTTTTTCTACTGTATAGGTTTTTAAAATTACCTAAGTACATTTAAAGCTTTAGTAACACGTACGCAACCAAAGGAAGTAGAAAAGGTTATAGATGTATTACCAACAGCTTCTCCCAATCGATTACATCGGATAATCCAAAGCATAGTGACACCGAAATCAACATCATCCTTTACCTCTGAAGATGTAATATTTTACAGCCTATGGAGCACCCGGTTAATGCTTCTGTTAAAAGTGCTAAAGTTAATATATTGCAATTACTGAAAATACTGCCTCTAGAATTATATCTACCTTCAGCAATGATAACATTGAAAAATGCAAAGACTCTGAACTTATTTTAATATTCAAATGGGGCTGCGGTGGAACATCAGGATTTTCGGAATACTCGCTGTTTATAGCGTCTCTGGTACCACTTCGAATGCGCTTAAATAAGCCTTCCTCATCGACAAGAAATGACTCGCTTTTTGATGATATATGGATAAATTTAACTCCAGGTTCCAAATTTTTGTGCCGTCCAATCCTTTTTGATTACACAAAAGAAACCACGGTTACAATAAACAGCATTGTCAACCAATTGGAAGAAGAAATTAAAGCATTGCCCCCAATATATGTAAAAGTATCAAACAGAACTATTAAAGTTACATTTCAACAACAATTAACGATGATTGATGGAAAAGTTGCAAACGCTATAACTGATACAACATCTACATGAAAATGTAATATATGTGGAAAAATAAGTTCACAATTTCAGGATAATTCTTTAAAATTTGGAATATCACCACTCCACGCAAGGATAAGATTTTTGGAGTTCTGCTTACATCTTGCATATGATATGAAGTACAGAAATATTCCCGGGCAGGAAAATTCAACAGTAAAATACAATTTGGAACTTCACGAATTACGAAAAGAGGAGAAGAAAAGAATTCAATTAGAATTCAAAGAACAACTCGGATTAATAATTGATAAACCTCTACATGGCTATGGAAGCTCAAATGATGGAAATACAGCAAGACGTTTCTTTGAAAATCCGGAACTCACATCTTCAATCACAGGCATTGACTTAAATATTTTGAAGCGTTTTAAGATTATATTGGCAGCCATTAATAGCAAAAAATAAATTAATGCGGACAAATTTAAAATTTTTGCTTACGAAACTAAAGAACTACTTAACATTACATACCCCTGGAAATCAATGACTCCAACAATTCACAAAGTATTGGCTCATGGTAAAGAAATAATAGAAAATAGTATTTTGCCATTGGGAGAGCTAACAGAGGAAGCACAGGAAGCCCGAAATAAAGATGTTAAACATTTCCGACTCTTCAATACCCGAAAATGTTCGAAAATAGCGCAAAATATGGACTTAATGGAATATTTATTAATATCATCAGATCAGTTATGTATTCTATAAGAACACGATGGCTACCAAAAATCACTCTTGAAATAGAAAAAGAGAATTCCGAAGCTAAGGAAGTTAAAAATTTGCTAACGTTTGATTTTTCTGATTATTTTCAAGAAAATCTCTAATAATATCTTCGATAATATATTCTTAATAAAATAAATATACGGGATATATGTATAATAAGTATGAAAATATGTAGAACAAATTAAATAAACATTACTCAAATAAAGAATTTACTACTTTATAATAACAAATATATACCTACATTATACATTAGAAAACTAAAATGTTACGTATACACACATATGGAAATACGGAACAAAATAGTGAATTTTGCAACTTTTGACGTGACTTGGTAGTTTTGAGGCCATTATATTACTGTTATTAAATGACCTATATCAATATTTTATATATCGTTGAATTGGTAAATAAGTCTATTTTTATATTCATTTAACACTTTTAAAGTATTTGCAAAATTAGTGGAGTTGTGTTAAAAAAATTAATTTTTTTTGGATTTTCAGCTATTTAAAAAAAAAAAAATATTATTTTTGAAAAATTACCAAAAATAGGTTATTGGAGCTATTTTATTGATTTTTTTAGGAATGAAAGCTTGATTTGTGTTTTATACATTACATAAGAAATAATATTGAAAATATTATGCTAATGTGCTTTTAATATGCTTTTAAAAATAGTCGTTAAAAAAACTGACTTTTAACATAAAATCTCCACTCCTGCATTCGTTTTTGGCCGGGCGGGAAGCAGTTTAGTGTTAAATCATTCTAAATCTATTTCTATAAAAATATGGGTACCAAATTTAAAAAAGCTCGCGTGACATTTTTTTTATTAATCGATAAAAATTAAACTATTTTTTAAAATTGACAATTTTCGGCCAATGCTGGATGTAGGGTGCAAACTTAAATCAATTGAAAATTTCTTTGTTAACCATAACCATAAGGCTTCATAAGCCTTATCTTTTGAAATTAATAAGGAAAAAATTTTTTTATTAACGGAACTTTGAGAAAAAAGTGAATGAATTGTACTATATTTTTGTAAAAAAATAGCCATTTTTCATGTCAATTTCAGAGTGCTGACTTTGAATATTTTTCACGTCTAGACGAATTGAGATAATCCAAAAATTCTTTCAGCATATTATTTTAAAATATGTAGCAAATTACAGAATATTTTTAAAAAATTTTTATCTCATATATCTCCGTACTTATTCCCGAAAAACGAAAGAAAGTCGAGCCAAAAAATCAAAAATTCAAAATTCATTTTAACTGTAAGAGATAACTTAGATGAGTAAGCTTATTTTTTCTTTATCTTGCCAAGCACTTTCCAGAAATATAAAAATCTTTAAAATCCGACTTCATTTGTACAAGTTACGATTTTTTTTAACTTTTACATACTCGAGGTAGTCAACTTTGACACCCTGTAGCTTATCTCGTGTTATCACAGGGTGACTACAAGATGATTTTTCTGAAAGCTTAGGTCCTCCTCTACAACTCTTCCATACCTTTCAATTTGATCCGACCAGTAGTTTAGGAGATTCAGATTTATTACCAAAAAATTTGCGTTTGACCCCACTGTGCGGCGCTTCATTCTTCAAATTAAAAGTGCTTTAACTAAATTTGTTGAGATATTAAGTATTACAATTATAAATATTTTTTTAATATACTTCATCGACCATAAAAACTGTTTGTTAAAATAATTTAGAAAACATTTTATTAATGCGAAAAATCATGAAAAATTTGGAAATGCTTAATCAAAAAGGAATTATAGATCAAAAATTACGAAAAATCGCTTTAAAACATTAAATTATTTTTCACATGAAATATAACCCAAATTTGTATGGAAATCTTTTGGACGGTTTTTCATTTAGTCATTTTGCTGGGTGTTATTTATAAATGTATTACAATTTCTTTAAAAATAACAATTTGCAACTAATGAGAATGAGAAAAAATAATTTTTGAGAAAGAAGTTTGTACATATACAAAAAACAATAACACTGAGTTATTGCAATGTTTCTATTTCCTATAACTCGGTTGTTTATGGACCGATAAGGTTAATTCAAAAAACCGAAATGTTATAAAAATATTTACAACAGATTTCCATAAAAATGAATTCCAAAGCTTATATAGAAGCTTCACAAAGTCCAAAAATGCGTTTTGACCAATATCTCGGTTATTAATGAAACGATTTTGTTCATTTCTTGCTCAAAAACATTCCAAAAAAGATTCCGAATTTTCCGTGCAAAAACGAAGTCGCTATCCTTTATAGGGACTTAGAAAAGTATAAAACAAATACGTTTTAAGAGGCCTTTATGTATCCGATAACTGGGGCTTTCTACAAACTGATTTCAACAGATAAATGGACATCGTTAAATCAATAAGGAACCAGAAAATATATACTTTTTTGGGTCTTAGATGAATACTGTAGAAAGTACAAATGGAATGACAAACTTATATATATATATACTCTTTACACCAGTGGTGAAGGGTATAAAAATATGTAATCCTCTTAGTAATAGACAAATATACTTTATTTGTTGAGCATGAAAACAAACATTTTCAATACGGAAAGAAAACCAAAATAAAAATTGTCTAGTATTAGAATTTAGAGTAGGAAATTACAAATAATAAAAATTCTTAAGAACATAGAACATGATAATTAGTAAAGAGATTACAGCAACAAAGAACATTTATATTTTACTCTGTGGTTAAACTATTTAATGACCCACAAAATTATGAAATTTTATTCTTTTTAAAATAATTTCGAATTATTTTTTATAATAAATTAATGAAATCTAAAGCTGTTCTGTTATAAAAATATTAAGGCTGAGAAAAATCTATAACTAATTTATGCATAATATCACAAATCTTAATGAATTAAAAAATAAATGAAATAAAATTTCGAATTAATAAGTTATTTAATGACTTCTTTAACGCCCATTGAAAGATTTGAACAGCAAGATCTAAAGCAAAAAATCCAAGAAAAAACATAAATAAACCTCCACACAGATACTAATTAAAACAAAATTAAACAAATTACCGGAAAGCAATTGAAATGATAAAATTTAATGAAACGATCTTTTAAATATAAAAGATGTTCGATCTTTTAATCTTAGGCGAATTTAGTTTTGGATAGCTCTAATGAGCAAATAAACAAAAAATTGCAATTTAAATAAATCTTAAAAATAAAAAAACAAAAAAGATAAGAAACGTGAGACGTCAATGAATTAAGAATAGAAATTTTCTCAATAAACTTTTACGTTAAAAAAAAAAAAAAAAAAAAAAACAATTAAAATAAATGATCTAAATTTGGCACGTGCTATAAAAAAAAAGTAAAGCATTATTAACTGAATAAAATACATATAACAAATAGAAATTATTATTAGCAAATTGCTATTTTTGTACTAAAATAATTAAGTATTGGCCAAATCAATATAATAAATGTACCTATCTACTATATTTTCATTTTAGCTAAGCGATATAAGAGAAAACTTATTTCCACAAATATTTAAAGTTTTCACTAAAAATAGTTCTTTAGATATGAGTCAATCAATATTTGCTTTATATGGGGGGGGGGGGGGGGTAACACCTCCTCTGATCCGATCGAAAAATAAATTATCAAATTTAAATTGAAAATGAATTCACAGAATGATGCTGTTAAAATTCCAAGCCATTTGTGTGTTTTGAAAAAGTGGTGTGGTATCCGATAACGCTTTGGCATAGCTATTATTTTTTCTTATAAGATACACCGCACAGTGGGGCAGAATAGAAATTTTTTGGAAATAAATCTGTAACTTCTGATCGGCTGGTTGGGTTTTCATGAAATTTGGTATAGGCGTAGCAGAGGAGTGTATAATGTTAAGTTTGGAAGGGGGGCACAAAAACCCCTCATGGGCGGTGCTAAGGGGGCTTAAAATTATGTATCTCTGACATAAAAAATTTTTAATCACTTGCCAAATTTTTGTTTCTCGTCCGATTTCAAATATTTTTATATATTGTTGTAGGCCCTGATATGACCTATAAAAGACATGCTTACATGTCCTATTTATCTCTTATTGTCATCCCTGTGAAGTTACTTTTCAGAATAGTGCAAAATTATTAAATGTTGCTAAAGAAAATTTTATTTTAGATAAAAAAGAGTGTAGATACTTTTTCGGCTAAAAAAAAACACAACTGCAATTTTCAAATTCAAAATCGTTTATTTTTGGACTCGGTAAAGCTATCTACTTTTTTTATTCAATAGATAATTTTGTTCTTTAACTAGTTAAGAAAAAAACTAATAAAATCGGTCGGAAATACTAGGATATATATGAAAAAAACTGGACCAAGAACATGCAAAATTATGGTGCTTAAAAATTCAAACGCAAATAACTCGAAAACAATAAGAAAACTATAGGTCTTATCAGGGCCTACAACAATATATAAAAATATTTGAAATTGGACGAGAAACAAAAATTTGGCAAGTGATTAAAAATTTTTTATGTCAGAGGTACCTAACTTTGAGCCCCCTTAGCTCCGCTCCTGAAGGGTTTGTTGTGCCCCCCTTCCAAACTTAACATTGTACACTCCTCTGCTACGCTTATACCAAGTTTCATGAAAATCCAACCAGCCCATCAGAAATTACAGATTTATTTACAAAGAATTTCGATTCTGCCCCACTGTGTAGTGTTGAATAATATTGTAGACAAGTTGTGAAACCAAAATTTTCCAAATTTTAATTTCTTGCAGTTTTTTGATTAGAAAATTTACGCCGTTTCGAGTATTGCAAAATAAAGAATGGAGGTTTATTGCTCTTGTAATAATGAATCGTTTGAGATACATCTCGTTAATGTACATCAATCAGGGGGTGCCTAAATTTGGGGAGGAAAAATGTGAATGTCTCTAAGAGGTGCCTTTTTCGCAAGGTACACTCACAGTGTAATTTAATGAAGCTAAAGTATCGTGCGATCAAAAAAGGGTTCTATATTACACTTCGAAATCGTTGTGGTGCGATAAAAATAAGTACATCTATCTATTCCGTTTTAGTTAAGCGAAAAATGAGTTTCAGCAAAAAAAATTTTATAAAAAGTATTCGCGACCTGAGATCGCTGTATCTTTAAATTTTCTTATATCATCGAGGCACACCCACATTTAATAATAATTAAAATAATTTGAATTTAATGCAACTTTTAACATTTTTTGTTGTGTAATTTTGTTATTGATAAATTTATTTTTATAGTTTTTATATAATTAACATTTGCAACTTTCTATTTATTAACATCTTTTGAAGAATTTTTTGTGGTTAGATGTGAAAAATACATCAGCGAATTTGTTTTTTACTATATATTCTAAAGTGTGGTTAAATCAGAATTATTGTCTCGATTATGTTCACTAATATGAAATGTATTGATTCTCGTTTAATTTGTATTTTGGATAAATTTATATAAGTTACATATGTGTATTTATTTTTGATATCGGACTTAAAATGGAATTTTTGAAATTTTTTAAAATTTTTGATTTTTAATTACCACAACATAAATAATGGTCATTTCTTATTCATTAATATCATTTAAAATTTTTTTTGATTGTCAAATATTAGAAATTTATCAACAAATTTTATAAAATTAAAAGATGAGGAAATCTATGTATATGTTTTTGATTAAAATCTTTTTTAATGAAATGTTAAAAAATCACTATGATCAATATTATATTCGGTGACATCAACTATATCGTGTCACTTTTAATTTGTATTTTAGACATATTCATGTAGGTTATATACCTATGGTAATTTTTTAAATATTGTTTGGCAATTTTTTTTTTAACTTTTTGCCTTAAGCATTTATAACACTGCGCAGTTCTCGAAAAGTCATTCACGCGAATGGATTTGTATTTCATTAACGCCAGTTAATATTGGTACAAAATGACACTATGTGTCAATAAAAAAAATTTCAAATTTTTTTGAACCCCAAAAGTAAACGAATTTGCAGAAATCCCCAGATATATATATATATATATATATATATATATATAACTAATTATCTTTTCGATTGGCTCCACTGTGCGGCACTACTGTCCCCTGGCCGGTTATTAAACTCAGATGAGATGTCAGAGATTTAATTTTACAATTACTTTATATTATTACCTATTTTTTATTCAGTTTATTTAGTTTTATTGTCATTTAGTTTAATTAAATGGTAGATAGATCTCTGGTTTTAGTTTCATATTAAAGACAAATATATTACCTTTACACTCGTAACTATATGTATAAAGCTTTTATACTTCAAAAGGTCAAAGTTAGACATATAAAAATCGAACCATTATATCTCAGAAAACGGTATTTTTAAAATTCTTAAAAAATTGTGTAATATTGACATAACTCTTCTCCCTACGCATGTAAAATTTCAAGATGGACGCTTAATTTTTGATTAAAAGTTATGGACCAAAATAAAATCCAATTACTAATAACTTCTGAACTATACACAATAAAATTTTAATTGTA
Source organism: Protocalliphora azurea (assembly GCA_932274085.1). Classification (NCBI taxonomy): domain Eukaryota; kingdom Metazoa; phylum Arthropoda; class Insecta; order Diptera; family Calliphoridae; genus Protocalliphora; species Protocalliphora azurea. The sequence goes on along the minus strand of OW026522.1, from coordinate 68,844,035 downwards.
ATATCATTTTAAAGATGAAGATATTGCCTTCTAAATGATATGTAGTAAGTTAATTTAATTCGAAAGTTCAAAGGCCAAAATTAAAAAATTATAAAAATTAAACCATTGTATCTCTAAAAAAAGATATCTTAAAAATAAAATAATGCTAACACAACTCTTCTCCATACTCGTACAAAATTTCATGTTTAGAAGTTATGTAATAAAACATAAACTAAAGTCAAATTTTTTATATAAAATTTAATTTTTTAATATGAGCTATAAAAAACATACTTTGAAATTAATTTTTATAAATATTTCAAATTTTACATACAAAAAATATCTTTTTATCATAACTTCTAAACCAAAAGATATATATTTTTAATATATATTTTGAATACCTGTAGCGAATTTTATTGAATCCGAAAATGTCTGTTTTTTGTCCGTTTTGATATGGAATCACTCTTATGTAAGTAAGGGTCGAGTATATCCGAACTTACGTTACAAGTCAGTATGTATTTATGTGTTTTAAATGCGTGATTAAAGTGGTACATACAACATTCGCAAAAACTACAAAAATACGAATTTACAGTTGTGGTTGTAAAAATAGCAATATACAAAATTGTTTAGTAATAAATTCCAGCATTCATATATAAAGGATGTATAAAATCACTTTTAATGGAAGTTTCAAATATTCTTAAAAAAATGCTTACCTGATGGATCGATTTTCTTGAAATTTTCCCAGAATTCAAATAAATACAAAAAGCAAATTTAATTAACGTATATATAAGAAATAATTCTAACAATTTAAAAATTCGTTCGATTTTGTTGGAATAATTTTGTTACCAAAATTGGGATGAAAACAGAACGGGTAGGTTTAGGAGGAGTAGTTTAATTATGCTGTATCTAAAAAACTATATTTGTGGGGATGAGCTTATCAATTTTTACAATTGAAATGGAAATAGGACGGGTCTAATGAGAGTGTTAAACCCAAAAAAATAAAATATTACTTATTGCATATTTAATGAACAATTGTAACGAAAGTTTTAAATTTTAGGTTTAAGGTTTTTCTTACAAAGTTCCACAGCTGAGATGAAAATATAACAGTAAGAAGGTGGTCGGATTTTTATTTTCCAGCTCGAAAACCTTAAACTTACTATTCTATATCTTTATTTGAATATGAAACATATCATGTTTATGCTAGTATACCATAAAATATATAGTATACATATCTGTAGACTTTTGACAAAACATAAAACCGCATGGTTTGTACTAATTGGTATTTTCCTAGGCCTTTTAGTTTTAGAGATATGGTTCGCAAAAAAGTTACATACATAGAAATTGTTTATTTTTAAATAACTTTTAACTCTCCTGAAAAGTTAAAAATTTGAGATAAGTTGTTTTGTCAAAAGTCTACAGATATACATATATACATATATTAAGATTTGAATGAAACCCAAGTATAATAGAAACCAAGAGTGCCTTATTACACAGTGCAACAAGAAAAAATTGCCTCAATAGTTCTAAAGAAAAATAAAAGCGTGCCAGTAGTCTAGCAAAACCCCCTAAAAAGTTTTTCTACGTTAGTTCGAATTACGTTTTTATGGCCTCTTGAAGTTCGAATGACTACTAGCTTTATATATACTAGATTTTTACTCTTTTTACGCCCATTTTTTGTCACAATATTGTTTACTTTATTTAACTTAAAATTAAGTTTAAACTACTTGGCATATATGTACATATATCCTTGAAGGAAGTACTGACTAGAAGCCATGTCTACTTTTTTTAAAGGGTTGCTTTGCTTCTTAGTAAGCATTTAATTAAACATTTAATAATATACAGTGTATTACATTCCTTGCGTATTTCAATTTTTTTGTGAATTGTCTTAGTAGCATCATGAAATAGCAAAATTGATTTTTACTGAAAATATGCTAAAAACTGGGTGTGGCATCCAATTTAAATTTTAGACCATAGTTTTCTCCACAAAATATTGGATATTTGTGTTAAATTATTTTTGAATCTTCAAAAAAGGTATTGTTTACAAAATGTGGGCGTGGCATTTTTATTAATATAATATCCTATATTTTCTTTCCGTGGATACACGATATATTAGTATATATGTATGTGCAAAATATCAGTTAAATCGGTTGAATAATGTGACCACTCATATATGTATTTCAAACAATCTTTTTATGAAAACTGGGCGTAATAGTTTAGGGGAATTTATAAAAAATTTTATATAAAATCTAGGAGAAGCATTGAATTCTATAAAAGAATACATTGAAAATTAATGATTTAAATGTTTTTTTATTTTTACACATAATGTAAAAAGTGCTCCAAAATATCAGAATAAAGATTCGAACTAACTTTGAAAAATCCTTTGAAGATTTTATTGATGTCATACTTTCATTGCGCATTGGAATCATTAATGCAAAGTGCTATAATTCACAAACTCTTTTATGATTTTCGCAATATCTTTAGACTTAAAATTTTAATTAATTCGTATCTAGAAATGCCAATTTTCACTGCTATATTTTGCAATTCAACTATGATCTGACGATTACAACATAATGACCGAATTTGTCTAATACTGAAATTGCAAAGCACTTTAAAGACTTAAAAAAATTGGAATTTTTTAACATGCATACATTTTATTGCAAAAAAATGACAGGTGTATAAAATACTTTAAGTATTTAAATGTCCAAGGAATCCATAGAAATGTGTGTTTGCTTGGTAATCAATTTTTCTTGTTCTCCAACTGCTCAATAGATTTTCCAATATGTACAAGCGAACAATAATGAAGTGTAACTGAAACGCTTTGCGTTAAATCAATGATATTCTAAATACACTTGTCTACTAGGAAATTGTGATTTATACTACTGAACTCGTTAATGATGAACGCGGCTACACACAGTGGGGCCAATCGCAAATAATAAATCTGTATCTCCTAAGCTACTGTTCGTATCGAATTGAAATGTATGGAAAAGTTGTAGAGGAGGACCCAAGCTTTCAGAAAAATCATCTTGCTTCGTATCAATACGAGTTAAGCTACAGGGTGAGAAAGTTGACCACTTCGAGTATATAAAAATTTCAAAAAATCTTAACTTCTACAATCAAGACAAATTTCAAAAATTTGTATATCTCAAGAAAATCACCTACGTCATCTCTTATAATTAAAAAGATATTTACGCTTGAATTTTGAATTTTTGATTTTTTGCCTCGACTTTATTATGTTTTTCGAGAATAAGTCCTGAGGTATATGAAGGGAATTTTTTTTAAATTTTTAATACATTCTGAAATATTACGATAGAAAAATTGTTTCATTATTTTCAATTCGTCTAGCCGTGAAAAATGTTTAAAGTCAGCATTCTGAAATTAGCATGAAAAGTGGCTATTTTTTACAAAAATATAATAAAGTTCTTTCATTTTTTTCTCAAAGTTTTGTTTATAATTATTTTTTCTTTACATATTTCAAAAGACAAGGCTTTACAAATAGTTAATAAAGAAATTTTTAGATTTGCACCCTGGATCCAGCATTAGTTGAGAATGTTGAATTTTAGAAAAAAAATTAATATTTATCGATAAGAAAAATATCACGAACGTTTTTTTTTTTTTGTTTAAATTTATTGATGCTGTTGAATTACAAAATATATTTACGATCGATTTGGTACTAAATGTTTCCCGTCCGGCCAAAAACGAAAAACGAGTGCAGACTACAGGATGAGTTTTCTGAAAGCTTAGGCCCTCCTCTACAACTTTTCCATACACTTCAATTCGATTCGACCAGTAGTTTAGGAGATAAAGATTTATTACCAAAAATTTTGTGATTAGCACCACTGTGCTACGTACAGCTTATATAATTCCAACCATATTCTAGGTACGAATATTTATGTAACTATGTTGACATAGAAAATAATCGTAGTTAAATTTAAATCTTTGCAAGTGTTAAAAATGAATTGGAATTTTATTGGCATTTAAGTTCGTTATATAGTGTGTTTTATATGATGACTATGAAGGTGTCTTGGATTAAAAACAATTATAGGAAAGTTAATGTTTTTTTAAGAGGAATATGTGAAATATTTTATATGTATTAATTATATTATCAACGACTATAGTTATAACTATGTTAAGAACCACTGAAAACAATTTATTTATATTTACACAAAATAAAAAATGCATTATTAAATAAATAAACTAGTAGTAGTTTTTTATACAATATATTTCATACAGAAATGGTGAAATAATTGTTCTTTATATGCAAATGCTATGAACAAATAAAAAACTAATTTTGAAATTCTGCAAAATAAAATAAAAAAATCACGATTTCTTAGTAGAAGGTCAAAACTGTTATAATTCAAAGCAAAATAGCTTAATTAAAAACGAAAAAAAGTTTAATATAAAAAAAAAAAAAACACTTATCTCACTCAAAGACACCAGAAAAAAGTGCAGAATTATTGAACTAAAAAAATTGTTTGAAAAGCATTTTTTGTGAAAAAATCTGTTATTTAATTTAATAATTTCTTTGTTTTGGCAAATTTTAATTTGGGTTGTAGAAATTGTTAGCATAAATAATTTAAATTAATAAAATTTATCAAATATTTTAATTTGCTTATTATTATTATTATTTTGTTTCTCTGACATAAATATCTGAATTCACCTGTTTGTCTGGATGAAATTCTTGAATTTTAAACAGGCGGAAATAAAAAACTCTTGACCATAGATAATAAATATGTATTTGTGATAATGTGAATGCTGATAGCCGAAGCAAACGATATACAGCAAAGTTTATTATTGATATCTGTGTGTATGCAGTGATCAATGATCATTATTATTATGTTTCAAGTACAACATAAATGCCAAAAATACAGAACTCCGAAATTATTATTGTTTAAATCTCTACCAAACATAAAATCATTTATAACATTTTAATTAATATTCACTTAATTCTATTCTTGTCACTAATAATCAGGGCAACCAAAAACATGAAAAATCATATTTTTTCCTGGGCTTCCATTGAACCGAACTGTTAGTTATTTATACGTTTCAGATAATTTTAAGAATTTTAGCATGCTCCGGGTGATCACTTATATTTCTCAAATAAATCCATTTTTTTGATGAAAAACTAGAGCAAGGAAAGAAAATTTATGTGCACTTATGTTTACTTTACCAAAAATTTATTTTAAGAATGAAAAACTAATATTTAATAAAAACTAAAATTCAAATCGAAACATTATTGGACCAGGTGATTGATCCAATCATGTTACATATTTTCGTCCATACACAAAAGAAGCTGATTTTGCTACACTGTGCAATATTATTCTTTTCATTTAAATTTTACCGAATTCGCGAATTATAAATAGGTTGTGAAATCTTTGATTTATATATTGATAATATTAAAAAAAACAATATGAGAAAATTATCATGAGGTAACATGGTCATTACATACATTATTTTTGCATATTTTGGTCTTAACAGCATATTTTCGCATATTTTGGGCTTAGAAACATATTTTATCAAAGTTTCATTGAAAATTTTTATTTTAGAATATAGTATTTTTGCAATTTAAAAGGCATATTTCTGCATATTTTATACTTAAGACCATAATTTTGCATATAAATATTAGACTATTTTAAGCATGACTAGTTGATAATTTGAAATTTAACCAGAAAAAAAAAATTATTTTTATGGCTAAATTTATTTATTATTAAATTATTATTAATTAAATATATTTTAAAATTTTAGAGCATTTTTTGTGCGCATAAAACAATTTTTGGTTGCCCTGCTAATAACTCTACAAATAAACTTGCTAATTCATTAATAAACTTAGCCCTCATCTTCTACATTAATATGAAAGTGAACGACTGTTGAAATAACAATTATTTTAAATAAAACAAATTAAATTTAATGAAATGTTCTTGTTATTATTACATACTTATAAACAAAACAAAAAAGTATAATTTTTCATAATTTTAAGATTTTAAATCTTTGGTTTCCCATAGAGCAGAAATCACAACAACATTTAACATTGTGTGCACACAACAACTAAACATCCAATGCCAATACCCCACTACTCATGCTCATAATCATGCCCTGATAAACAGTGCAATAGTTCTCATTATTCCTTATAAATAGATGGTTGGTTGATGGCTTCTCTGTTTGCTTTCCTATGGCCGCGGGTGGGCCCTGGTTTTAAACTGCTAATATAAATGATTGTTTCAAATTTTACTTTTTTGCCTTCATTCGGTTAAGTTTTTCCCATTTATTCCTTTTGACTTTTGATGGTTTTCAATTACAACTTGCACTTTTACTACTCATTCATAACAAAATAATTATTTTTAGCATTTGAACAGCAGAAGTGGCAGCAACAGCACCAACAGCAGCAACTTCATATTGTTTTAGTTGTTTTTTATTACATGTTGTTATTGTTGGCATTAGCACCCTTTTAATTTTAATTAAATAAAATTGTTTCTTCAATTTTTCATTCAACTCGAGTACGAGTATGTATTGAAATTAATGATAATTTAATATAAAAGTATTTGTTTGAGGTTTAAGGTTTCATTACGCAAAATTTCTAAACTCACATATGGGTGCATGATTGGAATGTAATTTTATCTGATGATAGATTTTTATATGGGTAGCATTATATTTTATTTGCAGTGATAACAGTTCTTAGTTTTTGATTTAAGAAACAAACAATATTATGTTTTTAATAATTGCATTTTATTACAAATAACTTCTTTGGAACTAATTATTCGGCATTTTTTGTTCGGATATATAACTGAGTTGTCGCACAAGGTAAGAAAATTGGTTAGACAATATCATGATATTATTATCAAACCTATTCATTAAATTTAAACTTTTTATCTTGAAAAATTACATTTTTACATTAGTTAGTAAAAGCCAGATACTAATATTAGATATTATTTCTTATAAATAATTTAGAAAAAAAATGATAGCTTTATGTTTGTTTTTAGTTTTTCCCGATTTAGCTTTATTTTTATGCATTTGTATAATAATTAACGGTATTTTTAGAAATTTAATTTAACAAACCTCATTAAAATAAAAATAATAATAATAATAATAGAAACAAATGTAATTATAGTATTAGTTCCTAATATGGAAATATACCATGTACAAGTTATATATATAATATCTGGTGGAACCAGCCTTATTTCGTACCATTCAGACAGATGTGGGACCCATAGAATTCATAAGTTTGTAGACAATTCCTGGGGTACGGAATATCACCCTTCCTTCCCACCGTTACTGCTTATTTTGTTGGCCATAGATCAGACACCGGCGCCCATAGCACTCCGGAGCCGAGTGTTTTCGGCATTTTTACATACACAACACGAAGGTTAACGAAGCTAAACTATTGAGAGCGAATAAAAAATAAAAAAATCATTTAGTTTTGTTCTAGCTTTCAACAGCGAAGGTTCATGTCGCATGGTCAAGCAAAAACAAAAACAAAGCACGTAACAAAGTGCGTAAGAAAAAAATTATTATTTCTTTGTTTGTTAGAACACATTCGCAAACAAAGAAACAAACATATTAAAATTTTTACATTCTCTTTTTGTACCTATCATTGCCATAGATGCTCTATAAGATTCAGATCAAGTGACTGTGTTTAATCTCCATAATCTTCGCTTTATTCCTACAAAAATGGTAGATCTACCATATTATGGCAATGCTTCACTTTAAACAACGAGGGACAAATACTTCGTCGTCATACTAAGAGTGAAAATGCTTTCATTTGCGATAGAAAAAGTAACACGGGAATTTATGAAAGACAATGAACTTAAGCATCCATTCCATCCTGCGAAGAACTCGTTCGTCTGGAATAAAGGATTGGCCACCAATGCCATCTGATCGGATTTCTTTAAAATATATTTGGTTAGAATTAGAAATTAGAATTGGTGATTTTGGACCCACAAAATAGACATATTTTTTAAAATTCATTTTCATATAAAAAATCAAAAATATTTTTTCCTACAGATAAGAGCTTCTAACTTTGCTTATAGTTTATCCAAATTTTATACTGCTATATACGTATATCTATCTTACCAAATTTATTCAAAATTAATACTTTTCAATATTATACCCTATACCAGCATAGGTTGATGGGATGTCATGCGTTTCAAAAGATATACTGTTAGATTCAAAATAAATTTCTGTATCGATTTATCGCTGTTCGCAAGTGATTTGATTTTGATATATATATATATATATATATATATATATATATATATATATATATATATATATATATATATACATTTTTTGATACAAAGCCAAGAATACTGTAGTTAGTTATGATCGGTTGTGTTTTCCTGAATAGGGATTTAACGCTTATAAATGTATTAAATACAGAAATATTTTAATAAAAAACGGGAAAAATAAGTTTTATATAAGTATAAATCAGAGTACCACATCTCTTTAAGGTGTATATATCCCATATAATGTTAGTATTTAGATTATAAATATTTCACATAATTAAGTTTAGTATAAGTAGAAAACAAAATGCCAAATTTTATGATCGGACCATAATTGACCATGGCTCCCATATAAGGCCCACTTCTTGAAACTCACATTAAAGTGCATAAATTTCATATAAACGTTTGTACTAGCTTACAACTATCCATATATACATACGTAAGTATGTTTTATAGAAATATAAATTACAATTTTGCAACAATCGATCCACAATTGGCCACAGGTCCCATAAAAGACCCTCCTAAAAATCGTTTTGATTTCGAGAGCAACGGTTCTTAAATGGGGGTTCGAAGGCCATTTACTTAAACACAAAATTTAAAGCATTTTTATTTAACTATCCAATAATTCAAATTTAGTTCATAAAATGTCTTGAAATTTAGTAATGATTTTATCGAATTGATCAACTTATATAGAGGTCGAAAGTAAATAAAATTATAATTATATCTGAGCGAGTGATTAAATCAATTAATACCTATTAAATCAACCTATTGTAAGTTCCAAAATTTTCTATTCAAATTAAACATCTTCTCAAATTTAGAAAAATAACTTCCACAACAAAAGGAGGAATTCACAAATTGGGAATTGAATTAGTTATAAAATTGAATAAAAATTAATTCTTGAATTTATTTTAAATGCGACTGCAAAAGAAAAAAGTAATTTGTATTTCTATTCCAGAAAAATTGTGAGAAAAACGAAAAAGTTTATAATTGTTTTCGAAATGTTAATTTTATCATAAAGTATCCAAGTATGTGTTATCTGAATTATACTGTTATACGTATTCCAAATAACATATAGGTTAACATATTGATGAACTAAAATATTTTTTCTTTTACTGAAAATTTGATTTAAAAAATCTCATTTATTATTAAAAACCAGACGCAGTACAAAATTGAGACTCTGGATATTTATTTCGGGCTCCAATCCGGATTGTCGAATTATCTAGATTATCCAGGCTTTTTTTCTGGTCCAATTATGTGAAAAAAATATTAAAATATATTTTTTATATAATATGTGAAACACTTAGAGTATCAAGTTCAAATTTTTCCTCAAATGACATTTCATATTTTAAATTTTGTATCGAAAAAAAGACAATTTTTCTTCACTCTTTTTGCTGAAGAATTTTTGGAAGAAAGATTAACAGAAAATGAAGGAATTTAACTATAACCAACTTTTACATAACAATTATATCATTTCTTATTATTCTATTTTCCAAGTTATACTAAAATTTTAATAAGAAAGGACTTTTTATTATTTAATCCGAATTATAGAGTTATGGAATGGAATGTTAGGAAATGCCGTCCGATTTACCAAATAATCCGGATTATCGAGTTTATACTATATTCATGAAATTACTTAAAAAATGTTCTCTTTAAATGGATCAAGAAAAATTTTTATTAAAATTCGAATTTTTAACTATGTGAATGGTATTCAAATAATATTAAAATATAACTTGAACTAAATAAACAGATTTTTACCCAAAAACCAATATTTAGAAATAATTAAAATTTTCGTAAAATTTTGTCTTCAAAAAATAAAGTAAAATATCATAACACTGTTAACTTACCAAATTTTATGCAAGTGCTAAAGTATAACCATATATAAAACAAGTAAGAAAGATATAGTCGGTCATGCACGACAATATGATACCCCACACCATTATATTTCGTGGAGGGGTCTTATATTAGACATGTGGACAATTGCGGACCGATACTTTTACTTAGTGTTAAATAAAATGTATGAATATAGAATATTACGTTAATACTAACATTTATATGAATTTATGCACTTTAGGGTGATTCCCGAAAGTGGGCTCATAAGGGAGATATGGTAAATTATGGAGCGAATTGAAACTTATACAAAACTTCCTTACACCGAATTTCTTTAAAATATTGCTATATTTAATGCAGTTGTAATCGTTAAACCCCTATTCTGGGAGGACATTTGTATGGGGGCTAGGTGAAATAATAGACCGATCATCACCAATTTCAATAGGTCCTTGTGTCATGAAAGTCCTATGTGCCAAATTTCATTGAATTATCTTCTGTACTTTGCGCACAAGGTTTACATGGACAGCCAGCCAGCTGTCCAGCCAGACGGACGGACGGACATCATTAGATCGATTCAAAAAGTTATTATGAGTCGATTGGTATATTTTAAGGTGGATGTTGGAAGATTTTTTCTATGCGTTACAAACATCAGCATAAACGCATAATACTCCAACCACCTATGGTGGTGTGGGGTAAAATGATATTCTTTTCACACATTTTATCTACAATTAGGCTTTAATTAATAAAAATTTTGTTTTATTTTAATTTACGATATCAATTCAGTTAATATATTAAAAAATTAAAAAGTTATTTTATCATATTTATTTCTTATAATAAAAGATTTATAGTTTGCTTAATTGCCAAAATTTTATTTGATAGATTTGATTAACTGTTTGTAATTGTATTAGTTTTACAAATTTTTTTTTTTAATGCAGTTTTAATTTTTAGCACAAAAAAAAAACTCATAATGTTTTTACAGTACAAAACTACAAATTTGATAAAAAAGTGCATAATATTTCGAAAAGTGGTACAAAAAGTGTCAGGTGCTAGATTCATTTTCTTCATGCTAAATGAGTTTAAAAAGTGCTAGATCTAGCACTAAAAGTGCTAAATTGGCAACACTGGTGAGACCGGACACACACATTTGCATTTTTTTGTAAAAGTAAAACGTCAGCATATTTGAATCAATAGTATTTTCATCATTAATATGTAATTATATACGAGTACATTATAATAATTAATATAAATAAATATTTGAATTAAACAAATCATCATTCAATTCCAGAAAATGCTTTTTGTTTTTATATAATTTTCGGCAACGGTCTTGGAGTTTTGATATTTTCTTGAAATTATGCAGACATTAACACTAGGGAGTAAGATGGATATTGCACCAAAATTTACCGACTTTTGAAATTTGACCATAACTCTCCCCAAGAATCATTCATTAGGCTGTAAAAATATATTGTGTGAAAAATTTAAGTGAAATCGTATGTCGTTGACCCGTGCCGCATCGGACGTGAAATTTGTATGGTGTGTATGTGTATGGAAAAATATGGCTTTTTGCTTTGCTTTACTTTGCTTCGTAACAAATGTTAAAAAATCGGGGTCTAAACATAATCATCTATCAAACAAGATATAATCGGTTAAAAAATGTTAAAGTTATTACGAATTCCCCAGACCATTAATGTGTTTTAGATCACTTGTGTAAGGAGAGTAAATGTTTAAATGAAATGATATTTTTAATTAAATTTAAATCATAATTACTGAAAATATGTTTTTGTTTCACTAGCATAATTCAAACCCCTTTCCATGATCAGTTAAAAATTATTGATTTTTTTTAAGTCCGTTTCAAAACTCCTACTTCAAACTTTTAAAAATTTTTTTAAACAAATTTCAAAAAAAAAAAAAAAAAAAAATAATAATTAAAAGAAACTAGGCAGGTTTATAGACAACACAGAATTAGGTCAATACCTTGTATGCCGTACATGTGATTAGAATTTCGCGTATTTCGCCAAAAAGCCCTTTTTACGAATTTTTAGCATTTTGTTACAAAAAAAGTATTTAATAGCTAAATTTTTCTAAAAACTAAAAGATCCATATTTTCCACATACAAACTTCAGGTGCGGCACGGGTTAACAATATCAGATTTTACTAATATTTCACACAATGTCTTTTCACAACCCAATATACGATTCTAGGGGGAGTTTGGTCAAGTTTTAAAAGTCGGTAAGTTTTGGTGCAGTCTAATGGATACCTACATTCTTAATTTTCTAAATTTTGAAAAACTCATAATTTTATTCACGATTTTTGTTTATAAAAAATGGTCAAGAAAATAGATACTCAAAATATATTTTTGAAAACGCTTTCTCCCTTCGATTTTTATTTTTTTTCATTTCATCTTAAAAAGTGATTTATTGGTTCTATAATAAAACTCAATACGTACATATCCGATTTTATAGATAAAAAAAACACGAACTGTGTTTTTATACGCTTTAAGCTAAATTAATAAAAATTGCAAGATTAGTTAGAAATTCCATTAGATGCATTAATGCATTTTTATTTAGAATTTCTTCGTCAAAAAATTAAAAAAAAATATATGTTAATATTTGATAATTTCAATAACTCATATATATATACATATATATAAATATTTTTAAATAAATAAGTTTCTGAATGGAAAAATTTGTTGAAGTTTTTATAGAAGAAATACTGGTGCATATTCTTATAAATGCATTTAAATGTTTATTTTTCGCAATATACTCGCAATATAACGGTACTTTCTAATGTAAGAAATATTTGTTTCTTGATTTTGTTGTTTTCTTTAATTTAGCAATCAGAATATATTGGTGATCACTTCAGTGGAATATTCCTATAGACGAGGTCGAGAAAAATATGTCAAAAAACAGCATCATAAGGAAAATCGATGAGTGGAATAAAGTAATCTTTACAGATAAAAAGAAATTCAATTTTGACGGTTCCGATTCATATTCTTGCTATTGGCATGATTTGAGGTCGATCGAAATTCGTTTATCGAAATACAATTTCGGTGGAGGCAGTGTTATGGTTTGGACAGCCTTTTTTTCCAACTAAAATGGACAGCGCAATTTATAATGACTTGTTGAAAGATGCCATTCTCTCATTTATGGATGAAAAATGCATGAAGATTGCATATTCCAACAGGATAATGCTGTAGTCCATGTCTACCATGTACACTAGTTTAACTAGTTTAAGTGCGTATATAGGAAAATGCCATAAAAAATGGCATTAAACTACTAAAATTACAATGAAAACAATATAATGTACATTTTAAGGTTTTTGTTATTAATTTTTTAAGTGAAGTCAATAAATAATTTAAAAAATGAATATGTAGCACCTTAATTATTTTTTAGCCCAATTTTTGGTAAGTTGATTAAAAAAATGATGTGCGTTTATAGGAATATGCACCAGTGTAGAACTTTCCGTTACATAAAAACTTAAACTGAAAAATTCATTAAATTATCAATTTTTAAGTTAATTTGAAGAAAATAAAAAATCCTCCCCCTTCGATCAGTATCAAAAAAAAAAAAAAAAAAAAAATCAACTTTTTTAAAAAAAACCGGTTGACAGGTTATGGACTCTTGAAAAAGCCGTTTAACCGGTTTTCATGTAATTTAGTTTTGTAACAAGAAAATATTACTTTTTTGTAATTTTTAAAACAATTTTTAAAAAAATAATAAATAATAAATAATAAATAATAAATAATAAATAATAAATGTAGTATGTAAGCTTTTCTACGAAACTTTTACTTCGTATTCGTCAACTTTTTTACTGTGTTCTTTTAAGCTTTTTTTTATATATTTTTATATTTGTTGAATAAGGAGTTTCGGGCAATTTTGTTGATTGTACTTCTTTGGTACATATGCAACATCATGGGTAATAATGATTAATGTATTTGATTTACAATGTACATTAAATGTTATAAAGCAAAAATTTTAATGCACTATTTTTTTTCCGTGGGCACTCAGTAGTTCGATTTATTTTAACTATTTAAAGCAAGGTTGGAAACCGATGCAGTTATAAATACCGATACTGATTAAATACCGCTTAAAGTAAGTTACCGTAACCGATTATTTTCCAATACCGGTACATACTGGTATTTTAGTTTGGGCATTTTTACTATGTAATATGTTTTGTAAAAATAATTTCTCATGTAATTAACTTGCTTTAAGAAAGATGAAATTATTTTTCATTTTATTGAATCTTGTTTTTATAGTCCTTTAATTGTTTGTGTCTTTGTACCAATAGATTTCTTAAAACAATTCGCATTGATTAGTATTAAGCTGATCAATTAGGAATATTAAAAAAAATACAAATTTATCTTCAGTTCTCTATCAGCGATTATAACAGAATCGAAAGTGAAAGTCTTATTCTGAAATATTTGCGGGCCACAAATTTGATTTTTTGCGTTCCTCAGTTTTTGAGAATTTTTTACAATATGAGAGAGTAAATTTGTAAATGCTCTCATTTCTCCGAACTTTCCTTTAATTTTGATATTTTTTTCACCAAATATATTACTAAATAATTCATTCAATAAATAACTTTTTTAAATTTGCACCTCTCACCAAAATGTTTATATCAATTACTAAAAATTTTCCAATTAAAGAATTGATCAAAGCAATCAAGTAGGTAATTGAATGAATTAAAAATTTAAGTGAAAAATAAAATTTTATTTAAATTTAATTTTTATTTTATATTTACTTGAATATATTAATTAAATTTAGATGCAAAATGATACAAATGTTAATTGAAAAATATGTAGTGATCATTTTTTTTTTCTGTGAACTTTTAAATTTTAACTAATTATGTATATCAAAGCTTAAAATCTATTACTTTATTTTGTTCGGAAAGTTACAGTGAATACCATCTTTAATTAGATCCAAAATGTTATTATATATCCTTTAACTATTGGCGTTAATTTTTGTAAGACAAAAATGTAAACTAAAAATTTTTCACAAAACTTCCATCACCTTATTCATAAATCCGCCTGATTAAAGCCTTAAAAATTAATTTGACGATCATAAATTTTCTACCAAAGCGATTTCAAATTTATTTAATAATAATTTTCGTGATCTATGATCACACGAGTCATAAAGTAGCTCTGGGTTTGGGATAACTCACGCGTCTTTGTAATTATATCTTAAGTACAGCCAGGTGGTTATTTGTTGTTTGACCTACGAGAATTTTGAGTCTGATTCTTACATAGGCTAAGTGTGTACCTGTCGCCTAACTGTACCGCATTACAGTTTTTCGAAGCATTTATATTTGTCACAAACAATCGATTTTATCCTTACTTTTATATTGGATAATTGGTGAAGTATATAAAACTCAAAGGTTTGATATTGGTAATGATCATTAAACTCGAGGAGCTTAATTCGGAAACTATAGCTTTCTATACGAAGGTATAGCTCGAGTGGATGATTTGTGAATGAGGCTTCTTCTGGAATGAACACCATGGTAATATGTTAGCAGATATACATGACATTTAAACTTTTAAAATAAATGTTTCTTTTTTTAGAAAACGTCAATTCTCTCAACCTCCCCTCATGGTCATACTCCATGAGGAATAGCTGCTAAAGCTTTTGTGTGCATTTAGGAGAAAAATTATAAAGTTTTATTGAGTTTATTTGAATTGAAACTAGAATTTACATATGTATATCGAGTCAACCTCCAAAATGTCGTAACCGGCAACATTTTCGAAACTCGTTTTTTGATGGAAATATATATCATCTACATCATCTGTTAAAATGTTATTCACATAAAAAATATTAAAATTTTATCTTAAGTGACATATATAATACACATATGTATATAAATAATAATATGTAATAAGAACAAAAACGCTTGTCCTGTAAATTTTTGTGTTCTGTAATTACGATATATCGCGGTTAGGGCTCGTTATGGTATTGAGCTTTATGTATTTAAAAAAATCGGAAAGAAGTAAACTTTGAACTGCGACAAAAATTAATCTGCAAAGAATTGTAATGTTCTAAAGTAACATAAAATATAAAAATATGTAATTCTGAGTTTTTTTTAATGAATTTTAATAAAAAGTTTTGGCTTTTTAATGTTTTTGCTATTTTTCGAATAAAAATGGTATATACCGATATTTTTGTTTCGATACCGGTATATCGATACCGATATAATTTAAAACACCGTTATCGATACCGTTATCGCAATAAAAATAAATTAAATTCCGTTTCGGTTTCCAACCTTGATTTAAAGAGAACTGTCCAGGTATAAGCTATCTGTCATTATGCCCTATACCACCATAGGTGGTTGGGGTATTATGCATTTGTGCTGATGTTTGCAACGTATAGAAAAAGTTATTTTTGTTGCATTTAGCAAGTTACTTGAAACTTCTATTTTTAGTCATATAATTTTTATTATTTTTTCGCCTTTTTTTGGAGTAGAATTGCATAAAAAGTTAAATAAAATGCTGTTAAAAAACGGTTAACCACCTTTAAAATCCCGATTTCGAATAAAACCGAAAATTAGAAAAAAAAATCAAAACCTACAGTGTTTGTGAAAAGCCGGAATTTGGTTAACCGATTTTCGGGTTCATTTTCGGCTATGGATGCCGAAAGTGCACCGAAGAATGCATCTGCATTGGAAATGCATTTTCCAAAAAAAAAATAAACAAATAAAGAAGTAATAAATCGGACTATTTCGACTATCGGAAATATTTTAATTTTTTATAGTATTAGTATCGTGAATAAAATAACAAATATTTGTCGTTAAAAAAATTAAAACAGTTATGTTGTTGTGGTAGTATTAAATATATGTATGCCAAATATGAACCAAATCGGAAGACCTATGTTCATTTCATATTAATGTCTCATAGAATTATTATTATTGTTAATTTTCTTCAGTCAATTTGTAAGTCTAACGAAAAAACTGAGAAATGCGTTTTTCATTTTTAACTTTCTTTGAATAAATTTAAACTGGACTATTTTGACTTATATTACTCAAATTGTATATTATTAGATTTACAATAGTCTGGGATTGAAATAATTTATATAATTATTAGAAAAGTTACTAGGTTGCATAGTGAAAAAAATGTATTGTACAAATATATTTAAGAATATTTTTTTTTTAGTTTATTCAAGTTTTTTTAATGCTGTGGCTATGATCGCAGCTAAATTTAATATATGTTATACCTAACAGAAAAAGCTTTAATACACCCAAAGATTTTGTCTGGGCAATTAGTTAAAATTTAGTATCTCCTTTTAAAATTTATATACTTTTCAGATGTTAAAAATTTGGAAACGTTAACATATTACAACTCAAGTCCTTTTGAGAAGAGATTTTACGATCTGGAGAAAAAAAAGTATTATTATGTGATCTCCAGTTTTATTCATATATCGATTTTTCCATTTGTGAATTTTTTTTTAAATTGTTGCACGATGTAATAATTATTACACAATGTAAAAAATACTGATTAATAATACTAAATAGTTACGACCAACGAATACTTATTTTCGCTGGTCACGTTGTGGCCAATTTTCTGGTACCTCCTAAATTAACATATCTATTATTTTAGGCAGAGATCCAAATAATTATTATTTGTAAAATTTTGGATCAAAAAAATCAATATGAAGAAAATTAGTTAAAAATATCCTAAGTACACCATAGCATTTGTTATTACGCTATTTAAGCTATTATTTAATAAACTTTTATTTTTGATTTTTATTTTTTTTCTCAGAAATAAAAATTATTTCTAATTTATATTTTATGAATTTAAAATAACAATTATTCATGATATAAATATAAGGAGGTAGTTTCAATTCGCTCTCACATTTTTTTTTACTTTTAAGCCAATGGATATTTGGATATTTGTTCTTTTGTGAATAAATAAAAAAGCGTTGCCACAAAAAAAAACCAAAACTATTTTAGGAATATTTTTTATTATGTGTAATTTATATATTGCAAATAACCACGTTATCGCATATATGGAATTGTTTGGACTTGAAAAATGCACATCTGCGTTTTTACAGAAGTACCTAGTGTTAGAGTTATTAATTAAATGTTTAAAAATATCCATTTAATAAATAATTTTCAACAAAAAATATATTTTTTATTCAATGGTTTAAAAATATACTATTTGCATTAAAGGATTGCATGAAACTTTTTCTATAAAATATAATAACTTTAATATTACCTTTATATCGATATATTTTCGGGATAATAGTACTTTTATGAATAAATTCAGAAAAAATAACTATTAGATATTGCAATTTAAGGGATCAATATAATGGTTTATTTCGAATATAATTTAATAGATATTTGACAACACTCTAAAGTGATATATATCTAATTCCGATCAGCTTACAAATAAAAGATATATAAATGTTTTTATGACGAAACTTTGCATCTTTATATCTATTAAATTAAAAGTTGCTTAGCTAAAATGTATATATCACTAGTCTTAGAACAAAAAGCTCTACTAAAAGTAAGATAATTTGTCAAGACAAGGACATATAATATAATTTTGATAATTTTTAATAACTTTCTCAGTGTATCTGAACATAAAAAAGGAAACAAAAAAACTGATTTTTTTTAATTTGTACGGAAGCACGATTTGAGAGAATAAAATTAGTGTTGGCTTAAACGTCAGATGGTTATCATGGCGACAAAATGGGAGAGTGGCGTTAACTTGTTATTTTTATATCATGCAATTATTGAACACCAAGTTGTAATTTTTATTTTCTCTCACAAAAAAAAAAAAAAAAAAAAAAATCAGGTCTATGATTTGTATTTTTTTTTTTTTTTTTGAAACAAGAAATAAAAATCATAAAATTATTTATAATTTTTTGTGACATAAACTAAAAGTCTTTTGCGTTTATCTACATTATTGTAATTGATAAATATACAATGTTTATGTTATATTTAACAGGTAGTATGTGCCAATTAATCTCTATGGGTAACTTATTTGTTAATGATGAATAAAATTTCTAAACTTTGGAATGGAAGGCGATGACTTTCCGAACGACTTCAAATTGGTATTGGGAAATGCATAAATTATCCATTTGCCTATGCTCTTATAGAAAATTTTATTGATGTAGCAATAAAACTGCAAGTAACATAAAGCGGTAACTAGGGAATTCGCAAATGTTTAGTTTAAATAATGTTTGCAATCGTAAATTGCCTTGTTGCCTCTGTTTGGCAGTACCAAAGTAGAACTTGTGGACTAGCAAAATGGAATACATACATATATTCTGTGCCGCTACACACTTTATCAGCATTGGTGGTGTCTTATCCATTTAGGTTTCGTTAAAACTTAATTAAATACAGTCAGAAAGTGATTTTCTAAAGATTTATTAAAACTAAGTAACATAAATTTAAAATGATAGTTTAAAAGGCAATATACGTAAAAGGAAAGATATCAAGGACAGGCAGATGAAGTAAAAAAGTATTCTGTAGTTGAAAGAATAAGAATTTTTAATTCATAATTAAATCTTTCGCTTCAAATTAACTTCCATGTCATCTATGCATAAATATTTTAAAATATTCATTAGATTTATCTAAATAGATTGCATGTCAAATCTTATCAAAATATCTCAGAAATCATATAATGGTTGAAATTGAAAACCTCGCCTACATAATAATGAAGTATTCATTTTAAATACATTTTAATACATATTATTCAAGGCATTTCTAGATGAGCACACAAAATATAAATGTTTTTTAAAATAAAATATTACGTTTTTTATTGGTATGTCAAAAAATCCGATAGAAAAATACTTAAATAGTTCACACGGTAATATAAAGATTTTGTATTTACGAGTAATTTTGATTTTATTTTTCTTTCAATATTTTTTATTTCTTTCAATGAAAACTTTTTTATACTTTTATTTTCGTAAATATACAAAGACATTATTGAAAAATTAAATGTTTTTGAATAATTAAAAAAAAATAAAAATACCATTGGTGTTTTGAAAAAATCATAAGTATTTATTCATAATCAAACAATTTGTGTTTTGACTATAAAATTGTATTATGATATTTGAATTTTTGACAAATCTTTCTTTCAAGATCTTATTTTTTTCTTTTGATTTAAAGATATAAAACTGATTGTTTGATTTTTATTTTTCATTTATATTTTAAATACTCATAAACTGATTTTCATTTTTGATTTTTATTTAAAAAAATCAAACCAGAGACCACAAATTTTTTGAAATTGAAAAAGTTGAGTAAAGAATAAGAAATATTTTTTATGTTATTTGATAACTGTTATTGTCGTCAAATTGGTTTTTTTATATTGCTTTATAACTTTTAGTTTTCAAAAATATTTTTTACATTGCTTGATAACAGTTATTATTAAAATATATGTTGTTCATAATTTTTATTTTTTTCAATAATTATTTTGCGTTGCTTATAGTAGTTATTTTTGAAAATAATTTTTTCCGTTGCTAATAACTTTTATTTTTCAATATATATTTTTTATGTTGCTTGATAACAGTTTAAATATATTTTTACGTTGTTTATAACTTTAATTTTATAAGAAGAAGACTTGTCTTTAGAGCTGCAGGAGATTCTTGCACGCTCCCCTTGTAACTACCTGAATTACTTCTATATAACCTTGATACCTTCGTTAAAGATATACAAATCTTTTCGTTACCAAAAATGCAATCAGCTCTATCTAACATTTCAAAAAATTCAACAAACGATGAAAAAGAACTGGCTAAATAAAAAATGTTTGTGCTTTATTTTGATGAATGATATTTAAAATATATTACTTACATATCTTTTAATATTGCTAAGAAAAATTATTGCACTTTACGCACTAGTATATGTTAATAATTTAGACAGGACCGGTTGCACTTTTGGTGATGATTTGCTGTTAAAAAAATATCCTAATACATTTTACATAATTTGCAAAAAAATCCATTGAACATTCCATTTAAATAAAATACATATGTGGAATATGATGATTGTGATCTGCTTAACAAAAACGTAATTTTTAGTAATTTTATTTTAGAGTTGAATAAATTATTTGAATAAATAATCTTTTAATTTTTTTAAGATTGATATATGTATGTTTTATGCTGTATACCTATTTAATTTCTGAATAATGGCAAAACTAATGAACGGATAAAAATAATATTAAAATAGCTGGAACGTAATATAAAATAAAGCATTTTTTTATTTATACAAATCGGACAAACTGTTCTCGAATTATATACTTATAAGAAAGTGGAAGTATTTTAAAAAATTCTCACATTCTTATAAATCGATTTAAATTATAAGGGAATTATATATTTTAATATTTATAGAGCAATACAAAAATATTTTCTTTACACTGAGGGAAAAAATTCGATTCAAAATCCACCACGGTTGTGGTCACATTGGTAATTTACGGTATCGGCCTTTTGATACCGTTCGTTAACAAATTTAATAGAAAATATAATGCAATTTAATAATTTGACACCGAAATGGTTTTTGTAAAGATTTTAACATGCAATATTAAATTTGAACACATACGGGGCAGATTCACTATTGTCACTGAATGGTATCGTTTTCAACACGTATGTGGTCGTTTTTGCTCTAGGTGTATTAATAGATAAAAAAAAATATATTCCAACAATAACTGTAATAAAGCAACATAAAAAATTTAATTTGAAAAATAAAAGTTATTGAGCAACAGATTTTTATTTTAGAAATAAATATTATTAGGCAACGTACAAAATCAAAATCAAAAATAAAAATTATTTGAGTGTTGAAGGAAACGGGAAATTAGATTGACCCTCGTAGATTCTCTCGAAACTCAACGCCGAAGGATTAGTTAGATATATGCTCCTCTTGACTATAATGAAACTTGATTTACGTAATTTACAAAAATATTGGAACAAGATATTTGTTGGAAATAATTTCCTACAAACGAATAAAAATAAATACAATTTAAAAAAGTTTAGACAAAAAGGGAAAGAATAAAACAATCAATCTGACCAGTTCGAAGTAATATTCAAATGCAGGATTAGACAATTTTTTGCAGTGAACTTTCAGGATTTTCGTTAACACTAACACATTTTCCAAGACAAGAAATAAAAAAATGAAGTTATCCTTCTTCTTTTCAAACAAACAACAAAACAACAAAAATTTTTAACAAGTTTTAACATCAAAAACACAATAAGATAAAAATCTGAGACACAGCTTTTAACACAAATTACGAAAGGTCCTAATTTTATATGTATAAAATATTTATTATTATTTTTTTTTTTAATTTTAGAAATAGCATTATGCATTAATATTATTTCATTTTTCGTTAATTCAGTACGATTTATATTGTTTCGTTTTGTTTTATTTAATAAAAAATAATTTTCTTTTAATTTATTTTTTCTTATAATTAAAGTTTTAAAAAAATTCCCGGGAATTCCCGAGAAATTGATTTTTTTCCTGTTTCCCGGGAAGGAAATATTGCGGGAAACAACAAACCATAATTCCATGATTTACAAGTGTTGTACAAACATGTATTTGCCTGTTTAAGTGGTCGCCTATATGCGTTTTTCCAAATCGTCCCTTATTAAATTACTTGCAATTATTTTTTGAAATTTTTGATTTCTATTCAATAGAGTTTATATGGGTGTGTTTAAAATTGTATTTGTATATTTTACGACAAATGTTTTTATGTACATACGTATGTATGTACATTAGGGGTATAACTTAAAATTCATAGGGCATAGTGTTATAGGGCATGAAAAAATATAATAAAAAACGCGATATTAAATTTTAGCGACCGTTAAAAAAGTTTATGCACCAAACGCGTTGAAGATTTCAATTTCAGTTTTTTTTAATTTGTTCAAATAATGCATTCTTTTTATTAAAAACAATATTATATTGTCTCACTATAGGTACAGTTCCCACTAAAATAATTTTTTTCATAAAAAGTGATAACATTGCATATTTGGTTTTGCAAAAATTCATAATTTTTGTTTTTATAATTATTAAATTTTTGATTCATTAACTATTATGTTGATTTAACGTTTTAGTCAACATTAATATTAGAATATATTTTAAATTAATTTTCCGTTATATTTATAATGCTGAGAAGATTTATAAAATTATTTATAAACAAAATCTGAAAAAATTATGACCAGTATATCTTTACCATTTTATTTTATGTGTTTATTAAGGAAATAATTAAGCATCCTTTGGTACTGAGCAGAATATTTAGTACAGTGTCAATTTTTATTACCAATATGAAATATATAACATTTTTTTAATATTAAAAAAAAAAAAAATTTAATACAAAAAATTCAAATCGAAATAACTTTTGAAAAAGGTTTTTATTATTTTATTATCAGTAAATATAAGATATGACGTAGTACCCTGTTTTTTTTTTTTTTTTTTGTAAGAAAAAGTTATACCGCTAATGCACATACATACTTATTCCCTTATAAACATATACGCACTCGTACATTTTAACTAATGACTTTATTGAATTTTGGCTAATCATATCTAACGCCGAAGGATTGGTTAGATATATACTCCTCTTGACTATAATGAAACTTGATTTACGTAATTTATAAAAATATTGGAACAAGATATTTGTTGGAAATAATTTCCTACAAACGAATAAAAATAAATACAATTTAAAGAAGTTGAGACAAAAAGGGAAAGAATAAAACAATCAATCTGACCAGTTCGAAGTAATGTTCAAATGCAAGATTAGACAATCCTTTGCAATGAACTTTCAGGATTTTAGTTAACACTAACACAATTTCCAAGACAAGAAATAAAAAAATGAAGTTATCCTTCTTCTTTTCAAACAAACAACAAAACAACAAAAATTTATATTAGAATAAAAAATTTTCAATAATTTATAAATGTTTAAAGAAAAATAAATTTGTTTTGAAATTATTTACCCCGAAATAAAAAGGTTAATTAAAACAATAAAATAAAAATAAAAGAAATAACAAGTAAAATTTTATTTACTTTTTTAAACTTATAACACTTGTGGTCTCTGTTTTAAGGTTTTCACTACAAAAAACATAATTATAAAATTTGCCTTTACCTAACATAAAACTTACATAAAATTTTAATAATTTAAAATAAAAATATCTATATAATATTTTTAAAAAGTTTCACCTTTTACGATTTAAATACACTAAAAAATAAAAAATAGGAGAATGAAGAAATGAAAATAGTTTATCATCAATATTTTATTATTTCGATAGAAATATGAATCATATATATGTATTTAATAAAAGGATAATAATGTAAACACAACGGAATATCTCAAGTTACACATATGATTCATAACCGGTGCATATAAAGTATTTCTTTTAGCATTTTACACAGTTTCTATCTTGAAAATCGTTTAAAGGAAAAGAAAGAACGTGCCATTTTTATGGTATTTAAGATTTAAAGAAAGAAAAAAAAAAAAAAAATAAATAAATACCTAAGGGTTGCATGCATGCTAAAGTGAATGTATCTGTTTTTTCTTGCCTCATAATCATATAAATATACGATTTACTAATACTATTATATACAAATTGCAAATCATCATATGTTGTGGTTGTTTTTGTTGTTACTCGTATATCGATCAACCATATGTTATTTTTATACAATCATCTAAATTCTTATCGTGTTTTTCTGTTCCAGTTTCTATTTAGTTTCAACTTTTTTTATCTTAAAAATTGCATCTACATACGAATATATTGATTGAATAAATGAAGTATATTTGTTGTTTGCTAAAAGGATGACAGCATATTTAAGGCAGTTTCTGTTGTTATTGGTTTTTACTCTGTTTAACTGTGTCAGTGAGTTAGCTTGCTTTTGTTTTATTATTTGTTGGTATTTTTATGTTTTAATACTTCTATTCGAATTATTTTATTATCTGTTTCAGTATTATTATTATTATTTTTTGGCATATAAAAAAGAACGCAAATATGCCACGTTTTTTATTTTACTGTCCGTCCGCCTTTTTGTCCTTCCTTTCAGCAGCCCCTGTTTTTTTCATGAGGAGTATGATTGAGTTTATTTAAGATGTAGGGGAAGGCGTAAAAAGGCGTATCGGTTGATGTGGCAGATGATTTTTTTGTTTTGAAGAATTTTCAAAAATTATTCAAAACAAACAGATGACCTTGTTGTGGATGATGTTGATGATTGCATAAAATGAATTTAATAATTTGTTGATTGGATCAAATTTCTTTTATAGATTTACAAAATGCATCATCGGTTTACAAATACGAATATTTACTTTGTATGGGTACAATTTATTAAATAGTTAAATAAAATATGAATTACAAATATATATTTGCTTTTCAATTATGTTTTTTAACCCTCTAACGGTCGGAAAAAAATTTATAAAAAAAATTTACAGATTTTAATTCAATTAAACACAAATAATAATAATGATAATAATAATAATAATAATAATAATAATAATAATAATAATAATAATAATAATACGAAAATAAGTTAGAATATAATGGTTTTGAGTGTTAAAGTGTTAAGCCGAATCGCAACATCATACTAGTGGTGTTAAATTTAACTTTCATTATTATTTATCAGAATCATATTTTTGCTCCATGTAATTGTGCAAAATATTATTATTATTATTATTATTATTTAATATTTAATAATAAAAAATTAATACAGCTCTAATACTCTCCACTTAATTACCTTTCTAATACTTAACAAGTTTATTTTGAATGTCAATATTGTTACAAAATAGCTCATTGTATCTGACGAATTTTAAATTTGAAAAGATAATCTTGATTATAAAGTTCATGTTAAACAAGAACTATACACATTTACGAGCGAAACCTTGACATTTATAATAATTTATTTTATTAAAGGTTAAGTAACTTTAAAACATTGTATAATTTTCAATTTACCATTAGAAAATTCCTTAGAACGCTGGTGTGTAAATAGAAATATACATTAAAATCCTACAAATGAATGCAACTAAATGAACTGTGTATGGAATTTTTTGTTTGTATGCATCCTGTATGACATTTAATTATTTTACAACGATTTTTGGGGGGGTAAAAAAAACTCATTAATTATATGAAATTGTTTAGATTGCACAAATGTAAGTAAAAAGAATTTTTTTTGAATCCATAAAGGTTGCGTATTAAAAATTTTTTGTTGTCTGGGAATTTGGTAGGGCAAGCACGTGTCAAAACATAAATTTTCCGGATGTCGGTTGTGAGAAAAGCACATAAAAATGAATAAATGTTGTCTATAATATTTAATAATTTGCTTTGAAATCGATTGACAGAGACATCATAGTCAATGTAGGCAGTTACTTGCCCGAAACGTAGTACAAGTACATTTTGATTAGGGTTTGGGGTACGGGAATTCCTGGGCGGGAAATCGAGGTAATTTTTCTAAAATTTTCAGGGAAAAAGGGAAATTAAATATTCTCGTATTTTTTAAAAATCTATAGCAAACATTTTGCTATTTTTAACACCTTATATAAATGAAAGATTGACGTGGTACTCGCAAGAGTTTAACACATATAATACAACTAGAACGTTATTTGAGAGGAACGTTAATGTTGCATGAACTAAGTTTTTTTCTCTCAAACATCTATGTATTTGTTTATCCATGGTTTAATGAATTTACTTACAAGTTGTTTCGCATGAAATTTTAAATCAACTTTATTTTTGTCATGTTAGAATTTTAGATACTTTAAATAGTTTTATTATAGATTTCATAGCTGCTCATTGTGAATATTTTATTCAAAATATTTGTTAAAAACAAATTATTTTTATATTAAATTTTTATTTTTGGAAATAAAATCGTTTCAAATCATTTTATATTCTTTCTAATACAATTTTTTACTTGAAATGCATTTGGAATAAAATTAGTTAAATATTATTCCATTTGTTAACAATTCAGTACTCGAATATAATTTTATAACATTTAAATCAAATTCCAAAGTCTTTAACTAATTTGAAAATAAATTTTACTTCTTTAGTTTCAATACAATTATTCTTTATTTTATTTCTTATTTTAAAAATGAAATAAAATCTGATTTGAAATATTTATTTTTTTTTATTCATAGAAAATTTTTAAATACTTTTATTCAACATAAATTTGTTTAAATAATTTTATATTTGTTTGGAAAAAGAAAATAAATAATAAATAAGTTTATTTCGATGACAATCGGTGGCGTTATTTACTTGACTCTAGTCACTATATTTACATTTTTAAACAATCGGAGAAATCACAAGGAACATTATTTGCTGAAAAAACTTCTGAAACAATCACCATGTTATTCTTTTTCACTTAATAATAATTGATAAAATTATATGATTTTTTTATTCAAACCTTTTGTGGCTGAATAATTTTATTTCTTTGTTTTTTTTTTAGTAAAAAAATCTGAAAATTTTCTATTTGAATATATTGTTTTCAAATAATAATCTTAAAAACTTGTTGAACTTTTTTGTATTAAAAAAAACATATAAATATTATTCAAGGTTAGAATACTCAAATAAAAAAAATGGTTATGTTTTTGTAAAAAAATATGTTTCACTTTTGATTAAAGGCCTCATTCTCTAAAATGAAACGTTTTCAAAAAGCAGAAATTTGTATGGAAAAAATTATAATTGAAAAAACAAAATCCCAGAATTCTTCATACAAATTTCAAACGTTTGAAAACGTTTTGTTTTAAAGAATTAGGCCTTAAATAAAATATTTTTTTTTTTTAATTTATTTTGTTCAATCAGATGGAAATTATATAAAAATTCATTTGATTTAGTATAAACAGAAATCTTTAATGCTTTATTATTAAAAAAATTAATAAATTGATTAACAAATATTTTAAATTTAAATAATTTTGCAATCATAATTTGTCTTGTTGTCTCTGTTTGGCAGTACCAAAGCAAAGTTTGTGGACTATAATTAGACGCCAGCAGAATGGAATACGTATTTTCTGAACCTAGCGTCGTAAACGCTATTATAGATGTGCTTACAGCAATATCGTAATTCGACATCCGGCTCGAAGGACCAGAAATAAGTTGTCTACTTGTATGTAAATTCTCCTTATAGATGATAACGATGAGGGGATTGTTTAAGAGAAAAAGGGGGTTATCAATCTATAATGGAGAATGAATAACAATTACTCTTTTGATAAGAGTAATTATAATTTAGGGGGTTTTGGGAATAAAGAAAAATAGGGGGTCTACACCCCACTCCCTGGTTCTTATTATGGCTCTTATTACAACAATTTCTGATGTTTTCTTGCAGGGAAAATCCAGGAATGAGGTAAAAGTATTATTTTATTTTCAGTTCAACTTCAGTTTTTATTACAAAAGATTTCTTAGATTTAGGTACCTTAGATTAAGGTAAGTATTATGAATAATTATTGTAGAGTATTTTAATTCTTTATGACGTAAGTAACAGCTCGATGGTAGGATGGTAAGTGTAAGATGGTAAGATGCTGAGATGTTAAGTGTAGGACAGCAAGATGATAAGTGATTTTTAGAATGTGAAGGCCGATCGTTTTTCTTTTGGGTTTTCATCAAACCATCGGAAATTAACGAAAACCGATAGCATTACTTTTTGTTGGAGAAAATTAACTTATCGCATTACCAGATTATTTTGTTCTTAGTAACATACACTGAGAACAATTATCTTATATTAACTTCTTATAATTAATATAAAAATTATAATTTAATTATAATTTAAGTGTCCAACTTGATTGGACAAAATAAAATAAAATTAATAGTATTTTAATTTTTTGTTTTATTCGCAAGTGACACCTATAGATTTGTAGAAATGAATATTAAATAAGTTGAACTTGGTTTGGAGATTTTTCATTCTAACACAACATTTTCTTTTGAAACATCAGCATCTCTTATCCAAGCAATAGATTTATGAATATTAGATGTAAATGTTAAAACTTCAAAATACTTATAAAAAAAATCTCATGTTGTGGTCATACGTATATGAGATTATTTCTGAACATTATGATTGATTCGATAAAGATTGTTGTGAACCAATTTTTGGTATTTATCTAATAGATTAGGGTGTGTTTTTAAAAAGTTTTAACATCAAAAACACAATAAGATAAAAATCTGAGACACAGCTTTTAACACAAATTACGAAAGGTCCTAATTTTATATGTATAAAATATTTATTATTATTATTTTTTTTAATTTTAGAAATAGCGTTATGCGTTAATATTATTTCATTTTTCGTTAACTCAGTACGATTTATATTGTTTCGTTTTGTTTTATTTAACAAAAAATAATTTTCTTATAACTAAAGTTTTAAAAAAATTCCCGGGAATTCCCGAGAAATTGATTTTTTTCCTGTTTCCCGGGAAGGAAATATTGCGGGAAACAACAAACCATAATTCCATGATTTACAAGTGTTGTACAAACATGTATTTGCCTGTTTAAGTGGTCGCCTATATGCGTTTTTCCAAATCGTCCCTTATTAAATTACTTGCAATTATTTTTTGAAATTTTTGATTTCTATTCAATAGAGTTTATATGGGTGTGTTTAAAATTGTATTTGTATATTTTACGACAAATGTTTTTATGTACATACGTATGTATGTACATTAGGGGTATAACTTAAAATTCATAGGGCATAGTGTTATAGGGCATGAAAAAATATAATAAAAAACGCGATATTAAATTTTAGCGACCGTTAAAAAAGTTTATGCACCAAACGCGTTGAAGATTTCAATTTCAGATTTTTTAAATTTGTTCAAATAATGCATTCTTTTTGTTAAAAACAATATTATATTGGGCACAGTTCCCAATAAAATAATTTTTTTCATAAAAAGTGATAACATTGCATATTTGGTTTTGCAAAAATTCATAATTTTTGTTTTTATAATTATTAAATTTTTGATTCATTAACTATTATGTTGATTTAACGTTTTAGTCAACATTAATATTAGAATATATTTTAAATTAATTTTCCGTTATATTTATAATGCTGAGAAGATTTATAAAATTATTTATGAACAAAATCTGAAAAAATTATGACCAGTATAACTTTACCATTTTATTTTATGTATTTATTAAGGAAATAATTAAGCATCCTTTGGTACTGAGCAGAATATTTAGTACAGTGCCAATTTTTATTACCAATATGAAATATATAAAATTTTTTTAATATTAAAAAAAAAAAAAAAATAATTTAATACAAAAAATTCAAATCGAAATAACTTTTGAAAAAGATTTTTATTATCAGTAAATATAAGATATGACGTAGTACCCTGTTTTTTTTTTTTTTTTTTTTTTTTTGTAAGAAAAAGTTATACCGCTAATGCACATACATACTTATTCCCTTATAAACATATACGCACTCGTACATTTTAACTAATGACTTTATTGAATTTTGGCTAATCATTGTAAAAATTTAATACAATTTACAACAATTTTTACTCACTCTGATCCATTTTCAATTCTGACTGTCATTTATTTTACGAGTATTGCGTTTTGTTGCGTTCGTTTGAATGACTGGGTACACGATTGTTTCCAAACATGCCCAACAATTGTTAAAATTTCCACTTTTATTCATACGTAGACCTACAAATATATAAGTGTGTATGAGATAAAATTTCTGTCTGCCATTTTATTGCTAAAAGGTCTTGTGAACACATAACAAACAAATTAAATGGTTACCACTTGTTTGGACTTTTATGTGAGTTGGTTTAAAAGTGTTTTCATTAGAGATGGCATTTGAAAAAAGTCCAACTTATGTGCATTCAATATGAAAAAGAATCTTCCTATTTTCTAATTTTTTAATTTTAAATTAAGTCGATGTTTATTAAATTCCATACACATAAATGGTCTTAGTGATATAAGTTAGCCACCATAAGAATTAGATTTCGGTATGAAATACAGGAAGAATTTTTTGCGATCAAGAAAATCGGCTAACTACTATACTATGAGCACAGTGATCGAAATCACTGATCCAGCGGTATTTAAATGTTTTAAATAAATACAATTCTGAGTTTAAATAAAAAATATTAAATAAACACGATATATGTATATATTTGCTGTAACAATGCTCAGTCATATATTTTTTTCTCTGCGTGAAGTTAGAAGTTATAGGTGCGCACAATAAAAAAAGACTTGCGTCAGAAAAAAATCGATGATCTAATCTAAATTTTGCTCGAACCCACTGGGTAAATAGGTTATGTTCTTATAATTTCAAATTCAACCTTCATGGTTCGGATCGACGAGTCAATGTTCGACGCACAGTGGCTTAGAATCGTTTTTCATCGGCCAAAACTCTGAAACTTTTGAAGCTATAGAGATATTTTAGATGGAGATATATTTTGATGGAGATATTATTTGTTGATTTTTTCTCCTGTTTTAATTTCATTAAAATCATAAAAATTTTAACATAAGAGTGTATATATAATACCTATATGGTATTCCTTTTTTGTTTACTGGTTTGTATTTAAAACACTTAGTGCAATTGTGCCCTAATTGGCAACACTGCTGTAAACATAAACAATAAACAATATGTATGTATATATATGCATATTGGACCACCCATGACATGTATATGATTTACAAAAGATTTTATTTTGCTTGCTCAAAGTAAAAATTTATGCTTAGACTTTTTTAAAAATGTCCTTGTTTTAATATATACCTAGACTGTTTACAACGCTCTTTATTATTTTGTAGAGTAAGATTTGTATTTTTTACAAATCAATACCACATATTCAAATTATTCCAGCGCAGATGGACCAAAATCCGACTTTGAGGTATCGATTTTGTACTTGTTACACAAATAATGGCATAAAATGCAGAGTATTTGGAACTTTTTGTATCATTATAGCGAGTAATTTTAAATTATTGTTGGATCAAATAGTCGCATGAAATTTAAGTGTTGCCGATTAACCAAAAATTATAAAAGTTGACATGTTAATTTTGTTGCATATAAACAACTGTTTTACCTTAAAAATTGGCGAGGTATATTGAAAACAGACAACTTTTTTTACAATTGCTCGCAAATTAATAAATATGAGTAATATTAATAACTTTTTTCTTTAATATTTATAACAAAAAAATTAAAACTAAAACAGCAAGTGTAATATGTGCTGAATACCTACTGGATGTGCAACAGAAGTAACTTGAGAATTCTGGTATTTGAATAAATAAATACAATAGCTTTCTTGATAGAAATGCTGAATCTGGAATAAATTTTCCCGAAATCTTATTCTACAAAATAATAAAAATCGTTGTCAACAGGTTAGGCAAATATTAAAACGAGAGCCTTTAAAAAAATCTATGTATAAATTTTTACTTTGATTGCATATAACATCACAACTAGTCATAGTATGCTAGAAAATTATATGTCAAAAATTTCTGTTTTTTATTCTGAATAAAAAAGCTTATATAGTTTTTTCTTTTTTAGCAAAATGTTAGGTTAGGTTAGGTTAGGTTAGAAAGGGTGGCGTATTCACGCCTACACCCAGAGGCCGAACGGCCCATTGTGATCCCTTTATGAAGGAAAGGGAGAGAAAAAAAAGTGGAACCTATACCCAATCAATCAGTTATGATTGTTCCTAAGCCATTTTATTCCCATTACAAACCCTATGAGGTTGACAAGTCCTTTGCCATTAACCTCACCTAGTTCATGTAGTGTATGGCTTCCAAACCACCTCAACCTATTACGCTGAAGCCCTACACAGTGACAGAGTATGTGCTCCGCTGTCTCTAGCTCTTCAACATCATCGCACGTTCTACAAAAGTCTGATGTGCCAATGTCCCACTTACTCATCATATTCCCTGTTGAGAAATGACCCGTAACCATACCTACTATGACTCTAAGACTACCACGACTCATACCTAGAAGATGCTTGGAATCCGCCAGTTTTAAGCTAGGCCATAATGCCCTAGAAACTCTGCAGTCCGATCTGTCATTCCAGGCTCGATTCGTGTTGTCCAGAGTCCACTCCCTTATGGCCCTAAAGAAGGACCCAATTGGAATCTTAACAGATGACTCTATGAAAGACCTATCTAGCTCCGAGCCACTGCGAGCTAGCTCATCGGCTATTTCGTTGCCAAGAATGTCACAATGACCAGGAACCCAACAGAGTCTCATCATATAGGAATCCATTAACCTTCTCAATTCCCTTCTGCACTCAAGTACCAATCTGGACCTAACAAAATGACTAGTCAGAGCCAATAACGCTGCCTGACTATCAACATAGATAGTAATCTCAGACCCTCGTTCAACATTCCCCTCAATCAAGCCTAGAGCCTTATAAATGCCAAGAATCTCTGCTTGAAAGACACTACAACTGTCAGACAATTTGTAGGATCGTCTGATGTCAGTTCCCATAAAGTATACACCCGCACCAGTGCTAACTTCTATTTTCGAACCGTCCGTGAAGACCGCACACCCTCCATAGAGCTTTTCTACTCCATCCCAGAGGTCTCTGCTAGGTAACACCAAAGCGGGAGTAGCCCCAAAGTCAATCGTAGTCCCGATATAATCCGTAGGCTCAGCCAAGGATAGTGTCCGACCGTTGAACTTGACTTCATCTAGTATGCTGACGTGCCCCGCTCTAGAGGTACCTAATAATCCCAGTTCCTTCAATCTAAATAGGCCGCGGACAGCCATACCCCTCACAAATTCCTCAATTGGAAGAAGGTGGAGGATTATGTCCAGCGCAGCCTGAGATGTACTTCTCCTGGCACCTGAGATACCAACTGAAGCACACCTTTGAACTTTAGAGAGAAGTTTCCTATACGTATCTTTACCCAATACCTTCCACCAGACTGTACAGCCATAAGTAAGAATCGGTCTTACAACCGAAGTGTAAATCCAGTATACAACTTGCGGCCTAAGGCCCCAATTCTTACCTATAGAGTTCCTGCAGGTGTAATAGGCATTGAGTCCCTTCTTGACCCTCTCCTGGGTGTTTCTCCTCCAAGACAATTTACTGTCCAAGTACACGCCCAGGTATTTGGCCTCACTTGACAATGCAAGCTCAATCCCGTTCAATACTGGCAAGCTAAAATGCTCGACCTTGTATTTCCTAGTGAACAAAACTAGTCCCGTTTTCCCTGGCTTTACCCCCAATCCCTTACTGTTGGCCCAAAGGGACAGATCACGTAGACCTGTCTGCATGACCTCACTAATCGTAGATAAAAACTTACCAGAGACCAGTAAAACAACGTCATCGGCGTAGGCCACAATCTTCCGTCCCTTAGCATCAAACCGTCTTAAAATGACGTTCACGGCCAAGAGCCACAGTAATGGAGAAAGGACCCCCCCTTGCGGTGTGCCCCTAGTCTCGAGTTTCCTCATACAAGTGCCTCCCATGTTTGAGTTGATAACCCTGCTGCTAAGCATCGGAACTATCCACTCAACAAGGAGCTTGCTTATATTCAGCGAAACAAGTGATTCCTCAATAGCCTCTATCGTGATATTATTGAAGGCCCCCTCTATATCGAGAAAAGCTGCCATGGTATATTCCCTCTGCAGCAGACCCCGCTCAATGTAACTCACAACGTCATGCAGAGCACTCTCAACGGACTTACCTTTAAGATAAGCATGTTGAGACTCGCTAATGACCTGAGTTCCTATGTTAGTCCTAAGATAACAGTCGTTCAGTCTTTCTACTGTCTTCAATAGAAAAGACGATAGGCTGATCGGTCTGTAATCCTTGGGCTTCGAGTGAGTCGTCTTACCCGCTTTGGGTATGAAAATGACCCTTACCTCTCTCCACCCTCTGGGAATGTATTTCATTCTAAGACATTCCCTAAAAACCTCCGTCAGTAGAGAGATGGCTCTTTCATCGACATTCTGTAGCATGGCCGGAAATATTCCATCCGGGCCCGGAGATTTGTATGGCTCGAATGAATTTACCGCCCATAATACCTTGTCTCTAGTGATCATCTCCCTTATCACATCGGTACCACCAGCATCTGATTCGGGTTGTAGGTTATCACTGACGCTACCTGTCCCTCCATCAGATTCCATATCCTTACAGCCTGGAAAATGAGCCTCCATAAGTAAACTGAGGGACTCTGAGCTAGACTCTGTCCACGAGTTATCCGCACGTTGTATGTATCCAGGAGCTACTGGGTCCTTGGATAATACTCGCCTAAACCTATACAACTCGTTAACAGAGTCCACCGATTCACAGAAATTTACCCATGAAGTCCGTTTCGCCCTTCTAATGTCCTTCTTATACTTAGAGAAACTATCCCTATAGCTATTCCAGTCCTCATCGCTCCTCGTTAGTTTGGCTCTATTAAACAGCTTCCTAACTGTAGACCGCTGGTCCCTAAGTTCCCTAGTCCACCATTTCGGCTGTTTCCTCTTTCCAGGATAAATCACTGGACAATTGAGCACAAAACTATTCCTAATAACATTCGTGAAATTATTCACGACCAACTCGATACCCTCAACTGAATCTCTCCAGTCCTCAGTATCCCTAAGGTCCCTACAGACTGACCTCCTAAAGGACTTCCAATCTGTCCTTCTCGAGTTCCTATAGGGCTGCTCCCTCGCTTTCTCAAAGTTGAGACCAAAAGATATCATGCTATGGTCGGAAAAAGAGTAATCCAAAACTACTCTCCAATCCTTAACATAATTCCCCCCACGGTTAGCCAGCGTTACATCTATAACTGTTTCCCTATCCTTCGTTCTGAACGTAGGAGTACTACCCCTATTACAGATGTGTAGATCATAACAAGTTATAAAATCGTATACCAACTCACCTCTTTTGTTGATGTCCCCGCTTCCCCATTGATAGTGGTGAGCGTTCGCATCACAACTGCTGCAGAGCGATACCTGGTGGATCGGCTGCTTCGTACGGCATGTACACAGTCGCCAATATAAGCCCGCTATCTCCTGCGGCTTCCTGTTGGACGACTGTAAGGTCCCCACTGCTAAAGGAATGAAGAAAATTAATATTTAGATTATTCCTAGCCAGAATGCATGTCCGTACCTTTTCCGTTGTGGATGGTATGAACAGGTTGTACCCCGTGACCCTCAGACCACATACCCTGGTGTTGTTAATCCAGGGTTCCTGTATGAGGGCCACGTCCACGTTGGAGTCAATGAGAAGTCTTGTCAGTTCGGTTGAGGCTGCTTCACAGTGATGCAAGTTAATTTGCACCACTGACAGCCTCTTTGGGTTTATCAGATTTGTTATACCTAAACCTGATCACCCCAAATCCGAAATTGACAACTCCCCACAGTGACTCCAGCTTCTTCAAAAACTCCTGATCCACTGCGAATCTGAAGTCTCTGCCTTGGTTCTCCTTACAAGTCATGGTGTTCACCAACTTCCATTGACCTGTAAGAAGACCCTTATTCTGATTTTCCAATACTGTCAGAATGGTTCCAACCTCTAAAATGGGTGGAGGGAACCATGCTGTCACTATTGGACGCAGGGGCAGCTCAGATGCGAGTATCACCTCAAGCTTCGCTCCTGGATAGAGAGTGTCGCACCTAGGAACTGCGTTCCTGAGAAATTCAAATGATTTCTCGTTCCCGCAGTTAGTAGTCTTGACGCCCTTCATCCAGTCTGCGCCTTTGAAGGGTACCTCATCCGGCCTTCCTTTAACAAGGGCGATTTCCTCAATGAGCTTGTGTTCAATTTGTCGCCATTGCTCAACGCTGATCCTCCCATCTGGATCAACCCTGTCAATGACAGCAGCTTGAATACAATTCTGCAACACTGATTCCTTCGCTCTTTTCGATGTTGAGGGTTGTTCACCTCCTGATACAGCTCTCTTAATGACCTCCTTATGGTGGCCCTTACTAGAGCTGTTTGGTGTGTGAACAACCTTCTTGGCCATCGAAGGTTGTTGATCATCCCCAGACCTGGCCCTCTTAACAACCCCCCTATGAGGGCCTTTAAGAGAGCCGGATGGGTTTTGACCAGTGTTCTTCGATGTAGAGGGCTTCCCAATCGAAGCTCGTACAGCCCCACTGCTGGAGCTGGCAGGCTTCGAAAGTAAA
This sequence comes from Protocalliphora azurea, assembly GCA_932274085.1. NCBI lineage: Eukaryota > Metazoa > Arthropoda > Insecta > Diptera > Calliphoridae > Protocalliphora > Protocalliphora azurea. The sequence continues at coordinate 68,807,070 of OW026522.1, read as the reverse complement.
GTCCTCTTACTAGTTGATGGCTGATCATCTCCAGGCCTAGCATCTCTGACAACTTTTTGTTGGTTGCCAGGTTTGCTGGATAGTGTATGACCAACCAATTCAATGATAGTTTTTGGCTTACCAGACGTTGCCTGCTGTTTCTCTAGGACTGCAGGTTTGCCCGGGTTGCCACTACCAGAATAGTTCGCTCCGGTAGGGATTGATGAAGAGGTTGGCTTTTCTCCTGTGCTCTCACGAGACACTTCTGGAGTGTTACCAGCATCCACATACAATCCTTCAGGATAAGACATTCCCAAAGAGGCACAGACAGGACCGTAGATTCGTTCGAATCTTTTAACGTTCCTCCTGTGCTGCCTGATAAGGTACTTATCCTTACCTGTAAGTGGCAAAGGGCCTCTCTTGGCTATCTTGTGCAGATAACCAAGAGAGGCTCTTGCGCCACTACGAGCATTCTCCTCTTTAGTTCGGCTTAAATCGTCGATTGTCGCATCAAGCATTACCGCGTCTTGCCGAACTAAACCACTGCCAGACGAATGGCCCTCTGAGTTCGTCGAGCCATCCCCCCGCTCAGACCCCGCCTCAACACTCGAGTTCTTCTCCAGAATCTGAGCGCGAACTGAGATTACAGTGATCTCATGTTCATCTTCAGAGCCGAGAGTAAGATTCTCAAGTTTCTCAGTGGCGCTGGTCCCAGTGAAGGAATCCCTCGAGATACCCAGAATCTCATCCGTCTCTGATAGCTGGCCCAACAGTTGACTTTCCTGAAGAAGAATGTCACGTTGGACCCCTATCATCACCTCATCGTCGTCCGTATTCACGTCCGTTACAGTCCTGTCGCCCTGCAACTGTCCGTCGTCCTGTGTCCGATTTTTAAAATTTTTGAAATTCTCTATCTTGTCCCACGAGTATGCCAGTAAAGGGAAAGGACCATCCCGCGCAGTGACGGCGTGCGCGGACTAGGCTAGAATTACAACCAACCCGTGCCATGGGCGTTGGAGGGGAGCTGTTAGCTGTTAGTTTGTTTAGGCACCAACTAACCATTCAGGTCCTCAGCACTACTGCCTACCACCTTGACCTTAAAATGCACTACATTTATTTGGTCCGCGAGAAGCTGTAAAAAGCCCTAAGATCGGAGATAATACACATGATATATACCCCCATGCGATGGGCCAAAATGCACCATTCAGTAGAGTGTGTATATCATGTGCCTTACAACCAATCCCCCCGATCCGCCACCTGGGGACTCGTCCGATAGGAGTAAATGTAGCAAAGACTCCAACGGATTAGCAAAATGTTAAATTAAAGAGTTATAGCGCAATAAAGAGTTTAGTTACTTTTAAGGCCTTTCTTAGGACAAAAGTCAAAGTCGACTGTTCGGTTTACGACCGATTGACCCAATTTTTCAACACATATATGTTTTTAGTCTTATATATCAGAAACTGCCGTTGGAGCAAATAAAATCAAAAATTTTGTATTCATAGGTAGTCTAATGCTATAGTAATTTGCTTTAGTGGTTTTACAATTTTACTCCAATTACTCACTCACCCACATTAAAATTTATCCATTCGACATGTACAGCATCACGTTTAAAATTCATATATATTTGATTTCCTCACATTTTTTTTTTGCAATATTTTTCTGTTTTTATTATTTTTTCAAATAACGTATTTTGTTGTACACTTATTTGAAATTGACTTTATTGTTGTTGTCGTCGTAATAGCTCTATTTACATTTTCTAGGCATGCCGCTGTTTACTTATTGTCCTTTGACTTTGACATAATGATTTGAGAGAATTATAGCGCTACTAAATCCTCTTAAATTATAAATGTTCGTACATCTGTCAATATATACATATATATTTACACATATATGTATGTCATGTATTGTGAATAAATGTATGTATGTATGTAATGTAATCACTTGAATGTGGTTGATTTTAAAACCCATTTCAAAAATTACATTTAATGCCTGATCTTAAAACGACTAAACAAAAGCTAACTGACTCCCCATAGTTTAAATATACAACATACAAATTATATGTTTGTTTGTATGTTTATGTTTTTACTCATATTCTTTAGACATTCACTCAATACTGAATGTTTTTGTACAACGAAATGAAAAGAGAGTCTAAATTCCAGTCTTCATATTGTTAAATAGAAAATAAATTATATTTACTTGTTAAAGACCGATTAAATGGCGCTCTGTTATAACTGTTTTTCAAGAAACAAGACGATTATAATTATTAATGAATCCTTATAATGTACAATATAGTTATATAACAATAATTTCAAGGATAAAACTTTCTCCTTCTCCTACTTTGGTTATATTCGAAATTTGATTGTATGAATTTTAATAGGAATGTATATTTGATGCTCGTATTTGGGGAAGATTTACATAGCTAGTGATTACCTTTTCTCATATTTAATGTTATATATTAAAAGTGCTGACCCGTACTTGGAATATGGTTGATGCAATAATAATTACACGACGCTTTTAAAAAATGGCACTTTCTTCACTCGGAAAACAATCTAATGTGAGTTGTAGACCTTCTTGAGGATCTCCAAAATAATTTTAAAAAATTTCGAAACACCCACTAAATTTCGAGATATTACGAAATAACCGTTCCTGCACCATAGATCTCGTAGTTCCATGAATTTTAAATCAATTTAAGATTTTTAAATTGATTTTGAAAGCTTTTTAATTATATTATCATCTTTTATGTACACTCAAATTAAATAATGAATTATTCACTATTTTTAAATTTATTTACCTTTTCTTTTTCAAAATTTTGATTCTGATATACATTTTTCTTATTTTTTTTTAAAGACTATATGTATTTGTTTACAAAGTTTGAAATGTTATTTTGTTTAGAATTGAGTTGAAATATCACTATATAAAATTGCTTAAAAACTCTACAAATTCTTCATAAATTTTAAGATAAAATATTTTTTTATATTTTTTACTTGGTTTTTACTTTTTAAGGATAAAATTAAAAATGTATGGGAAGTTTTAGTAAGTTATTACAGATAAAATCGAATAAGTTATACAGTTTTTGTTCAATTTAAAAATACTAAATTTGGTTATGTTGCAAAATTTTTTTCTCTAGAAGTTGTATGAAAATTTATTTTTAATATTTGATCAAATCCAACCAAATGTATATGGATGAAAAGCCTGTTTATTCTATTTTCCAAAGAAGTTTAAAAAGGAAAAAGGAAATAAACAATAACAAAATTAAAAATACATTTATACAAGAACCTACTCAACACGAAATTTTGAGGGTGTATTGTAAAATTTTTAAAACTAAAAAGTAACTTCCACAAAAGTGAGTAAAGTAATTAAATGAAATCGTGCTGTTTAGAAAAATTATTGAAATTTATTAATACATAGCAAAAAGAACTTAAAAAGAGCTGAAAAAGTCATGATTTTAACATTGTGTTGTCATTGTTTTTTTTTTAAACTCATGGTTGTCATCGGTAGGATATTTTTTTCTTGTTAATTGCTTTCGAAGTTATTCTCTTAAAATGAATTAGTTTTAATAAAATACTGGTTTGGATTTGTTATATTTGTTAAACGATAATAGAAGGTCTTTAAAGTGTATAAAATTATAATTTTCTTAGAATTTATTAAGTTTTTTTTCCTGCTAAAAATACATTTATTTTCACATTTTTAAAAGTAATTGTTAATGACTTCCAAAAAAGTACAAAATATACACTTAGTGCTACTTTTGAAGTGATGAAAATGATCTTATTTGGAAGCATTTGCACGTTTTTTGCTTGGTAGGAATGAGTATAATAGAATGTTGTCAATAGATGGAATTTCTTAATTGGATGCAGAAAAATAATTTTGACATCTGATGGTCATTTCAAGAACGTGCATTTTTATAGTACCAAATCGTTGCTTTTGCAGTTATTCTTTTAAGTTATTTGAATATAATTTTTTCATCTAAATCAGCGATAGGCACAAAGTGAGGACTTAAAAATTTAAATGTGTTAGTGTATTCGGTTTTTCTTATGTTTTTTTTCTATCTGTTTTGTTTTCGTTTTTGCTTAACCATGCGATTTTTCTTTTTATTCGCACTTAAGCTTCGTGTTGTTTATGTGAAAATGCCGAAAACACTCGGCGGAAATACAAAAAAAAAAAAAAAAAAAAACAAAATATTGACAAACATATTTTTCAATTAAAAAACCAACTTCAGTCTATTTTAATTAAAATATTACCACTCTAGAATTTCAAAATATGTACGCAAAAAGCCAATATATTATATGTATATATATATATATATTTATACGGAACATCTAATTGTGTTTCTATAAAAATTTTTACAAAATAGGAAATATTTTTCAAATTTATAAATAAATGAAATCATTAACAAAATATTTCCTTCTTAAAATGTCGTTTTCATAAATATTTAAGTTAGGTCCGGTCGAATATAATTTAACTTTATTTTTATGACGAAAAAGCTCCATTTCGTCGAATCGACTAGAAAATTTACTCTGAGTTATTTATTTTGTATATAAATGAAATAAAATATGAAAATATATTTTTTGTCTGTTTTGATGTTGTCATTGAAAAATGCGTCGTCGATTCGTAGAAGTGTAGCCTTGCAAGGTTAAACTGGATTTTCAAAGACTTTTGAATAAATATAACAGGATTCCAATATTTGAACAAATACTAATTTAAGGTAAACATTTGAAAATGTAACAAGTAATTCCAAATTACGCATGGATTACACGTCAGAGTAAAAATTACATACGATATGCTTGAATGGATTTAATAAGATGAAACAACATTTCACTTAGATTGCAGACCTTCGTGATTTTTGATTAAGCTGAACTATTGTCTGCGGGATTTTAAAATCGCCAGTACTCTTCAAAGAAAAAGATACAATTCACTACTTAACGCGTTGAAAATTATCTTTCAAATAATCATTTTATTTAATTCAATTCATCTTTTTGTTTTTTCTTTTAAAAGCATTCAAAAGTCTATATATAGCTTCAAGTCCCATTATATTGCAAATAATATAACTTCTAATAAATTCCAAATATATTTGACACATTTGCTGTAAAATATTGAACATAATACAACTGCAATATTTGTAATATTACACAACAATAAATTTCTAAGTTAATTGTTTAATTGAAATAATAGAAATATGAGTACTCTGCCTTTGGCACTATGAAGCACATGTTCAACTTTAAACATTTATATAAAATCAGGATTTTATTATTACAGTCTACACTACTACAGGTATAATCCGTATATTTATGTACGGATGCTTTTAAAGCACAAAAAAAAAATAGCCTTGCAGTCGATTCAACTACCTCAGTTCATCAGATCGCCCATATAAACTACAGATCGTATTCATTAAATATTTTACCACAAACTTTAGAATCAAGATAAGTCACATTAATTTATTTAACCATAGCTACGATATAAGACCCTTTTCCTAAAATCAATTTAACGCACATAAACCATGGTATAGAGTATCATAATGTCGATATTGACCGAATATATATATATATATATATATATATATATATATATATATATATATATATATTTCTATTTACGAGTATTAATGTTTTTATTAATGTTTTTTGATTCAACCATTTTTTTATACTTCTTAATTTATATTTGCAACACAATCAACCAACAAATACCACACAAAATACAATATTAATTGTTTGTACTCGTATTATACATTTTTCTAAAGGAGATTGAAAAAGGAAGAAACCTAAAAAAAAATATAGTGGAAATAAAAGAATGTGGAATACGACACCGGAACAAGTGGTACATCTGGAGTATGCACACAGACTTTATACATATTTAGAATGCATCTATTGGAGTATGCTGTGTTTTTACTTCTTACTAAAGCATAAACTGCAAGCAGGCAAACTGGCAGCACTTCATTATGTAATTTATGAAAAGGTAAATGCCACTTACACTTTATTTTTGCTAAAGATTATGTATTAAGGATTTAAGTATGGCTGTTTTGTGTGTTAGTACTGTTTAAATAAAACTGAGTTTGTATTTTTGCCACACATAGTCGAAGATATTAGTGTTAACAAATAATTATCTTAACAAAACCCGGTTAATTGTTACCCTTAAAAGATTAGAAAGATATTTTCCCGGAAGAAATTTACGCAATATCTTCTTTTTATTATTTGGAAGAAAATTATTAAAGAATTATTTTTTAATATTGCATTTTTATGAGTTTAAAGACGATTAGGTAATAAACAACAAAAAATGTATAAAATGTTAAATTTTTTTATTATTTTTATCCTCAAAATTTCGCCTTTTTTTTTAGCAATAAATGGATATTTTATGTGATCCTTTCAGATTTCGAGCTAGATGTTGTTAAAATTTATGTGCATGGATGCTTTGCAAGATGTGAAAGATGTCTTTATTATATTATTTCAAGAAGATAATTTTTCTATATATTTATCACATCTTTCAGAAGATTATATGGAGGTATCTTCTTTTTTTCACCTAGATGATTATTTAGCAATATTACCTATTTTTCTTCCAGACGCATTGACTTCTTATTGCTTAGATGTAACGCATGTGATGCACAATCTCTCTCGATTGGGGAAACTTAGCAATACAAATATGATTATTGCGGCAATAATTTTTTTCTTCTTTTTGCTTGTAGGATTAGGACTTTTTTGTGAAAACTAAAAAGTAAGTAAAGTTTTTAAGTTTAGGTTATAATTTTGCTCGAGATAAGTAAAGTATGGAAAGAAGGAAATTGATTTTTACAGTTTCAATATATATATATATATATATATATATATATATATATATATATATATATTGTAAATTACAATATGCGACAAATTTTATGTCATGAAATATTGCCTATTCCAGCGCTAAATGAAAGTACACCATCCCATTAATAAAAATTCGTTATGTCTAAAAATAAAAAAACAAACATTTAAAGCCGTACATTTCAATGAATTTATGGATACTTATTGTTTTATAGAATTGAGAGCTTCTCTTAGATACTATGGTAGATTTTTATTAAATTTCCTCCTTTTTGTGTCCACTTTTCATAATTTGGTTGTTTGTAATATATGAGAAGACATACTTTTCAACCGATTTAACTGATTTTTTGCGCAAATATATATCGCGCATTCTCTGAAAGAAAATATATAATAAAATATTAATAAAAATGATACGCCGTCTTTCTTTTTTTTAATTTCTAATGAAATTAAGCACTTATATCAAGTATCTTGTGGAGAGAACTATATATATAAGTTGGATGCCACGCCCATTTTTTAGTCCATTTTCAGCAAAAATAAATTTTGCTACTTTCTTGAAAATTCAGATAAAATTTTACATATCCAAGGAATCGAAAATGCTGTATAATATAAATTTTCTTTCCTATATGGACACCACCCTTCCTTTTCACCCACTTTTATTATACTGTGATATTTGTTTTCCACTTTAAAAATTTTAATGAATTTTGAACGCAAGTGGGCGTTGCATCCAGTCAGTACTTAGTACAAGAGTATACATATTTGCCAAGTTTAATTTTAATCCGACCAGTAGTTTAAAGATAATGTAAAGTTATGTAAACAATATTATGATAAAAAATGGGAGTAAAAAAGGGTGTGGCAAGATCCCATAAAACTTAAATTCAAACTAACTTTGAAAAACCCTTTAAGGTTTTTTAACAGTTTCATTTTGTGTTGGAGTGTTCGAGTTTTAAATTTGTTTGCAAGTTCTACAGATAGAGCCAAGTTTTATATAAAACGGATCAGCCCCTCATAAATTATAGTAATTATATTTCCAAATTATTATTATGTATAATTTGAAATGTTCTGTATTAAAGCAATTATAAATGAATTCTTTTGCAGTAAGGATATTAACAGGTACCAGTAAATTACTCTTAATAAACAAGTCCTGATTATTTTCTATTGCATTTCACTACGATATACAAACACCGGTTATTTTTATTTAAATAAGAGTATTTTTAACTCTAAATATACTTTAAACTTTCCCATTTTATTCGTTAAGGATAACAATGACTATGATTTCTTTATTACTCTTTTGTTTTACTTTGGTATCATTTAGTAATTCTTGTGAGTGGGGTTGGAAACCTATATAGAGTTGAGGTTAAAACAATTTTTAATTCAGGTTGAAAGAACAACATAATTAAATAAAAAACTGCTGCTATAGCAATTGTTGTACTTAATAGTGCTACAATGAACATGAAGAACTGTTAAATGTTCAAAATTTTTAAAAGTAAATGTAATGTGACCAACTAGCAGAAGTTAGTAAAAACTATGTTATGGAAAAATAATTTAATCAATTCGAGTTTTCATGAAATTTACTTAAAAAATTGTTTGCTTATAAAGTTATTCCATGACAAAGCAAACAGCAGTCGGATTTGACATCTCCGATTTCAATGAAATTCACTACAGACATTGGTTATTGAAAGTGTTTCTCAAATCATAAACTTTTAGACACCTTCCGGTCTAACAATATGATGTTTTAAAAAATGAGAAGAAAAACTAAAAACTTCACAAAGGTGTTAAATTGCTTATAACTTCTAAACAATATATAGTAGATCTCTATTTGTAATTCAATGTAAAACTTTATAATGATATGTATAAAGTTTATTTACAATCAAAAGTTTAAGGATCAAAGTAGGACATATAAAAATCAAACTATTATATCTCAAAAGAACGATATATAAAATTATATTTATTTTAAATATGACCTCAAAAAAAAAAAAAAAAAAAAAAAATACATTGAAATTAATTTTTGTAATATTTTAAATTTTATACACAAAAGACTGACTTTTTACCATATTTTGCTTCATAACTTCTAAACTAAATAAGTGCCCACCTTGAAATTTTACACGAGTAGAGTGAAGAGTTACGTCAACATTATATATTTTTTAAAGAATTTGATTTCTATTCGTCCAGTTTTGACCTTTGAACTTTTGATATAAATAAACTTTATATCAAAACTCTAGTTCAAAAAGGTAATATCTTTGTTTTTAATATGAAACTAGAACAATTAAAGAAGTACACCTTTGTGAAGCTTTTAGCTTTTTTGACGTTTTTTAAAACGCCACATATTTGGGCCAGAAATGGTCCTGAGTCTAAACGTTTATGATTTAAAGAACACTTCCGATAACCAATGTCTGTAGTGAATTTCATTAAAATCGGAGGTGTCAGATCCGAAAATGGCTGTTTTCTGTCCGTTTTTATGGATTTAGGTTAGGTTGGTTACATTAGTCAGTTAATTTCATCGTCCTATTAGCAAACACATGTCAACAATGTGTAACATTTTATTTATTGTTTTTTTACTCAAAGATTCTATGTGTTTAAATTTTTTTAACCTATCTGTAGTTGTATGCGATCTCATTACGATAATGACTAAAAAAATATATTCATGTATATATAGATAACTTCATTATTAATTATTCATTTAGTCACCCATCAGAACCTCTTACTATTAAATATTTAAAATACAAACACATAATAGTTTGACTTAAGGCTAAAGCAATTAAAATAAAAATATTTTCATTTAATTTATTTAATTATTTATTAATTATTCGATGCATGTATAATAAATAGATATGTACATATGTAGTATGTAATCTCTGCACATGCACACATACTATATACACATTATAAAATGCATTAATGATAATTACTCCTTTTTGAAAATATAATTTAAAGTAATCTAAGACTCATTTTAGTTGTGAAGCATTGACCTCAGAAACCCCAGATTCATAAAATTTGATAAATACTAATGGAATGAATGAAATGAATTGATTGGAGACAAAAGATATGAAACACATTAGAATGAGTTTTAAAAATTAAAATAAGAATTTCTGTTGTATACAAATAAGACAAGGTGCAATATTTTGTTTTTAAATATTTATAAGAGAAAATGCGCGTGCCACATGCGGTACAATAACAAATACACAAAAATAAACACAAGCAAACATATGAACATGAACAAGAACAATAAAAACAAACAACAGAAATGTAATCAGAATTGTAGGGAAAACAAAACATCCGGAAATAGGATAAAAATATCCTTTTGAACAAAATAAATGTATGTCTTACGATTAAATAAGATGAAAATATGTATGAATGGTTGGATGATGAAAAAGTAGACCAAAAACTAAAATACAACTGCTGGAATCTGATATTCAAAAGATGTCATTTAAGATATCTACTCAGACATTCTGGCATATGAGAGGTAGAGTAAGAACTCAAGTTGGATAATATTATAGTGCCTGTATTAGTTAGTGGTGGTATGGCGGCAATGGTGGTGAGTGAACTAAGGATCAAAAACATATTTACATACATATTTATCCATACATATCCGGCATGTGCAAAATTATTCCACTTCCACTGTACTTATGTGCATGTTGTAAATATAAGCTAAGTGTAAGAGGATAATAATGAAGATGTCGATGATTATTATGATGATGAGGATGATAGCACATGCTGCTCTAGTAAGACAACAAGATTTATTTTTCAATATCGTTTGATAAGATTGTTTGTGCATCCATTCATGTTTTATCGCGAATTAAGTCTTTGATAAAGTGAAATCTTAAATATTCACCTTGCGTTTTACTTATAACATGACATACTTGTATTTTCGACATTATATGATTTTATTAGTAATTTCGTAACAGATTTTATAAGTTATTCATTTTTTTTTACTTTAAGATTTAATATCAACATACGAAACATTAATACGAATAAGGACTATAAACCACTTTTTCCAAAACGTGTTTTTTTATATAATATTGCTAAAATAACTCATTTCTTAAAATGGAGGATTTATTAAATTATTAAATTAAAAATAATCGAAAACATAGAGTTTAAAATAAATTTTCAAGTAAGTATTTCTGATTCTTTCGAATTTTTTTTACATCAAAATTTAGATTTTAGCCCATATGTTCTAAAATTCCAATGCAGGAGTCAACGAACATAATGCGGTTTCAGAAATCTTTATGTGTTTTAAATCTTTTGTTAACATCTTTTACGAAAAGATAATGCCATAAAGTTTTTTTAATGTTATCTGTTCCTGATTTTTTTGTGTGTAACTAAAAGAACAAAATTGGATAAAATCGGACGAAAAAAAAGAAAAAAATTGGCCAAGGTTTTGTTAAATTGTTAAATCTGAATTTTTCGACACGAATAAATGGATGACCATAAAATTAAAATAGTATATGTATGTTCTTTAAAGACCTCGGTGAGATTCTTTAAAATATGATGAAAAAGAATAATTCGCAAGAAGTTTTTCATGTCAGTGGTGCCATATTTTGTGAACTCACAGCTCCGCTGCGCAGAGAAAAAAATTACTGGTGCAGTAAATATTACCAAAGAAAATTTCTGAATTTTTTCTTTTTTCATAAATATTTAAAATCAAATAATTATATACAGGGAAATCGCAAATATGCTCTACAAAAGGGTTTTATGTGCATTAAATAATAAAAACGAAAAATGTGATATAAAAATGCGAAAATACGCTTTAGTATATATATATATATATATATATATATATATATATATAAACAAAGTTCTTTTTAATATTTTAATATTTTAATATTTAATATTTTCATATTGTCGGTATGCTGACGAAAAGTCTTATGTGTATTTGAACAACCGACGATATTTAAATTTACATATATAGTTTTCATTCAAAGGCATATTAGCGCAAGTTTGAAAGCGAATATGTCTTCTATATAATATTTCAGAAATGACTGCAAAAAGGATCATTTCATCAGTTTCTAAATAATCTTTATGATTTGTTGCTATAAGTCAAGCATGTAAGCGATCTTTGTCGAACTCGGGCGATTTACATTAAAACAAATTTTAAATGCAAAATAATTTAGCAACTTTTATTTTTATATACATTACAAATAAATTTTGAAAAACATCTCATCATAGAATAAAACAAAAATGTTTTTAAGATGTCAAAATATACACTAAAAGAGTAAAAATAACAAAATATGCTACAAATACGCTCTAAAAATCACTATACGCAAAAACATGACGTTAAGGGTGAAATATGCAAAAATATGCTCTTACTCGTACAATTTGATGCCAAAATGTTTTATTTGTTCCGAAACGGATAAATATTTTATCGATGGCTTAATTTAACGCACAGGAAAAAACATTTGCATATCATTTGCATATTTGTGGTTTCCCTAGTTATATATTATTGCAAATAAGCACTAAAATATTATAAAAATATTTAATTTTTGTAGGAAAAAAATCATTATATATTTTTCTAAAAATATATTAAAAATAATGATCTAACTTATCGTAGAATAACTTATACTGTAATTTTTAGTGAAGTTATTAATTAGTAATAAATTAAAAGAAAATGAAAAGTAAAAGAATATCTATTTTGCAAAAATGTTACCTAAAATAGTCTTCATGATGGTCAATAAACTTTCATATATGTACGTTGGAAACAATTTTCAAAGCATTTTGATTGAGACATTAAAAAAAAACATGTATTTTTACAACAAGTTGACTACGATTTGAAGTATTTCGGAAGGATACAACTCTTGTCGGGTAGGTAAAACTTTGAAAGACTGATACTGATGACTGATCTTTTGTTTCCGATTTATATATATAAATGCAGATTTCGCCACCCATAACTGAGAAAAAAGTAAAAAAAAAAAAAATGATTTTAATCACCTCTGCCAAAATGATTATATCAATTACTAATAATTGTAAAAAATCAAGAATAATGACTTTTTTACAATTAAATACTTTTAGAATTTTAATTAAAAAAATAATTGAAAAAATTAAAAACTTTAAGCAATGTGCGGCGATATTTTATTTTTACTGTTTCCTTTATTTCTCGTTTATTTTTTCAATTTATTTATTTTCTAGATTCCAAATCGTTCATTTCTATGCCTCAGCCTCCTTAACCATTGAAAATAAAAATAGGTATGAATAACTATTATTCCTTTCATTTAACATTTAATAAAAAAATATATAATTAACTTTTATCGAGTATCCTGTTCCCCTTATTTGTTTTAGTAACCAAAAATATATTCCTCCATTTAGGCGTTAACGATGAGGACATCTGAAAAGTCACCACAACAACAACAAATATCAGATAAAATCATAAATTTATGTACATCTATACATACCTGCGCAAGATGTTGTTTCATAAGAAATTAACACAAATTCCCTCTAAGTGCATTATTGCATTGCAATATATTTTATTGTATTATTCCTTTTTTAACGAAAATGATTTTTTTAACAGAAACAGAAATATGCTTTGTATCAAAAAACTTTCTGAGAATACAACCCCTTAAAACATCAAATATAATGATTCCGGGCTTCACACCCAGCGAAAAGAAGAAGTACTAAAGAGCCCTTCAGAGCCAGAAGACGTACTTCTCGCATTACAAACTGGTTTCCACTTTACACATCGTATCATTGGAGGCAAGGCCTTGCCTTCTTTCCGTCAAAAGATGCGAATAGACAAGGACTTGCTTTGAAATTGATCAACTTTCTTACATGCAATGCTACTTAAAAAGAGTCGGGAGTTAAATTTTATTTAAAAAATTATACAAACTTCCTCCTTTAACGACACTTAAAATAAGATCATGATAATTTTGAGCTTTTCAAGTCTCTGGTATAAAAATATATGATGAGAAATTTAAACAGTTGATGAGTGAGCGATTATACACTTTCTACTTACCGTCTAGTGAAAGGGAAATAAGAATTAGTAATGGATTTGTTGAAAAGAAATTCGAGGCTGTTTTTGAGGAATTTTCAATGAAGGCAAAGTGGAATGAGTTTTGATTTTTTTTTTTTTTTTTGGAAAGGAGGAGGGAGTCATTTACAAAGGTCTAAAGAGTATAAGACTGTCATATTTTCCCGCTTTTCATTTAACGTATGCTGTTCCGTATTGCCGTTTCTCAAATCAAAAAAGACCTCTCTCATAACAGTACCCTTAGGCTTTTCTCGATTTGGTCCATTTTTATATCATCAGTTTTGCTTTAACCTGAAAATGCAGTGTATAGTAAACTATTCAGAAAGCTATTTGGATTTTTGTCAAATTATTATAATTCTTTAGGAATTGTAAGATGGCAGAACTGATTTATTTTTATACATTATTATTTCCAATAACTAAGATCATATTTAAATACAATTTCACTGACATATCATTCATAGAAAATACTCTAATAATAATTGATATTTGCAGTTAAAAAAATAAAAATAATATAATCGCCTAAAGTTTGGTTGATTTCAAATGACGATTTTGTAAAATAACTTTTATAGTTTAGATAATTAATAATTATTGATCACATAAGAAATCATTTAAGTAAACATCATGCTTAAGTTCAAAAATACAAAATTTTAAAAATTTAATATTCCAAAAGTATTGGATATCAGTGTGTTAACTCTTTTTATGTTTTGAATTAAATATATTTAAAATACAAGAAAAAATCTGTTGGTTATATGGTCACTATTGTAGAAATTCATTGTAAAAAAAAAACACTATCAATCCATATTAAATCGATTGAAGAAAATGTTTACCTATTCTCTAATCAAATTCAATTTTCATTAGTATCAGTTGATTGTTTGTTAAATACCTGACACACGTTTGACCCTACTCACGGTTTCTTTCTCATTTTCTTTGTTTCCAGCATCTTTTTATTGTCATTCAAAAATTTACAGGACAAAAACCAAATTATTTGTCACCTTGGAATCTTTCGTTTTATTAATACTTTTTTTTTTGCAAAATTTAACCCCAAATTTGGAATTAATGACAACATATGGATGATTTGTATTGTCAAGAAATTCATAAATATTTTTGCATTGTTGTACAGGAAAATCCTTTATATCCTTTTGATTATTTTAATTTGAGAAGAACGATCAGAAATGGCAAAGATGAAATAAAATATACATTTTATTTTGTTTTATATCAATAACAATTATGCTGCACATGTTGTTTGTCTTTTGTTTTTGTTTCCCCCCCAAAGTAAAACTATAAGAGTTCTATAGAAGTATCTAAATAATGATGGTGTTTTTTTTTTTTTGTTTTTTTTTTTTTTTTTTTTGTTAATGTTGTTAAAGACACATGCAGCATGAATACAAATGCCAAATCTAAATACAATTTTATGTTCATTTGTGTGTATCTGAGTAGCTGAAGAGATGTTTGCGTGGCTTTTAGAATATTCAAACAGTGAGTAAACCTTGACAGGGGTTTTACGGGCATTACGTTTTTTGTATCTTTAAATATTGATTGTAAGAAACATCAGACACCGGCGCAGATGTTTAATAAAACCGCACGCGTGCACTTGGTATTCTATAAGATCAAATGTACAAGTATATATGAATGTATGTATGTATAAAAGAAGTTGATTGTATTAAGATTTGTTTCCTCTCTTTATTGATAGAAGATGTTATTACTTTTATTCATTTCTTCCTTCCTAGATAAAGGATGACTCTTAATTGATTGGTATAGTTAGAATTTTATTTTCATTAAAGTAAACAATTTTAGAAACATAGTTTAACTTTTATTTAACTATTTAAAAGGTAAGGTTGGACTCATAGTGGTCCTTCTAGCTTTTAAATGATTCTGAAAAAGCTAGCTATATTTGTCAGAATTGGAAAGCTTATCAAAAAGACAGATTTATGTTTAAGATTACGTTTTTATATATAGAACCTGTGCTATTAAATTGTGTATTTCTTGTTCTCATAGTCACTATTAGAAAATAACCTTAAATGTAAAAAAAAATTCAACAAATTCTAGTGTGTTTTAGTTCTGTTGCATAAAAAGCAAAGTTAATATTTGATAAGGAGTTATAGTTCTGGCATTGCAACCTCTGTAGTTTGTGTTATAAAAGTCCTGCAAAAAATACAGTATCATTATTAATTTAAAATAATATAAACATACCCGCTGTATGTTTCAAATTTATTTGTTGTTTTCCATACAATTTGTCGAAACGAATTTTTCGTTTGTTTTATAAAAACAGGGGGATTATATATTTTGTCGTTTTATATGACTTATGACTATTTTTGAGCCTATCACATCAATGAAATATTCTGATAAAAAGCTGGCACAAACATTTCTTAATGTCTAAATTTTAGTTCGAGTCCATTTAAATTTCTTAGCTTTACAATAAATAATACTAGTATTTTCATTTCCTTTTCAACTGAAGTAAAAAATAACCGAGATATGCTTTGCTAAATGTTGCTTTATTCCATTTTTCAGTCATATAAATATACGAATGTATAGTCATGCTAACTAAAGAAACTCCTAAAAGTATGAATAAGTTAAAAATCATCCTTCGTGTTTATTTCATTAACTTTCCTTTTGAGTTGTTCTTTCTCATTCATTATGGTTGAAAATATTTAACTCTGACTGTTTTTTACAATAACACAGGAAATCCGAACAACACCTTTTTGTATAATACTGATGTAAAGTCAGTTAGTTATTGAGGTTAAAAAAAGTAAAACTTTTACCAAACAAATAAATAGTTACAAAGACTCAAACGAATTTTATTCAATGAATTCGTTTTTCTCTATATTCAGTTTGACTTTTTATCAACATGCAAACTATAATATTTTTTCTGCTATTTTTTATTAACGTTAGTATAGTCAACTACCATGATATTACACTTACATACATAAGGAGTGCTCATGAACAAATTGATACATACTTTTAGGCGTATAACTTTAGCTATATATGAAAAAAAATAATTTTCTTCCTTTCGGAAGAAAACAGATTATCCTAACTTTTTTGGTTTGATTTCGGTACTTGCCATTCCGTAGCTAAAATTGCATTTGCAAATTTCTGATATTTTATATAAAATTTAGATTAGCTTACACAGAAAAAATTATAACTAGAATTTTTTTAATAAATCATTATTTGGCTTTAAATAAAATTTAAAAAACGAACTGTTTCAATATATTATGTATTTGGTTGTAAACTATTTATAAAAAAAAGAATAAAATAAAATTGTAAAAATTTTGATACAAAAAAGTAAAAATATTCAATATTTGGAGAATTCCTGAAGTAAGTTATCTTAATTTTCGTACAGATTTCTTAATGTAACGATTCATTTTTGTGTGCATATCTTCCAGATGATTCGAAAACATATGAAATATGTATAAAGCAATACATCGCATAAAGTATGCAAATGATGTAAGGAAAACATTAAAAGGTGTTTTGCGGAAATGGGTTTTAGCGTTTTAGGATACATGTTTAACAAGTTTACAATCTTAAATTGTCTTGTTGTGTGGAATTGGCGGTAATAAAGCATAGTTTATGGACTATAATTAGGCACCAATATAATGGAATTTTATTTTCTGCTCCGCTACACATTTCAGCATTCGTTGTGTGCAATCCATTAAGATTTCATTCAAACCTAAATATTTAACTTCGTTAAAAAATCTGTATAAACTTTAAATGATAAGTAGAATTCATTTAGAAAATTTCGCAATTGATAATTGAAATTCTGTTTTTAGATCAATTTGGTTACTAATGGAATTTGGAAATAGTGTCGAAAAAATTATATTCCTGATTGTTTTATGTTTATGCACACATATTTTATATACTATATATATGGTAGCATTATTTCTCACCAGAATAATTACACATTACACTTTATCTACATACTATACACTATGTATTACTTAATTATTATTATTATTATTATTATTATTATTATTATTATTATTACTATACACTATGTATTCATTAATTATTTAGTATTATATTATAAAAACATTTCGTTTTTCAACACCAAATTTTTATTTTAAAATACAACACTAAAATTTAATCTGGATTATTATTATATTATAGAAAATGTTAAAAATTTTATTAAATCTAAAATAAAAATTATTTGAAAATCTACTAAAAATATATATATTATTTTAAATGCCTTTAACAAACCATGTTATTGAATTTCATGAGAATTTTCAAATATTCAAATTTATATACATATAGCAAAAATATTTTAATAAGAGGAAAATTACATTTTTTTTAATAAAATATTTATGAATTTAAATATTCGATTTTAGTAATATAGTGATAGGTCAGATTTCAGTACAAAATATAATTGGTTTTATAAATTTAGTAATGTAATACGAAATTTAATTTTTTCTGTGTAAAGCTGAGAAGATACCTAAATAAAACTATTTAATATAAAATTAGTGATTGATTAGAACGTGATTTTATTCTTTGTGGTCTTAGCCAACCATTGTATGTTATTTTATTCCAAATTGTTACACATAGGAGTCGTTATTGAAAATTTTGTTAAAAAAGTTGTAAATTAATGGGTGCAAAAAAGAAAATGCAACTCTTAAAAAATCAACGGATATTAAAAAAAATTTAATAGGGGCTTGTGTATATTGTCTAGTACTCGTGAGAATTCCCCGTGGAATAGAAGTCTGATTGGGAAGTTTTATTTTATTAATACTATTTTTTAAGAAAGGCGAAGCAGAAAGCCATCGTATTTTAGTGATTTGGTTGAGCCAATTTGTCCTGAGTGGTTTATATGATTTAAAAGTGGCAAAGAAGTTTAAAAATAAGAATGGGGTTTTTTTTTGACCTGTGGCCAAAAAAAGTATATATTATTGATTTTGTATTTGAAAATGGATTTTAAAAACTATTAAAATGTCACCTTGCAAAAGAATCTTATAATATTCAACAGTGTTGCCATGAGCGTTACACGAACTTTAAAAAAGGTCAAGAATGTTAAATGCTTAACAAAAAAAAAAAAAAAAAAAAAATAATAATAATAAAATAAAAAATAAAATAAATAAATACTGAAAAAAGCTATTATTTTAATTTAAAAACTTATTTTTTCTCGTTCTCATTAGATGTTGATATCTTTTAAAGATATTGTAATAAATTTATAAATAAAACATAAAAAAATCGCCTAAAAAATACCTACACCAGTTTGGATCATATTTCATATTAAACCAGCGAGGATGTTATATTCGGCTTGGTCGAATCTATGTATCCACCATCTGCAACTTTTTAAAATTTCACTTTATATGTTGTTAAGTTTTTAATAAATTTTAGCATTTTCCTTTAAATAAAACGTATGTAGAGCAAATAGAATTAAAAGCTTATACACGCAGAGAAAAAATATAGTTGTAGTGACCAAAATTTAAGGCCAACATATTATGATTGGAACATATGGTCACAGCTAAAAATATATATGTTTACAAATAATAATCGTTATGATTCCACTTTATCATATTGAGTCCGATTTCATGGTTCATTTTTTCATGTTACGGTTTGAGTTTTTTATATTATACCATCTTATTACATTATTATCCCATTCCATCAGATTATGATTTAATTTTATTATA
Source organism: Protocalliphora azurea (assembly GCA_932274085.1). Classification (NCBI taxonomy): domain Eukaryota; kingdom Metazoa; phylum Arthropoda; class Insecta; order Diptera; family Calliphoridae; genus Protocalliphora; species Protocalliphora azurea. The sequence continues at coordinate 68,787,733 of OW026522.1, read as the reverse complement.
TTACTCCATCTTAACATACTATTATCCTATATTATCATATTATGATTCCATTTTATAATATTATTATTGTTTAATCTTATCATATATTAAAATAAAATATATATATGTACGTGTTTAATATCATAAAAAATTATTTACATATTATGTGTTCATTAAATAACTTTATTTATTTGTACCATCATATATTTTGCAAGACATTTTTTATTAACTAAACCATTTGAACAATATCTTATATTGCTTGAATACATCAAATATAATAAAACCTTGTCTACTTATATTAGTTCATATATAAAGTAAATGAGAATTATAATGAAGGTGGAAAACAAACGTTAAGCAATGGAAGTAATATTAATATGATTTGAAAACAAAATGTGGTTTAAGAACAAGGAAAAAGATTGGTAATATATAATACTTGTAGAAACAATGATAACATATTAATAAAATTTTGTTTCATGTAAAAATATTCTAAAACATAAACTATATTAAAATTTTGATTGAATGTTAACTGAAACAAATGAATGAATGATAAAACTGAAACAAAAACGTTATTATCATAAATACAGTATTATTAAAATTAATGAAAATTAACAATGAGAACATAATATTGTTGTAATGACAATGCCGTAACGAAATTTTTTCTATGCTTGGACCTTAATGTATTAAAATTTAATTGTTTAGAACAACGGGTCTTATTCACAAAAATTTTAAATATTTATAACTATTATTAAGCAGAAGCCACCCATAGACACATACTGTAGGGAATACTGCCGATAAACGCCCCTATACGTGTGTGATTTTTGTAAAAGAAAAAAGAAAAAAATGTGAATAAAAACAAACAATTTTAAATATTTTAATTATTTTTTCAGTTTAAAAAGTCGAAATGAAATTTTCATAAAAGACAAAGAAACTTTAAAAAATTCATTCAAAATACTGTTTGCAGTATGAGTATGTTAAGCGTGTTGATTGATAGTAAGACAAATTATAATAAATTAGGAATTTTAAAACAACTGATGAGTGGTAATAGAAAAAAAATTAAAGGGATCTTTTGTCGGAGAAACTTTTCGGAATGAAAACACTTTCAGTTTTCAAAGTGGAATTGTTTTTCGATTGTATTTTTATATTTCTTAACTTTTCTCTTAAAGTTGAAAGTAATCTGAAGAAGCAAAAACAGAATCGATCGGAATTTATAATACGGAATTAAAACCATTTCGTTTGAAATTTTATAGGGCTGTATATGTTCAACAGTTATCGTCCATGTACCAGGCAAGTTACATTTGGAAATTTACCTAATTGTCCCTGTTTAGTGGAATGAAACTAAAGTTTGTGAAGTGTAATTAGACAAAGGAATATGTATTTTCTGTTCTGCAACACACTTCATAAACATTCCACAGTGGGGCCAATTGCAAAATAAATGGTAATGAGTCTGGATCTTTAGAGGCTTAACTCCACCTCTATTTCTAAAGTTATGTATAACAAATTTAACTATTTTAAAATGTTTAACACATTTTTCTTAAAATAAAAATAATAAAAAATGCAAATTATGGTTAAAAGACATATTTCATAAATCCGAGCCTGAATATTTTCAAAATGCTTATAGGTATCAAAATAAGTTTTGTACATTTTATAAAGTATTTAACAAAGAATAATTTTACTATATATTTTTGTTATTAAAAATATGTTTTTTTTTTTCAAAAATCACAATTTTTTGTAAAACATTTAAAAATCGGTAACTAATATTTTTACAGGCCCAAAAAGTAAATTTTAATCCAAGATTGATCATTTTCGACCATTGCCGGATGTAGGATGAACATTCAAAACTTTTCAAAATTACACATACATGATTTTTTAAGATCTAGTCTTTCAGAAAATGCAATAAAATATTGAAATTTTTTTAACAAAATGTTTTAAAAATATTAAATATTGTCAAAAATTTCAAATTTTTAGATTTGTTTTGAAATTTTTACTTTGAAAAAATTTTTTCTTGTTATCGAATTGAGATAACTAATTTTTTTTTAGTATATTTATATAATATATTATATATTTTTGAAAAAATCTTAGAAATTTTGTTTTAAAAGTTATGAGGCAAAATCGCAAAAATCTCAAGCCAAAAAAAGGAAAATTTAATTTTTGAAGTCAAATATCTTTAAACCATAAGAGATAATTTAGCATAAGAATTCAAAAATGTAAAAATATTTAAAATCGGTTCATATTTATAAAATTTACAAGCTTCGATATGTCTTTAACTTTCAAGCTGGTCAACTTTGGCCCACTGAAGCGCTGTGTGTGCTTCAGCTACACACTCTAGTCAAAAATATTCTGAAAGCCTAACACCTATTCTATCAATGTTCCTCGTTTCATCAAAATCGGTTCATTGGTTTAAAAGATCCAGAGTTATTACCATTTATTTTGTAATTGGCCCCACTGTGCAATCTTGATTTCCTTAAACTTCAGTTTTCTTCATCGTTATCAAATAAATTTGGAGCAAGAAGTAATGAAACTTACGATGACTTTTTAGTCACAAAATCATTTATTGTTAGCAAATGTATAAGAGATTGAAAAACAAATCTAAATAGTACTTTAAAAGTACTTTATAACAATAAATTTTTGGTTTAACCAAAAAATAACCAAAATGGAAAAAAGTCACCACCTCCACATTAGAAAATAAAATAATCAATTTTGATTAAAAATAACCAAAACAACAATACTACCTAAGACTAAACCATTACTATATTTCTTACCACTTTATCACTATTTAAAGTTATCACAGCTGCTATAAAAATAAATTGAATACATTATTTAAAATTTAATATTTCCTTTCAAAAATCAATACATATTTATGCCAACAAATGCATGAATTCATGAAGTATAATGCATGCATTCGGTACTTAGAAGGTAGACAAGAAAATGTATTTAACTTAACATATAAAAAACACACCCGCCTGGCAATTTACATTAAAAAAAACTTTAGCGAAAACTAGAACACCTTTCAAAATGAAATGGGTGGGATGGGTGTTAAGTCGAGAAAGTTAAGTATAAAATGCGCTTGCATGCATGCAATCATACATTGCATTACATCACAAGCAATTCTTATACTGCCAAGACGATTTATGGTTTAATGTCATGTTGTGAAGAAAGCCTCTCTCAGTCTTTCTCTCTCCCTCTCTCCACCTATTACCCCATTACGTTATATATGACAGTAAAAGTGACTTAAGGAAATTACAAACATTATAAAATATGGACAGCAACAATATGAAGATAAGTTATTGTTGCTGTTTTGAAGTGAATGAATGTCTTATCTTGGCTCCCGTAGGCTGCCTACAATGTAAATGCAAATGCTTTCATCCGTTCACTAAGTGAAAATTATAATGGTTAAGTTAGAATTAGAATTAAGACGATTACAATTAAATGGTGATCAATTTCACCTCCTGGAATTTGAACATTGTTTAATTGGAAACAGTTGTAGTGATATTTAATAAATAATTACTTATAAAGTGACTACTCCTTGCTTAAGTTCCAATTATTTTAAGTCTATGAGTATAAATATTTAACAAATTTAGAACAAATTTGGGTACTTACATACATACGTACATACATACATACATACATATATGCATACATTCATATAACAATTCAATCATCAAACTTAATGATAAAGATGACAGCTTTTGGTATATTTTATAAGTAGTGACTAATTTTTATAAGTGAGACTATAAGTCTCAGAAAGAAATTCTGTTGTTTAATTTAATATTTTTAGGATAAAATAAATTACTAAAACGATTTTGCATAAAATTCGATTACTGGCTAGTATCCGAGGGGATCAAGTCTTCTATTTTGCACCAATAAGTAATGGAATCCGAATTGTCTGAGAAGTAACCGACTGAATCCTTGTGTAACACAGTGCTGCTAGTAATTTCCGAATATGAAAGTATTTATCATATATTTATTGTTATCGAATATAAACATTGAATTATTAAATAAAACTACACCGTACATTTGATGCCCAGAAGGTGTTAATCAATTATATTTTCATTTGATGTCCGTGGATTCCGTAATAAATTAAAATTTTTCATTCATATTTCAAATTTAAAGTATTGTTATATATTTTTCTTATTTATTTTTATTTTTATTTCAAAAATCGAATTAGTTTTATTTTTAATGAGTTTTTCTATGCCTATTTTCGCCTTCATCTATATTAACAAAATTTAAATAATATTTTATAGGTTATTTACTAGTATATAACACTTTATACTTTCTTCGCATTGTAAAGAAAAATATTAATAAAATATTTTATGAGAAAAATATTTAAAAGTTATGTTGTCCATCATAAAATACTTCCAAAAAATTTGTTCACCACAATGCAATAAAAAGTCCTCCCATGCATAGTGTGTGCTTTTAACTATTTAGCTTATCAGAACCTAAAATATTTTTTCGAGTTTTGAAAAAAAAATTGTTATACTGATTAAAAGCCTTTCTAGTAACTCAAAAATATAAAAAAAAAAAATAATAAAATGTTACCCGTTATAAAGCGAAATATATAAACTTTTGAAAAACAAATTCAAATCAATAAAGAAGCCGTGAAAAACAATATTATGCAAAGTGAATATGAAAAACACACGGTAGATTGAAAATTGTGTAAAATAAGTATTTTAATCCTCGTAGTTAAGTTGTGAATTTTTTAAATAAAATAAATTTTTTAAATAAATTTAAATTGAAATGCGTATGTATTAATTAATCTGTATAATTAAATATTTTATTCTTATACCGTTCAAAAAAATAAATAAATAAATAAAAATCGATCGAAATACTTTTTTTAAAATTGCTTATAAACTTCCAAAAGTTTGGAATTAAAAAAAATATGAATAAATCTCAATAACTTAAAAGACAAATTTTAAATTAAATATACATACATATTTGGGGATTCTTGTCATATTGTCATAATGTTCTAAAATTTTACAATGGTTTAAAAATATTGTTGTTGCTTTTTAAACAAAAAGTGTCTTAAAATAATAGAACTTTATTTAATCAGCATAAGCAAAATTTAATCAAGTAAATAAGCAAAATTTTTGCTTATTTACTTGAGTCTGCATCAAAACATCTAAAATGTACTTTTCGCACAAACTGGCTATAATTTTGGGTTTTTTCACTTATTTTTGGCATTATGACAGAAAATATTTATTTTTATAATTGTTTTACATCAGCCGATTTAAATTCAAAATAGAGCACTAAATTATCAGGGGTTGTTCACAACAGTCGTATTTTTTCATGCTATTATTATAGGACATATGATTTTATGACACTATGTGAATCACATAATTGTATTTTAAAATATCATATCGTAACAAAATGCAAGAGTTTTTTTTAAGTATATTTTTTTAATGTCCATCTTTTTTTCATAATCCAGCTTTTTTATCCTAAATGTCCAGCTTTTTGTGAATCTAGATCTGGCAACCCTGACTTTTTTTGTTTTTATATTAATTTTTATTAGACAAAAACTAAAAAGTCACACAAAGTTTCATTATCTGATTGATAATAAAATAATAAAATATTGCACCAACTTGCTCCCTTTCAATTCACAAAGCAATTACTGATCATGTATTATGTATTTTTCGCCAAAGCAAATGTTAATTTTTGGTTTCCTGCATCAAAGAACAAGAAAAGTTTGCATGGTATTGAGTTTATTTCCGGAAATATTAGTACAAGTTCAATCAAAACTATTGATATTGAATCAATAAAATGTTTTTCAAACAAAATAATTAATAAAATCAATTCAAGATGATGAAAAAGAAGAGTAAAATCGCGGTTATTACATTCAAATAAAAATTTATTGATTAAAGATTGATCTATTAATGTTTGTTACTGAAAATACTGTTCCTCCTCCACTAAACAGTTATGGAAGTCCCAATAAATATTACGAAGGTTTTTTAGTTGTATCAAGAAAGGGAAAAGCTAAAAACTACTAATCCTTAACAGGTACTGACGTTTAAATAATTTTGAGTTTAAGATTTTCATTAAAAATGATTTTTGAAAATGTAGTCGGTTAAGACATTTGGAGGTTAAGGCTCGATATGTCCGCTACACTATATAAAATTATATTTCACAGGAAAGATATCATCGACAAATGTATTGTACCTTTTAGTCAATTATCCAAAGAAGCGCAGCAAGCAAAAAATAAGAATTGTAAAAACTTCGCGAACATTTTACAAGAAAATCATCTAGAGAGAACTTCAACGCAGATTTGCTTCATATACTATTAATAACATCTGATCCTTTAATTTGCAGCTTAAGAAAATCACCAAAAACTATGAGATCAAATGCAACACCTGCAGTTTTGTTGCTATTAAAAAGCTCGAATATATCAGATGAATAATTTTTATTAATTAATAAGATTTGTGTAGAAGTCATACTTTTTCCTTTTGGATTTAAAATCGCGTACAACATACATATTCTTAACGAAATTTCATTGAATTATATGAAGTCCAACTTTACAAAAATGGCTTGTGCCAAATTTCATAAATAGAGTTTTCTTAATTACAAAAATATAGACTTTTTTTGATCACTTAGAATGCGAAAATCTTAAAATGTTCCATGGGAAAGATTTAAAAATACTTTTTTTTCCATAACAAGCTCAAAACTACGAATTTTACTATTTACATTAGAGGTTACATTAGTACATCATAATCACAAACAAAGTGTTTCTCGGGACACTATAATAAACATGCAATAGAAAAATAATAATATGACATTTTTGTAAATTAATGAAATTCGAACTAGTACAAATTTTCAAAAACTGAAAAAAAAATATTCCGCTAAAACTGTGTGAAGATTACATAGTTTTATGCTTATTTCTTAAAAAAATATGTCAAATGTTAAAAAAGTGAATTAGTTAAGAAAAACTGTAAAATTTTAAATATATTTGGACCTACCAAGTGTTTGTTATGTTATTAAATGAGCTTCTCAAAAATCTTTCATGTGATGCCAAAATTTCATACTATTTCCTTGAAACGGTTTCTTAAAATGAAGTAAACTTTTATTTTAGTTGGAAACATCGATACTTTATTTCTCCTTCATAAAGAATATAAGCAAACAATATATTTTGCTGGTACTGACTTATACTTTAACCCTCTACCGGTAGGAGGAAAAATCTATGAAATATTCAGATTAAAAGTATAATTAGTGTAAAATTTTTGGAGAAATTAAGATCCAAATATTTAGTTTCTTACGCCAAATAATTAACCAAATGATTAAAATATGAAAAAAAGTTAAAATGTAAATTATTTATAAAAAAATAAAAATAATAATAATAAAATAATAATAATTAACCGTTAGAGGGTTAAATAATAAGAAATCTCTTTTTTTTTGGATTAAATATACAGCTAGTAAACTGTATTCTATAAAACGAATAAATTATGTGAGTAGGTATTTTACAGATATTTACTGCACAACATATGTTTACCATATATTTATCCTTATTATTACAAGTATCTAAAGGTATTTCAAAGATGCATCCCTAAAGTATGTATCTATTAAATACCCAAGTATATTGAGAAATTATCCACAAGACATTCCTTTGAATTATGTTTTATTAAAAGGTAAAATAATTTAAAATAATCATTTGAGTTCTTATAAGTGCACATCATTCATTATCGCGTTAATTCATGGTAATTATAACGCATTTAAATGATTTATGAACTCATCTGTTGTTTAATAATTTTATTCTATTCCATTTTCTATGAACTTGTACTTGTAAATTGTGCTGGTGTTAATAGAAACAACCCCCCGAGATTGTAAGTATGAAGAAAGTAAATGTTTTTTTCTTTTTTTTTTTTTTTTTTTTTTTTGTGGAACTAAAATGATTTAGTAGTTTTAGGTTCTTGCAACACAGTTTTGGTTTTTGTTTATTTTTTATTTTAACACATTTTTAAGATGTCAACATTTAAATGGTTTTCTATTAAATGGTATAAGTACCAAATTTAAAGATACTCTTGAATTTTTTTTATTTGTATCTTTAAGTACATTAAACAGTATCAGTGAAAAAATTTAGTGATTTTGGATGATATATGTTATTGCTATCAAGGACGACTAAGAGTATTTAAAATGTAAAATATTTGTTTTAAGAAGAATAAAAGTGATTTTATATTTAACTTGATGTTCTGAATGGGGAAAAAATTATTAAATTAAATTATTATTAATTAAACAGTTCAAGATAAAGATGAAAATTTATATATTTTCTTTTGAAGTAGTATAAATATATTATATCATAAACCTATTATTTTAATGAAATAGTAAGTAAGATTTGACCATTAAAAAATCATTTCCGATCATAAAAGAATTTTTTGCAATAATATAGCAGGTAGGTATGCACTTAAAATTACAATTTTTATTTATACTTAATTATTTTAATTTTTGAACATTTAAATTAAAAAAGTTGTTGGTTCTACAGTCTATCATTTATAATTATAATTTTTATAACTAGGATCACTTACTTTTCATTGATTTATCTAAACCAACAATAGGCACAAAGAGAGGATGTAAAAATTTGAATGGGTTTGTTATACCTGTCATACAAAAAAATAATAATTTTTTGTTATGTGTTTTGTTTTTGCTTAACCATGCTACATGAACCTATCTTTTTAAAAGCTAGAACAAAACAAAATTATTATATATACACATGAAAAATGTTACACAGCAGACATTTTGTACATGCTATATCAGAATGAAAAATTATTTTTGATATCATAATTCCTAAGAAATATTTTAGAAGAATTACATATTATAAATGAAGCTTTACAGGAAAAAAATTTTAGATGATTTATTATTATTTAAATAATTTATTAAGGAAAAAATTATGGAAATTATTTCACAAAATGTCGAAAACCTAGACTATTTTTTACTTCCTCAGCCTTGGATATTCTTTTGAAAAACTTGTTAAAAAAAAAAAAAAATCTAAAACTAATTTCCGAAAATAAAGAAATACTTTCTACATGTATACATTTTACAAGAGAATTAGTTTTAGAATTATTAAATCGATTACCAAAAAAAATATAGATGTTTTAAAGAAAATAAGTAAGAAAATAAGGGAATAAACCTCCTATTATTTCACTTTTAAGTGAAATTTTAATTTAAGAGAAATTAAAATAAATGATAAATATATTCAATTAATAACAATTAAAAATGCAATAGGAAAACTATCGTAATTGGGACAGCAATATGAACACAAGTTTTGTAATTTCAAAAATTCGGTGGATGAAGACCCATTCGAACAATTGTCTAACTTTGTAATATCTTTATTAGTTTTACCATTCTCTAATGTTAAAGTGGAGTTTTTATTTAACTTTATGGGCCTTGTTAAAAACAAATGGCAAAACAAGTTGAGAACGGAAATTGTAAGTATTAAGTATTTTATATATTAGAGAATGGGTAAAATTAGAAGGTTCATATTGCTATTCCTTTGATAACCCAAATAATTTTGCTCGAAAGTGAAATCACCAGAAAAATATGAAAAGCTCGTCACAAGCAAAGAAAATATGGAAGTAGCAAATTTTTTACTATTTCGAGGTATTTTAAATGTATTATGTTTATATTATTAATATATAATATTATAAAAAGCAAATTTTTATAAAAATCAATTAATTTATCAATATATTAATCTTTCACTGAAAACTAAATTTGAATTGTTTCAAATTTTGTGTTACAATATCTAGATACACAATTCAAGTCCAATACATTAACGATTGAAAGATAAAAAATTTTGCAGCTAATATTACTTTGATATCAGAAAATCTAATTTCATCTTTATTTATTTTTTTTTTCTTTTTTTATGTCAAAAATAATATAATTTAAAAATAAAAAATAGGTGTTAAATAATTCCATTTTCAATGCAATATATTTATTCAATATTTATTTTTCGTTACATAACCCCAGGTCTGCAATTGAGATTAACGCTGATATAATATGTGAGACAACGCCGGCAGAGGAGAGTAACCATTTTGTTTATATAATGTTAAATCTTAAATAAGGGGTACACGTATTTTAATAAATCCTATAAGATATCATTATTTTCAATCAGTCTTAGAGTAAACATGTCCTTTTTATTTAAGAAATTCGTACTTTTTAGCACAATTTTTATAAAAATGTTTTTCAACATGTAAAACAAACACTGAAAGGAAACAATTTTACAAGAAAATTTTTTTTTCAGTACAAACAAACTTTCGTATATGTATATTTTTTGAGAGTTCATCTTATAAGATGGTTGTGTAGAGAAATCTCATCACAACAGTCTCATATTATATCTCATAATACTAATATTTGAATGTACACGTGAAATAATTCTCTCAGAGAGCGAATTTGACACTCTCTTGCACAAAAATCTTTCATATTATATTACGTCTAGACGGGCTGTAAAGTAAGGTCTACGCGGGACATTTTTCTATCATAACAAACGTCAAATTCTTATCATGATAATAATTTATTACGTGTGGACCAAATTTATTTATATTATTGCAGCGTTATGATATAATTATTAGAGCTTAAGCGAAGATAAATTTGTTTTGCTATCAAACGTCATTTTAACTATCATTTTTTTTTTGTTTTCTTTTCCGTTTATTTTTTTAAGAATAACTATTCCGCCAATTTAGGCAAATTCATAAAATTAAACAGTTTATGTGCTGAAAATTATATTAAATTAAAGAAAAATTAATTGAAAGTATTTATTGGTAAGTAAATTGTATTTATTGGTAAAAATAAGTTGTGTTTATTTTTTGTATTAAGGTCTGCATCGAGGTTAATAAAATTTCTGTGCTACAGATAATCGTTTTGGTGATTGTACCTACTTTTAGAAGTTTTCAAGAAATTCTGGACTCGTTTCGTAAGGTATGTATAAGTATATATCAAAGTAAAGAGACACTCTAACATAAACTAATGCCTTTGAATACGATTTGGCGTCTCTGCCATTTTAATGCAATTAAATTAAATTTGGAATAACGATTTCAAACTAATAAATCTCCTAACTATGAATATATTTCCAGTTTACTGGAATGACTATTATTTTTTTTATTCTTTTATTTATTTTATTCATTTTAAATAAAAAATTGCGTATGGAGTGACAGATTTAAAATACTTAAAATTTGTGTTACTGATTTTTACAGCCGATTAAAAAAAGGGATTGGAGAGTTCAAGATATCTTTAAAGTAATTGCCTTTCATAGGCAATTTCTATGCCAAAAGTCCAGAATATAAGCATGTAGATTTGAAAACTGCTTGGGATGAGATATTAAAAAACATGAACAAAACAGATGAGGAATTAAAAAATAAAAATCTCAGATCTGCATACGTAACAGAAAAAAGGTGGATGAATCCAAAAAATCTGGCTCAGCAGCTAATGATTTATATAGACCTCATCTCTTCTACTTCGAAGAAATGAATTTTTCGGAAAACATGGTGGTTCTACGAAAAACAATCTCTAATCTATAACAATTAAGTAATAAAATAATAAACTTCTGATTTTTTTACATATTTTATTTTCAACAGTTAGGATACGTCTAAAAATTTTGATAATAGTCAAGAAAGCACTTCAGACACTCTAACCAGTAGCATAAAATTAAATTCGACAAAAAAGGCAAGAATCAAAAGAGATATAAAATTCAATTACGCACTTGATGCAATCTTAACAAACATAAATGAAAAAGAAACAATTTTTTCTTCGTTCGGAAAATCCAGTTGTGACAGCTGTCAATTGTTTTGGCAACCAAGGCTATGGTTAAATTGCAGCAAGTTTTAGCGAAATATATGGAGAGAAGTAACAATGAAATTTTGCAAACAGCTCTATAATGATGCAGAAATTATTTAAGACTAATAGATACTTTAGGATGATCTAATATTGTATGAAAAAACCAAAGTGTATCGCATATTTTAACTGACATAAAATTATGAAAAGTGACATTATTTTTAACATATTAAAATTTCAACATCCTATGATAACTATAAAATGAATACAAAATGAATTCTATCGTTTGATATACATATATCAAATGTATATATCATTAATATTGTGTAATGGTTATTAAGGTGAAAAAAAAAAATGTGTGTGGTGGATGAGTTGTTATAGTTGAGACGTTAGGAGATTTTCATCAAAAGATAACACGAGGTCCATAAAATCACTATCACATTAAAAATATCTGTGGCCATTGTTAAATTATATATACTCCCATTCTCGTTTAAACTAGGTTGAATGACGGAGGGTCGGTGGGACCCGTCTTAGCCGCTAGCTTCAGTGGTTGGGGAGGTTCTTGACCCCCGTCAAACAGCACACCATTACTGATTATTATTACAGAGTCCCGGATTTTTGCTAACAAATGTAAAAAAAACTAACTGATCACTATTGATTCCCCCCAAAAAAAAAAAAAAACCTGTCTATCGCTCGAGGAAATTTAATAAAAAGTTATGTCGAATTGCAATAAGTATGGCAAAGATGTTAATGCCCGTGCTCATAACCCTCCCTAGCCAATGTTCTTCAAACACACAAAAAAAAATTTTTTTTGAAGAACCCGATCGCAATATCAAATTTTCTTCAACCCCAAAGGATAAGTCTTAAAGAATTTATTCCAACATTATTATGTTTATTAAAAAAAAAAACTCAAATTTCAAACCTTTTACCAAAAAGGACTTTTATAAAATAATTTCGAAAAAAAAATTAATTAACTAATAATTTTTACCAATCTTAAAAATCTCGAAGAAAATTATTAATAAATATAACATTATGTGGATATTTAATATTCTTCCTATATTTATTTTAACAATGAAAAGGAAAAATGTTTAACATTATTTATTTAACAATATTTAAAGTAATTTCTAAAAATTTTCTAATAACAACATATTTAAAAAAAACTAGGATTTTTTTTATATAAATGTTTGTGGAAACCATGGTTTCAATAATTTATAGCAGTTGTAAATTTATCGCTTTCTAAAAAAATTATTCATATTTTCAAATGAAAAAAAAAATAAAAAAATAAAATAAGTAAATGTAAACCTACAAATTTAAACTCAAAGCAAAATGTGTCAGAAAACTTCAGAATTTAAATTTTTCTTAACAATTTTGTTTTCTGTTATCCATTAATTATATATAACAACACAGATATTTAAAATATAAGAATTTATGAATAATATATGCATGCAATTAAATTGCGAAAATTAAAAAAACTTTGTTACGTTTCAAACCGAATGAAACTCTTACTTTATCTACTTAAAAAGAATAGAGTGACTTTACTGTTTTTAATTTAATATTTTCTTTTTGTTTTGTTCGCGTTTTTTAATTTTTTGTAGTTTCTTAAATAATGATTTTTAATTGTGATTTTTGCATTTTATTTGTTTATCGATTTTGTTTACTTTATACTCTTCAGGTTTACTTATTTATTGGTTTTCATGTAATATTATAAAAAAAAATAATAAAGAAGAAGAAAAATGTAAAGCGAGATTTGTTCAAAAATCAATTTTGTTTTTTTTTATCTTTTCATGCAAAATTTAGAATTTCAATAAATGTTTAGAAGTTTATTTAATTGTTTTTTTTTTTTTTTTATTAACAAATTTATTTATTTTATTAAAACTTTAATTAAATTTCCAATAAATTCTCTTAATTATATTAATATTTTTTTTTTTATATAAAATTAAATTAAGTTTATTATTATTTTTAAGTTGTAATAAAAGTTAATAATATTAATTGATTAACCAAAAATCTTAAAAAAATTATAATTTTGGACTATGTCTTTATTTTTAATTCAATTTAATTCACATAAATTTTAAATCAAGATTGATTTTTGAATAAGGAAAAAAAATATTTTTACATAAGCGTTGTTAATTTAATTCAGTTAGTTCAGTTCAATAATCAAAATTTTATTTATTTAATTTTATTATACCCAAGCGGGATAATATTTTGGCAAGCACTGTAGTCAATGCTAACTGAATGTAGCTAACAGAACTTATGCAAAGAAAATAAAAGAGAATTGATATGCACTTACTTGCAGTGATGTTGAAAAGCTTTCCAGATCCCCGCTCTTAGTAAAGTTGATATTGGTTTAATTCCTTATTTTCTGGGATTAATCCGCTATTCTTTTATGTTGTTTTTGGTTGCAGATTTATTTTCTTTCTTCCTCTCTCACTTTTTTTTTAATAATTTCTCTCTTTCTTCTTTAAAATCACAATTTTTAATATTTTTACATCACAGTGGCACGGCTTGTATATATTTTGCAATGCCGTTTTTAATATACTTTTAGATTTCTCTTTTTATATTTATTTTACGGACATAGATTTTTTTATTTTTTATTTTTTTGTAGCCACCGTGATATAGTTTTAATTTTACACTAAAAATCATTATTTAAATGGATGTTTTATTTCATAAGCAATTATATGATTTTCCTTTTTTTTTTTCACCGATTAATTTAATTTCATATGTATATATTTTTTTTGACAATTTTTCCCGATGTCGTTATACTGTGATATAACCAAACGTTTGACTCGTTGATTTATATTATTCATAAATTCTTTACAATAAAAAAATTTAAATATACCGCGATTTAATCAAAATTCTTGTTATTTAATATTTTTTTTATAACTTAATTTAAAAAAAAAAAGAAGAAAAATTAACTTTTTTAAACAAAAGAAAAAAAATGAACGAATGAAATACACTTTTTTTTCACATAAGTATAGTACCACTTCGATCACTTGATGTTTAAAACTGATTTTCTTGATAGAGTTTTTTGTTTGTAAACCAATTTCCAAATCTGTTTTGCTATCCGAGAGAGTATTATAAATTCCGCCTTATGATGATTTTCGTAAGTGAATACTATATGAGAGTCCTCTCCAAATCCCCAATAAGTAACTAAATAAAGGAGTAAAATTTATAACTCAATCGAAATAATTGCAAGTAGACTTTACCTATTTTTTTACTTATATAAAAATGGAATTTACTCCTTTAGAAATCCAACACAGTGGAAAGTTGGTAATTCTGGTAATCCAGATATTTCTAAAAACCTTTTATATGTTCTAGATGGATTTTTTGTTTTTTCACAGAATCGCAGCTTTTCCGTTTAATTACCCCCGGAAAAGATGATAATTAGATACCAATGGCACATTTAAATTTTTGTTGTAAAATGTTGTGCCACAAATATTTTTAAAGATTATCTTAATCTTGGAAAAACTACAATTAATAGAAAAAAAAAAACTTAGAATATATGTTTAAAGCATCTAAGAATTTAAATCTAAAAATTATGAATAATTACCTTCGAAGTTTCAAAAGTTTTTGGTTAAAAAGAATCACATGTATTTTTTTTACGAAGTTTTGTACCCAAAAGATGTTATTAGTTCACTGGTTAAAACGAAAAAGAATGATGGCGTTCACTTTTTGACCTAATTTAGTTCCGTGAAAATCAATATGGTTTATTTTATGGATAAATTTCTTGGAAATGCTTGAAGATTAATTGGCCCGATTAAAATTGGGAGCACTCATAGTGGTAGGTTTGTTTAAGAACAGCCACTGAACATACTCTTTATACGAGTTGTAAAAACCGTTAACAAATTGCAATATTTAACATTATCTTTGAAATGCATTTTAGATATACCAATTGTTTCAAAACCTATTTTGCCAAATAGTAAATTATTTTTACTATAAATTTTTTTTTTTTTTTAATAAGTGATGAAAAAAAATTAAAAAAAATTGTATAAAAGCCAAGAATGTGTATATTTACATATTACAAAACCGGATAATATGGAGATTTTACTGAACAGATTAGCCGGAAATCAATTATGTTTTAATATCTTTTCCATGATACGTTCCTACGCCTTTCCCTTCAATGTCTTCAAGAACATAATAGCAATTTCCCAATTTCTCCTTCACTTTAGCCCTGACAAACATTGGACTCAACTTAGCATTGAATCTTAGATCAGCACTACTTTGTGCAAAGTTTCTTCTAAATACCTCTTGTCCTACACTGTAAGAAATAGGTCTAGCTCTTAAGTTGTATTGTCTTACGTTTGTTATATATGCTTTCTTAATATTTTCTGAAATCTGATTTCGAAGAATGGCAAGAGTATCGTCTCTTTCAATTGTAATGTCCGAACTACTTAAACAATTTAGTGATCGAAGCAATTTAAACGAGGAGCCATGTGTTATCATGTCAAACCCATACAATGCATGATATGGAGATACTCTAATAGAATTGTGAATTGAATTTCTAAGAGCACAACTTATAGAGGATATATTCACGTCCCAATCTCGATGATCCTTCTTTAGGTAAGCTCTTATCGCAGCGATAATTGATCTATTCACCCTTTCAGACGCATTGCTCTGTGGCGAATAAATGGCAGTATATGTGTGATTTATGCCATATTTTGTCAAAAAAGCATTAAATTCATTTCCTCTGAATTGGCTTCCATTGTCGCTAATCAGAACTTCTGGAACACCATATTGGTGGAAGATTTGTTTTTCCATAAAATCTATTATCGCTGAACCGGTAAATTTCCTTAATGGGCACAACCAATGAAATTTAGAAAAGTGATCTAATATAATTAATAGCCCGATATATCCTTTTTTGCTACGAGGATATGGACCTATTATATCTACATAAAATCTTTGGAAAGGTCTTTCTGACTTGGCCATTTTCCCCATTTCTGGTGTTAGTTTTTGATTTGACGCTTTAGTCATTTTGCAAACCGAACATTTTTTTATGTAATTTCTTACATCTGTCGCTAAGCACGGCCAATAAAAGTATCTACGAATTAATTCTAAGGTTTTTCCTATTCCGCCATGTGAAGCTAACACAACATCATGAAACCTTTTCAAAATATCTGCCTTAAGTTTCTCTGGGACCCATAATTTCCAAGAATTTGAATCTAATTCTTCATTACCTGTGGTGAATTTTGTTCGAATGTAAATGTAACGATCGATAACCTTAATATCTGGGTAACAACTTTCATTTTCCAAAAACTTTTCCTTTAGCTTTACATATTCTTCATCTAGAAAGTGTACTGAGTTTAAATCAATTTCTGGGCCTATCAGTTCTAAAGAAGATATTTCATCTTCATACATTCGGCTAAGCGCGTCAGGTACTATATTCTCCCTACCGTTTCTATGACTGATGGTGAATTTGTATGCCTGTAAACGTAGCACCCATCGAGCAAGTCTACCTTTTAAGTTTGGCTGTCTCATTAACCACACCAAACTGCTGTGGTCTGTAATAACTTCAAAATTTTGCAACTCCACATAACACCTAAACCGTTCTATAGCCTCAATTGCGGCTAGACATTCTTTTTCCGTAACGGAATAATTTTTTTGGGCTTTATTCAATTTCTTCGACATGAAAGCCACCGGAAACTCTTCTCCATTATCACCTAGTTGCACTAATACAGCCCCTATACCAAAATCGCTGGCATCGCAGTGAATAAAGAATTTTTTATTGAAATCAGGATTCCTTAGAACGGGTGCTGAAGTTAAAACTTTCTTAATATTTTCAAAAGCTTCCGCCGCTTCTTTTGTCCATTCAAATTTTCTCTTTTTAGAAAGAACTTCTGTAATTGGATGAGTAATATCAGCAAAATTCGCAATAAATCGTCGGTACCAACCCGTTAAACCTAGAAAACCCCTCACCTGTTTTAGATTTTTCGGAGTTGGCCAGCTTAGAATCGACTCAATTTTCTGAGGATCAGTTGATACTCCCCCATCACCTATAATATAACCTAAATAGGGTACTCTTTTTACACAAAATTTACTTTTATTTATATTCAGAGTCAGGTTTGCTTTCCTAAATTGTTCGGCAAGTTTCATCAGTATGGAAATGTGATTTTCAAAAGTGTCAGAAACAACGCATACGTCGTCTAAATATCCGAAAACGGAGTGTTTTAGCTCTGGTGGAATAATGGAATCCATGAGGCGACACATAGTCTGCGGTGCTGTACATAAGCCAAATGGCATGACCGTGAATTGATATAGTGGACGCCCAGGAATGGTAAATGCAGTTATTGGTTTGGATTTTTCCTCTAAGGCAATTTGCCAATATGCGTCTTTCAAATCTATTTTTGATATAATATTTGCCTTTGGCAATCTTGCAAAAATGCCTTCAATATTTGGCAGGGGGTATGCGTCTTTAGCTGTGAATTCATTTATTTTTCGCGCATCTAAGCATAACCGTACTTTTCCAGGCTTCACTACCATTCTCATCGGAGAACTCCACGCACTATTACTCTCTTCTATTACACCTAAGCTAAGCATTCTATCTACTTCTGAATACATTAATTTTTCCACGGCAGGTGACACGGGATAAAATCTTTGTTTCACTGGTTTTGCTGATCCTACATCAATGTTATGAGTAATCAAATTGGTTCTACCTAGTCCTTGCACATCAAAATTTGGAAAAAACGATTTAACTAATTCTAATTGTTGTTTTTGCGAATCAGTTAAGGGATATTCATCTTCATCTATCTTGTCTTCTGCATCATTATTATTTAGGGTAATACCAGATACTATATTGTTAATTAAACCAAACAATCTCCAAAAATCTAATCCTAGAATTAATCTTTGGTTTAGATTCGGAACAATATACAATTTTAATTTTTCATTTTTATTCTTATAACGCATATCCACTTGAATCAATCCTATAACCTCATGAGCATTTCCATCTGCTGTTCTCACAGTAGATTTTATTCTTTTAAATGCAGGATAGCAAGTAAAATCTTCCGAAGCTAACTCTTTCCCTATACAGCTGATGTTCGCGCCTGTATCCAATAAACCTAATTCAACTTTATTTAAGAAATTCACTTCCGCATATAAACGACCATCCTTATCTGAATCTATTATAGAAGATACACATAATCGTTGAGCATTTTTAATATTTTTGTAAAAATTCCTCATCCGTACTGTCGACC
This sequence comes from Protocalliphora azurea, assembly GCA_932274085.1. Lineage (NCBI taxonomy): Eukaryota > Metazoa > Arthropoda > Insecta > Diptera > Calliphoridae > Protocalliphora > Protocalliphora azurea. The sequence continues at coordinate 68,768,828 of OW026522.1, read as the reverse complement.
TATTATATTTCCTAATTATTTTCTTTTCCAATTCCTTATCATTAAAAATTCTAAATCTAACCTTAATATAATTGTTTAATCTTTCATGCAAAGGTTTTATTTTATATAAATTAGTGTAATTTTTTTCATTAAATTCATTATTATTTTTCTCAATATTATTTCTTTTCGCAATGCTAATTTGATTATTCCCAATTTCCAAATTTTCTTTCAATTCATTTTGTGCATTAGTAATTATTTTGGATTCACTGGGATGTTGTATTGGCAGTTTTTTGAGTTTTTTGCATTATTTGCGCATTTTACGCACTGTGGTTTATAAACATTCTTGAGACCACACCCGTAACAAAAAATTTTACGCTCCTTTAAGCACATGTCCCAATAGTGACCCTCTTCTTCACAGTTCCAACATCTAATGATTTTGTTCGCATTAGATAAAGCATTGATTTCAAAATCAGATATTTCCTCGTTTGATTTGTGTCCCGCGTCTGCGTTTTCATCGACTAACGAATGTGATTCTACACCAGCAATACGTCTTTGTTGAGAAAAGTTACCTTGCCCACGACTCAACTGACTACGTCTAAAACTTTCCTCCTTAAAAAGTAACTCACGCTTTTGGCACAGTTCCTTCAAATGACCGATCGAACGAACTTTCACATACAATAACTCATGACGTATCTCGGGTCTTAAATTTCGAGTTATTATTTCTATTAATTCTTCATCTTCTAAAGGAACTGCTAACCTATCTACAATTTCAGTAATAGCATCGTAAAATAACTCAAATGATTCAGATTGTTTTTGTTTCCTATTATGCAACTCTTCTCTGATATCAAATGTTGTTCTAAAATCCTGGTATTGTTTCTTGAGAGCTGAGCAAAATGAATCCCATTGAATACGAGTAACCATTTTATGGTAACGCCAAAACCAATCCTTGGCCTTTCCCGTTAGTAATACGTGTAAATTTTTACATACTGTATCATCGAAGTTACCATTAAAATTTTCTACTGTTAAAACATGAATTCTATAAAGAAATTCCTCACATCTCAAGCCCTTTGACGATCCATCGAATTTGACATTCCAACTTTGGATCATGGTCGTAATTCTATCTGGGTTTATATTACCAGTGTTTGAATATACTCTAATATCATTACCACGGTTTTCAAGGGTATTTGGATTTAAAACCTCCTGCGATTGTTCATTGAGTATTGGCCTTTGTTGTACTGGTAATGTTTGTACATTCTGTTGTTGTTGCATAGGACTGATATTCATATTCATTAAGACGCGTTGAACGGTAGTTTCTATCATCTGCGACATCCGATTGAAACTATTATTACGACGACTGCGATTTGAATTCCCGATAGTATTTCGAGTTGAGTTGTGCAAATTCTGTGACAAATCTTGGGAATTATTTTGATTGTTAACTGAATTGTCTAACTCCTGAGAATTTCTTGGCAAGGTAGCATTATCTTCCACTGCACTTTGGGTTGCTCGTGAAAACCCTGGTCTTTCATCTTGTAATCTAGAGCTTCGTGTATTATACCTTTTCGAAGCCGATCTACGAACCCTACTGGAATTATTTGTAACTTTTGCATTTGCCATTGACTTGGAACGAACTGTAACTAAATCTTTGACGTGACACAGTTTTTTACAATTAGGGCATTCTTGAGAATTTGCCAACCATTTTGTTATACATTCCTTATGAAATGTATGTTTGCAATTTGTAGTTAAACAATCAATATTATTTTGCATTTCCTTTTCACACAATGAACATGCAGGTCCTAATAGTGTGTCTGAAACGGACGGTATGTCTTCAGTACTCCGACGAACTGCCATAATGAAAATATATAAAAACTACCAAAACTAGTAAAAATGTTTCCCTAAACAAAAGTAATTGTGCATAGAGTCTAAAGTGATCAAGTTTGTTGATCAGCAGAAGCAACTAATTACAAAATAAAATTACAATTATCTGAAAAATGAGAAAAAAAATGTATTCTAACTTTTTACGCAGAATTAAAAATTTAATTAATTATGTAATAGAAGAAAAAAAATCAATATATTTTTTGATAATCAATAAATAAAAAACTTCCCAAATAAATTCTATTCAAGAAAAAAAATCTTTCTTTTTTTATAAAAATTAATTTATATAAAAGCATTTAGACTATCCTATAACAGGGGTTGAAAAAAATTGTTTATGATTTTTCTACAGCTTATTTAAAAAATAAGGCTGTCAAAAAAATATAATTTATATTTAAATTTGTAAAGTTAAATATAAAATTCGACATAATGTATATAAAAAAAATCACGGCCATTGCTCGGATATTTTGATTTTGTAACCAAAATTATATTTAAATTCAGAATATTTCATCGGATTGAAATTCGTCTAACGAAACAAATATTCAATATTCCAGGACAAATATTTAAAATTCTCCTATAACTTTAAAAACAAGAATCAAAAATCCTCTGAATCTTTAAATAAATTTTTTGGAGAAACTAGAAAACGCAAAGGAATAATAAATTGCCAACCGGTCGAATCTATTCGTTCCAATTTAACGACAAATAGTCGAATTCCACGATGGTTTTAAAATTTATTACGAATTACAAGTTTACACAGAATTTCCATTTAAAGAGTCATATTACATAATTGAAACCAATTAACAGAAAAAAATAATGTTCGTGAAAACAGGGTAAACTGCTACACAGGATTCATAATTACAACGCAATTTAACAAAATTATGTTCTAATAATTAATCCTCAATTGAGGCCTAAATCTTCGACAAAATAATACATCTTACGACTCAAACCTATCGAAAATTTTGTGCCCCACGTTGGGCGCCATTTTATGTAATGGTTATTAAGGTGAAAAAAAAAATGTGTGTGGTGGATGAGTTGTTATAGTGAGACGTTAGGAGATTTTCATCAAAAGATAACACGAGGTCCATAAAATCACTATCACATTAAAAATATCTGTGGCCATTGTTAAATTATATATACTCCCATTCTCGTTTAAACTAGGTTGAATGACGGAGGGTCGGTGGGACCCGTCTTAGCCGCTAGCTTCAGTGGTTGGGGAGGTTCTTGACCCCCGTCAAACAGCACACCATTACTGATTATTATTACAGAGTCCCGGATTTTTGCTAACAAATGTAAAAAAAACTAACTGATCACTATTGATTCCCCCCAAAAAAAAAAAAAAAAACCTGTCTATCGCTCGAGGAAATTTAATAAAAAGTTATGTCGAATTGCAATAAGTATGGCAAAGATGTTAATGCCCGTGCTCATAACCCTCCCTAGCCAATGTTCTTCAAACACACAAAAAAAAATTTTTTTTGAAGAACCCGATCGCAATATCAAATTTTCTTCAACCCCAAAGGATAAGTCTTAAAGAATTTATTCCAACATTATTATGTTTATTAAAAAAAAAAACTCAAATTTCAAACCTTTTACCAAAAAGGACTTTTATAAAATAATTTCGAAAAAAAAATTAATTAACTAATAATTTTTACCAATCTTAAAAATCTCGAAGAAAATTATTAATAAATATAACATTATGTGGATATTTAATATTCTTCCTATATTTATTTTAACAATGAAAAGGAAAAATGTTTAACATTATTTATTTAACAATATTTAAAGTAATTTCTAAAAATTTTCTAATAACAACATATTTAAAAAAAACTAGGATTTTTTTTATATAAATGTTTGTGGAAACCATGGTTTCAATAATTTATAGCAGTTGTAAATTTATCGCTTTCTAAAAAAATTATTCATATTTTCAAATGAAAAAAAAAATAAAAAAATAAAATAAGTAAATGTAAACCTACAAATTTAAACTCAAAGCAAAATGTGTCAGAAAACTTCAGAATTTAAATTTTTCTTAACAATTTTGTTTTCTGTTATCCATTAATTATATATAACAACACAGATATTTAAAATATAAGAATTTATGAATAATATATGCATGCAATTAAATTGCGAAAATTAAAAAAACTTTGTTACGTTTCAAACCGAATGAAACTCTTACTTTATCTACTTAAAAAGAATAGAGTGACTTTACTGTTTTTAATTTAATATTTTCTTTTTGTTTTGTTCGCGTTTTTTAATTTTTTGTAGTTTCTTAAATAATGATTTTTAATTGTGATTTTTGCATTTTATTTGTTTATCGATTTTGTTTACTTTATACTCTTCAGGTTTACTTATTTATTGGTTTTCATGTAATATTATAAAAAAAAATAATAAAGAAGAAGAAAAATGTAAAGCGAGATTTGTTCAAAAATCAATTTTGTTTTTTTTTATCTTTTCATGCAAAATTTAGAATTTCAATAAATGTTTAGAAGTTTATTTAATTGTTTTTTTTTTTTTTTTATTAACAAATTTATTTATTTTATTAAAACTTTAATTAAATTTCCAATAAATTCTCTTAATTATATTAATATTTTTTTTTTTATATAAAATTAAATTAAGTTTATTATTATTTTTAAGTTGTAATAAAAGTTAATAATATTAATTGATTAACCAAAAATCTTAAAAAAATTATAATTTTGGACTATGTCTTTATTTTTAATTCAATTTAATTCACATAAATTTTAAATCAAGATTGATTTTTGAATAAGGAAAAAAAATATTTTTACATAAGCGTTGTTAATTTAATTCAGTTAGTTCAGTTCAATAATCAAAATTTTATTTATTTAATTTTATTATACCCAAGCGGGATAATATTTTGGCAAGCACTGTAGTCAATGCTAACTGAATGTAGCTAACAGAACTTATGCAAAGAAAATAAAAGAGAATTGATATGCACTTACTTGCAGTGATGTTGAAAAGCTTTCCAGATCCCCGCTCTTAGTAAAGTTGATATTGGTTTAATTCCTTATTTTCTGGGATTAATCCGCTATTCTTTTATGTTGTTTTTGGTTGCAGATTTATTTTCTTTCTTCCTCTCTCACTTTTTTTTAATAATTTCTCTCTTTCTTCTTTAAAATCACAATTTTTAATATTTTTACATCACAGTGGCACGGCTTGTATATATTTTGCAATGCCGTTTTTAATATACTTTTAGATTTCTCTTTTTATATTTATTTTACGGACATAGATTTTTTTATTTTTTATTTTTTTGTAGCCACCGTGATATAGTTTTAATTTTACACTAAAAATCATTATTTAAATGGATGTTTTATTTCATAAGCAATTATATGATTTTCCTTTTTTTTTTCACCGATTAATTTAATTTCATATGTATATATTTTTTTTGACAATTTTTCCCGATGTCGTTATACTGTGATATAACCAAACGTTTGACTCGTTGATTTATATTATTCATAAATTCTTTACAATAAAAAAATTTAAATATACCGCGATTTAATCAAAATTCTTGTTATTTAATATTTTTTTTATAACTTAATTTAAAAAAAAAAAGAAGAAAAATTAACTTTTTTAAACAAAAGAAAAAAAATGAACGAATGAAATACACTTTTTTTTCACATAAGTATAGTACCACTTCGATCACTTGATGTTTAAAACTGATTTTCTTGATAGAGTTTTTTGTTTGTAAACCAATTTCCAAATCTGTTTTGCTATCCGAGAGAGTATTATAAATTCCGCCTTATGATGATTTTCGTAAGTGAATACTATATGAGAGTCCTCTCCAAATCCCCAATAAGTAACTAAATAAAGGAGTAAAATTTATAACTCAATCGAAATAATTGCAAGTAGACTTTACCTATTTTTTTACTTATATAAAAATGGAATTTACTCCTTTAGAAATCCAACACAGTGGAAAGTTGGTAATTCTGGTAATCCAGATATTTCTAAAAACCTTTTATATGTTCTAGATGGATTTTTTGTTTTTTCACAGAATCGCAGCTTTTCCGTTTAATTACCCCCGGAAAAGATGATAATTAGATACCAATGGCACATTTAAATTTTTGTTGTAAAATGTTGTGCCACAAATATTTTTAAAGATTATCTTAATCTTGGAAAAACTACAATTAATAGAAAAAAAAAAAACTTAGAATATATGTTTAAAGCATCTAAGAATTTAAATCTAAAAATTATGAATAATTACCTTCGAAGTTTCAAAAGTTTTTGGTTAAAAAGAATCACATGTATTTTTTTTACGAAGTTTTGTACCCAAAAGATGTTATTAGTTCACTGGTTAAAACGAAAAAGAATGATGGCGTTCACTTTTTGACCTAATTTAGTTCCGTGAAAATCAATATGGTTTATTTTATGGATAAATTTCTTGGAAATGCTTGAAGATTAATTGGCCCGATTAAAATTGGGAGCACTCATAGTGGTAGGTTTGTTTAAGAACAGCCACTGAACATACTCTTTATACGAGTTGTAAAAACCGTTAACAAATTGCAATATTTAACATTATCTTTGAAATGCATTTTAGATATACCAATTGTTTCAAAACCTATTTTGCCAAATAGTAAATTATTTTTACTATAAATTTTTTTTTTTTTTTAATAAGTGATGAAAAAAAATTAAAAAAAATTGTATAAAAGCCAAGAATGTGTATATTTACATATTACAATTGGTGAGAAAATAAATTAAGATTTGTTCTGGGATCATTGACTTAAATGAACGTATAGCATCCTGTTAAAAAAAAATCCCTTTAATATTGATTTTGTGGGCTCGAAAAAGCCGATTGTGTTTTACAGGATCAGATTGTCAATGTTATATTAAATTACGGTTATGGTTTTTGCTACTTATTTTTTACTTTGTGCTATTTGAGTGATACATCCGCATCCGTAACGAGATATTTTCTTATATTGTCTCTGACTTCATTGGCAAAAACAACCGTGTCATGGGTTTGAGGTGGAAGAGATGACATAGTTAATAGAAATTCTGATGCTGTTGATTCAATGTGATGAAATTCAAAATTTTTAGATAAATAGACGGTGAAATATCCTAAATTTGGAAGCCAGATTTCTAAATGCTATCTCGACAGACATCCTTGCTCGACTTAATCTGTAATTGAAAAATTCTTGAGAAGTTGATAAAGTGCAGTTACGGTTGTAAACCTTCATAACGTGACGATCTAAACCATTATTTGTCCTTTGAGGGGATTTTCAGATGGCATTTCTAATCTTCCTTCCTTCATCGCTCTATATAGGATTGAATTTTTAAAAATTACTGCGTCAGAAGCTCTGCCATTTCCGCCCACGGCTATATATAAAAGATTGGAGTTTGCATCAACTACAGCAAAGAGTACGATGCTGAAGAAGCCTTTGAAATTGAAATAGTCTGAAAATAGTGTGAAAATTGACGCAAACGTTCAAATCCCTCAGCCAATGATAGCCATTCATTTTCATCTGAAACCGTACAAAATTCTCAAAAAAATGTGTTTTTTTAACATTATCTTTAAATATCTAGACTGTAGAGTTTCTATAATGACATTCAAGACTTCGGGAATGAATTTGCTCAACGTTTATCTTGAAATGCGGGTCAAGTATTCTAGCGATTTAATGAATCTCCGGTGGCTAAAAAGCGTTGTGTAATTGCCAAACGGATGCGTGAGCTAATGGAAGACCTCATTACTGTATCCTGTTTTTCAATCTTTAAATGGATCTACAATTTGATAAATTTGTATGATATTATTTTGTATATATACATATACATTTGTATATTAACAAAAAAAATATATATTAATTCAGTAATTCTTCAAAATCTTGAACATTTAAACGGCAGAAGTTTCGGTATACCTTCTCTTCCTACAAAATATCCTTAAGAAAATGAGACTCTAAACTATGGAGTTCCCTTTTGGCCAGAAAAGGATTAACACACATTCTCCGCTCGCTCCTCAATTCCTCATCATAAATTTCAACTAATTCATTTAATTGCTTTAAAGCAATTAATTGACGTACAGTTCGCTTCGCATTCATTTTTTCTTTATGAAAAATGAATAAACCAATAACAAAAAAAAAAAAAAAAAAAAACTCCATAAAAAAACCTTTTATTAATATGACAACCTACCTTCACGACAAACAGCGAAAAATTATTTCTTACAATAAAACTTTACCTACGTGTTTCCAAAAAAAATTGCTGTAGCTCTGCCGACGTTTTGTTACCTGTTATGATAGAAAAATCTGTCGTGTAGACCCTATTTAATGTTTATATTAGACAATTTTCTATCAAGAGAAACGTCAAAATTAATTCGAATTTACAGCCCGTCTAGACGTAACATAATATGTAAGATTTTTGTGCCAGAGAGTGTCAAATTCGCTCTCTGAGAAAATTATTTCTCGTGTAGATTCAAATATTAGTATTATAAGATGTATTATGAGAATGTTGTGTCAATGTTGTGTGAGATTTCTCCACATAACCATCTTATAAGATGAACTGTTAAAAAATACACACATACAAAAGTTTGTTTGTGTGTGTGCATGTGTATTTCGGAAATTGCTAAAAAAAAAGCAATGTTTTATATTTTGTTTTAAAAAACATTTTTATAAAAATTGTGCTAAAAATGTGCGAATTGCTTAAATAAAAAGGTCATGTTTACTCTGTGATTGATTGAAAATAATGATATCTTATAGGATTTGTTAGAATATTTAAGATCTAACATAATATAAACAAAATGGTTACTCTCCACTGCCGGCGTTATCTCACATATTATATCAGCATTAATCTCAGTTGATGACTTGGGGTTATGGAAGGTGACAACAGTTGCACAAAAACAACAACCCCAGAGTACTAAATTTCTAATTTTTGAGAGTTATTTATTTTTTTATTTTTTTAGTGCACTCAAACAACGTAATAATTTGTATATGCAAAATAAATAATTAAATACGATACCAAACCATTAAATGATTTTATTCAGGTTAAATATTATAGTAGAATATGAAGATCTTAATAAAATATGGCCCTGTTAAACTTACGGAGAAAAAAGTTTTCCAAGATCAATTCCTTAAAATCAAGCACTCTAGCTTTAGTTTTTTTTTGTTCTGATGTCTTTGAAATTCGGAACATTTTCATTTCAATTTGATTTACTGAGTGTAAAAACTAGTAGTTTTTAGTAATATATTTTGGAGTTTACAATTTTATAAATTAAAATTAAAATATTTCTAAAATGTAGTTTTTTTGCCATATAAACGTATTTGAATTGTTCTAATTATGTGTCTAATTTTTTGGGAACTCGAAGAAACGGCATTTAATCAGAGATAGTGTTCATTACAATTTCATTATTAGTTCTGAACACTAATTGTAAATCATTATATCGTGTAACAATTTCCCAAAAATTTTCTCACATATGAAAAAAATCAACATATGCATCACACTAAAGCATATAATAGTTTTTCTCAAGGATGTAAAATTTTTTGTCAAAAGAACTTTAAAGTTTTGAAAAATACACGACTAATGTATTACATTATATATATATGTAATGTAATACATTAACCAAAATTATATCAACCCAATATGGATGCAAACTGAAATCTAAAAATTTCTGCAATATACTAAAAGTTTTTATTTAAATGTAGCAGAATAAAATATTACATATTACATAAAGTGTATAATTAACCGTTAAATGTAATATTAAAGAATTGAATTTTAAAAACTATATTTTCTTATATTTTTTTTGTTCTGCAATATGTAAATAAAATATATTGTTCTGTTGCAGTAATTCTTAGTTTTTACTTGACATCCATATTGGGTTGATATAGAATTCGTAAATTTTTTTACAACACTCATTAAAATTGCTCATCTTTCGAAGCATTGCATTTCTTTTGAGAGGAAATTTTATCCATATAACGATTTTTTATGAGTGAGAGTGATTGCAGCAGGTTGATATAGATGTATAGTGAGATGTAACATTTTCAAAAATATATATTTTTTTTAATTTTTGTGCTGCAACATTTAAATAGAAAATATTGTTATATTATAGGGATTCTTAGCTTTCATCTGACACCCATCTTGGGTTGATATAATATACGTAAATATTTTAATAATTTTTTCATGTGTGAAAATGACTGTCGAAGGTGAAAAATATATCTCCAAAATATATTTTCATTTAAAAATTTTGAATACCAAGCTAAACGTTTAACAGTATCAAATAACTTGAGAGGATACTTCGGTACTTTTGAATGTTAAATAGTATCAAAAAAAAGTACTATAGTATCAACTTTTCCATCCCTGATCTAAACTATTACTCACTCGTTGAATAGTTTAGATAGTTTTGAGTTTAAATATTTCAGATTTGTTTTATTTTTAAATGTCTTGTTTGTTTCCCATTTCTTAAACAGCTTTCTTTTGAAATGGATGTTTAAGAACTCATGTTTGTATTCTTATTTTTATTATTGTTGTTTTTTTTTTAATTTTCAGTTTTGTTTTAAAAGTGATCTTTTGAACTGTTGACGAAACCTTTCAAGTGTTGGCGCTAAACAACAATTAAAAAATAAATAAAATGTATATGTAAATATGAATTGTTTTTAATCATTATTATTGTAATTGTTCTTTATACAACCGCCAGAAAATAGGGGTGAAATTATTACAGGCTACTTACTTTTGATGTTTTGTAGCTTAATTTGTTGTTTGTTGTTGCTCTTCAGCTAATTTGTGTCTTGTGTTGTGTTCAAGAGCCGCATTATGACTTTATTGTAATTGGTAACACGTGTATCATTTAAAATTGAGAAAAGGCGGTTATTTAGTTAAGTAATCTAATTTGAAATTATAATTGCATATATTTACTTTAGGCAGATTATTTCATAATTTCAATACGTTGTTTGTTGCCAAATTTAATTCAATGTTTAACAAACAAATAAATACACTTTTACATTATCTAATTAAAAGAAGAAATATTTATTAACTATAAATAATTAAAAAACAAGTTTTAATAAAAGAATTAAAAATGTTTGCCGCGGTATTTTATCACTTCCGAATATCTCTGAGGCATTCAGGATATAAGAGTTTTAATATATATATATATATATATATTCCAACCAAAAAGGTATTCCAGATCATATTAAACATTTTTATCAAAACGAATAAAAAAAATATTATTCTTTCAAAATTTAAAACACGAATATAACAGACTTCATATATATCCTTTGATTTCATTTTTATATACAGAACTGTATGCACTAATTTGTTTTTATGCACTTCTTAGTCAACAGTGGCGTAATCCACATTATTCATGAAGACACAAGACCCCACATAAAGAGTACAGAAGAAGATTGAAAAATTAAGAGCACTGTTTTTCCAAATATCTAAAAGCTGACACTGAAATCCATCAGTCTTCTACCTATAAAAAGAAACTGTAGAACTGTAACTATTAACCGTTAAGACCGTGGAGGACAAAATTTGTAATTTGATTGCTTATAGTGTTACTAATACAATGTTATTAGCAGTTTTGCCAAAAATAAAACCGTGTTTGAAATTGTTATAATATTAACTCGGTTTTTTTGATTTTAAAATTTTTATGTTTTTATCCATAGGTATATATGTTTTTTTAGACAAGATTTTATGTTTGTTTATGCTTATATTTGACCAATTGCATGTCATGATAAGAATCCCCACAACATACGTATATTTCCACCTCCAAGGAGGTCCGCTGATACAGTTATGTATTTAGGATTAAATTTTTCGCCGGTAGGACGTTGAATACTGACTCTAACATGTTATACCTGGGAATTGAATTTGAATCCACGTTTTCTACCATTTCTTTTTATAGGTAGAAGACTGATGGATTTCAGTGTCAGCTTTTAGATATTTGGAAAAACAGTGCTCTTAATTTTTCAATCTTCTCCTGTAGTTTTTATGTGGGGGTCTTGTGTCTTCATGAATAATGTGGATTACGCCACTATTGACTAAGAAGTGCATACGAACAAATTAGTGCATACAGTTCTTTATATAAAAATGAAACCAAAGGATATATATAAAGTCTGTTATATTCGCGTTTTAAATTTGAAAGAATAATATATTTTTTTTGTTTTTTTTTTTTTTGGTTTTGATTAAAATGTTTATTATGTTTTGGAATACCTTCCATTAGAGCTCCGTATTTTTGCTTCCTTTTTTTGGTTAGAATATGCTCACTATTTTAAACTTTTGCGAACTTTTGCTGTATGTGTTAATAAAGCCATTAGTAATGAACGAAATCCTTTTTTCGCTTGGCAAACCAAATACTAGTTTGGGATTTTTTTAATATATTTACGACATAGAATTCTGCCTGGAAAATGCAAGAAGTCTGCTACTTCATTGTAAAGCATTATTAATTTTTAGAAGAAATTATTGTCAACAATTTCGCCATCTCTTGTTTTGCCTCCAAGTTTTTTTCTCTGGCATTCCTATAAGGAACTTTTTGTACTTTGTAGGTCTTCGGGCAGCTTTTTTTATCTTTTCTGATAAAATAATTCAGAGCAATATATTTTTTGGCCTGATTTCTTTACTGGGATGTTTTGTGATTCTATTAAAATTCGTATATTTTGTCTTTAAATTTTTTATGTCCCGCAAAACTTTATTTTATGGCACACCTGGAAGTCCATTCACGCTTCTGTGGACGCCTCCAAAAGTTAATGTACGACTGGTTAAAAATCAGTTTACAGTGCCTAAGGCAGCAGAGAGTGAAAACAGTCCATATTTTTAAGTATGTGAATTATCTGAACTCTTGGCTTCTTAAGGGACTGTTAACTTTACAGTATAAATTGACAAATAACTTCACATTCGTTTACAAAATATTCATATTTTGTAAACGAATTGCCTTTAATACTAATTTATAAAAGGTACAAACGTTGCAAATAAGAAGAAACATAAGTTAGACTGAGACAGTTAAGTAGATATTATCGAAACTGACTGTAAAAAGATGTAAATAGTAGGTTAGGTTAAAAAGGGTGGGGTATTCACGCTTCCACCCAGAGACCAGTCAGTCCATTATGATCCCTTTATAAAGGCCAAGAAAAAGAGGAGAGAGACAGAGAAAAAGAGAGAGGCTTTAGTAGATAAAGCAATAGAAGAGTGTGGAACCTATAACCTAGCATTCAAAAACGACTACCCCTAAGCACTATCAGGTTACTAAGTCCTTTGCCCGTAACCTCCTCTAGTTCGTGTACCATGTGGCTGAAGCCCTACACAATGAAAGAGTATATGCTCTACTATCTCTAGCTCCTACACATCATTGCATGTCCTATAGAAGTCTGGCGTGCCAATGTCCCACTTACTGGTCATATTCCCTATTGCGGATTGACTAGTAATCAAACACACAAAGACCCTTAGATTCCTATACGACTCATGCGTAGAAGATATTTCGAATCATTCGTGATTCGTTCTTCCTAAAGTCCATTCCCTTATGGCTATGAAATATGACCCAATTGGAATTCTGTCCGATACCTCCACAAAAGACATGTCCAGCTCTGAGCCTTTGCGAGCTAGCTATCCTTTAGGCATCCATAAGCCTTCTTAATTCCTTTCTATAATTAAGTACTAATCTGGACCTAACACAATGACTTGTCATTGCCAATAGTGCCTGACTTTCCACGTAGATAGTTACCTCAGAGTCCCTTTCAACGTTCTCCTACAGTAATCCTAAGGCCTTGTAAATGCCTAGAATTGGTGTAAATAGGTGTAAATTGTAACTTTGAAAACTGCTGGGTATCTTAGAAATAATTTCTAAAACAAATTTATTTAGATTATTAAATTTTATTTAACAACACATTCCAAAAATAAATAACTCCTCATAAAATATGGAAATAATTAAAAAAAGTCAACATATTACTTTTGGAAATTTGCAAATATTCCTGCACCAGAAACGTTTTACTATTTTTTTTTTTTTTTTTTTTTTTTGGTAACAAAATTTTTAAACGTACTTTATGAAATGACAATTAAAATGCTGTTCTACACATACTTACTAACGAAAACCTCAAGGAATACTTATCAAGGAATATTAAATATTTAAGAAGACATTGATAAACTACCATTTTTTATTTAACATATTTTAATGTCTAATTTCAAATTACTATCGTTCGTGTACTTAGACGTTTTCATGTACCTGTAAAAGCCACCTTTTTGAAAATATGTTGTAATGACTATTATGAATTCCTGCCACAAAACCACAAAAAGTTGTGAAAAGAAATTAAAAAGTTCTTACCTTTCGTTTACTCTGACAACTTGAATTTAACATCGTTTTTTCAAGGAGGGGATTTAAATGAAGGTCTTAGAGGGTTTGTCATAAAATATGGAAAATTTCACTTTTACTGAGCAAGTGTTTGTCTTTTTTTGGTTAATTGTTCGTTTATATTTTACGCGGAAACTAATATCTTATTACTACGTAGCTATTACATAAATTATTTCTTATTTATAACCCTTTGTCATATTAAACTCCAGAATTTGCCGTAATTTGATTTTCCTTCTATATTAACATTTTAAAAACTTGATACACTTGAAACATATTTAAATATCGAGTGAAAACAAACATTACCGAAAGAGAACCAATTTTGTACGCACTCATTACGTGAATACAAAATGTCAAGTTCTCCAAAATTTTGAAATTCGCCTTATTTGAAATTTTATCGCGGTTCAAAACGAATAAAACTAGTTTCTCAAACGAATAAACCTAATTTCTAATTACCTACGTTTAATAACACTGCTCATATTTTTTTTTGCCCTTTAAACAAAAATAGGCGAACTAGGTGGAATTTTAAGTGCTAAACATAAATTTGGTTTCAGTTTTTTTTTCTTTCCGGTCTTGATTTTTTTAAGGGCATGTCGAATATTGCACTAGTTCTTAGTATAACTTAAGAACCCTTTGTACTATTTTAGTTTTTTTTTTAAATACTGTGTATACTGTGGAAGTTATATTATATTTTATAATATTTATATTTAAGAAATTAAATTAATATTGATTACACAGTGCAGCAAGAAAAAAAATCAATAATTCAATGAAATGAAAGCGTACCAGTAGTCTATAAAAATCCCCAAAGCGTTTTTAAAAATTAGTTCGAAATTCGGTTGAGACCTCTTGAAGTTAGAAATTTTCGGAGCATTTTTTTTTTCAATGATTGGAAATAAAAATCATTTAAATTATTTAATTAAAATATTATTATATGTTGTTGTTGTTTTATGAAATACTTTATTTGCTTGACCTTATGCCTAAACTGAACCGAATGAAATGAAACGTGGCACATTCATACATATGTATATTCTTGAAGAAAGTACTTACTGGATGTCACCCTCATTTTTTTTAGGAAAGAGTTGATCTGCTTCCTAGTAAATAAATTTCAAATTTCTTAAACATTTTGATGAATTTGGTAAAAAAAATATCACAATACAAGTGAGCGGAAAAGAGGCGTCCCACTCATACAGATTAAATTTTATTATATACAATATTTTCTGTTTTTATGTGAATTGTCTAAGTAGTACCAAGAAAGCAGCAAAATCGATTTTTACTGAGACTGAGACTGGCATCCAACTTATATTTCAGCCCATAGTTTTCTCCAAAAAATACTTAATAAATGATATATATAAATTTCATTTGAACTTTCAAAAAAATAAAAAATAATTATTTACAAAAATTTATTTCCTTGTGACTAATTATATATTGCATATAATCTTGTTATAAAAAGTGGGCATTAAAGGGAGTGGCATTTAATAAAAATCTTACATGATATCTAAGAGAAGCTTTGTACTCTATAAAATAATAAATAACCATAAATGCACGGAATTTTGCTAATTGAAATCGTTTTTATTTACACACATAATGGAGAAAAGTACTTAAAAGAAGTTTAAATCGAAGTTAGAATTAGCTTTGAAAAACCATTTAGAGATTTATTAAATATTTGATAACCCAAAATTTATTGTATAGTGTTATTCAAAATTCAAAGTTATAACGAAGGTTTTTATAATCAAAAAAGTTTCATATGTATACATACACACACACACACACACACACACATATATATATATATATATATATATATATATATATATGAAAATGATGCAAATACTAGAAAAACAGAGATAGTTTCATATAAAAAATGTATGTTGATGAAAATTGTTCTAATAGTTTTAGGGCTTCGGAGCCAACGAGCGGGTAAACTTTACCATATTTCACTAAAATGCTTTAAAGTCTGTTGACTCAGAATTAAATTTAATACATGAGTTAAACATTAACTGTTTATGATATAAATTTGGTATTTTATCGATATTCATATTGAAAGAATTTTTCCATCTTTAAATTATTAAGTCGTTTAAGCAAATTTTTTTATAGTGCGCAAACTTCTCTACGAAATAAGAGTTTGCGTAGTCGGCATTGCGAAGGTTATCATTCGAGCAAATTTGAACAATCTTATCTTATAGGATGTTATTCTATGGTTAACATTCGGAAAGGGCCTTGCTATAATATATTTACGAAAAATAAGAGTAGGGTTTCATGTGAAAGATCGATATGTACATCAAATCAAAAAGCATGGGTTCGTTCTTTAGTTTTTATTGCAGATAGTGCTAGTTGATTCTCAAAAGAACATATTGTAAATCATGTATGTTGCATAGTATAATTCAAAAACTACTTGTCCAATTTAGATAAGAAAAACTTCAATTGATGCTGATTAAAAATTTCTTTAAGTTATTTTATATCCGCTTAATATTGGTGTAGAGTACGTCAAATTCCACCTTGTCCAACTATTTTTGTTTAACTGAGGATATTTCTGCCGATCAGTGTAACTTGAACATTTTTTTTATTTTTAATATGAAAATAAGTGAACTTTAAACCGCGATCAAATTTAAAGTACATTATATTCATAAATGTTTAAGAGCTATAAATTTTGTTTTAACAAATAGATTTCCATACAAAATTTCAGAGAAACTGGATATAAAGTCCAGTTGAATATTTACTGCAATATTAAATTGTTTACATAATTCTTCAATAAAAACGTCAGAGAAATTTTTAATTTAACTAAAGCTAATATGTTTTCGTAAAATATTGACTCAACTTTTAAATTAAAGATTCATTGTAAGTAAAACTCTTTTTCACCAAAACTCTATAGCTGACCCTCATATTTACCTCTTGGAGAATAAATATCCAAAATCCAAAAAATAAGATACCAACATACATATTTAAATAAACTAATGTACTTAACACAGTTACATAAACATGTATTATAAATAAAATAATGATATAATCATGAGAATTTTTATTTATTTATTTTTTTTTTTAACCGCATTCAAACGAGGATTTATATAAAATATTCAAACTATTTTCACTTTTTCAGCTTTCTTTAGATTCATGTGTAGTTTGAAAGACATATTTAATCGGACCTGAATAATTCATAGTGTATTACAAAATTAGCATACGACCTTATCTGTAATGGACTATGTGTGTGTATTAATAAACGTATATAAGTTGAAGTTTGTAGGTGCGTTTCTTGTAAGAATTTTAGAGAAAAATAGTATTTTAGCACTAAAATCAAAAGTTACATACATAGACTTTTGACTATTAAGTGAACTTAACCAGACAATATTATTTGAAATACATACTGGCTAACGTGTTATTTTATACATTCAGTCCATAATGGGTAGTTAGTTAGTCCATTAGTTGAAAGTTAGTTAGTCACTCACCGCCTCAACAATTTACTACCCAAGAAAGTATTTTTTTTTTAACTCTAAATGAGGTAATTTACAAGTATTGCCATATTTTTTAAATTTTAGCAAGATCTTTTTTTAATATTTACTATTTTAATTATATTTGGAACTTAGTCATTTCGTTGCTATATCATTCTCAAGTTTTGTCTTTGAAACTTTTTAAAGAAAATTTTAATATGAATCTTGCAAATACTTGTAAGCTGGCAATACCAGTCGTAGCAAGCGCAAAATGTTTAATGTGCCATTAACATGCTACATTAGTGTTACAAAACTTTAAAGTTGTATGATTTTTCTTTTTTTGTATGTTTGAGTATGAGAAGAATTTTTGGAGAAAATTAACATGAACTACATGAAATATGAAGACATCCTGATGTTTGTGCATTTTATAACTTTATGCTGTGTTAACAGTCTGTAACAGAGGATGGACTGTTAAATAGGGACATGGACATAATTTTAACAATATCATAATAATTTGGAGATTTTAGCGCTTTATATGGAAACCATGACAAATTGTTATCTGGCATTTAAATATTTTACACCAGGAATTGTTCGCACACATATTAAACCTTTTACTGTAAACAAGGGATCTCATAGACTTTTTGTGTTTTTAAATTTTGGTGAATTACATAATTTATAATTCCTGAGAATAAAAATTAATTATTTCTACCTTAAATATTTTTATCTAAGTCCTATTTAACACCATTTTATTTTCGCTCGAAAAATAAAAAGTATAATTTAAGAACTCATATAACGATGTTCACAAATTTTGAAGCACCATCTAGACATTAAGATATTCCGAAAGAACATGTTGGGCTTATTTAGTTCTTTCACTAAAAACTTTTAAGCAAATTTTGGATTTTAAAATCTAAATCATTAAAATCTTTTATACCTATATATTCGTAATATGTGTGAGGGCTCTTAGGCGGTTAAATTAATTAAATTCCATACTTTGAATATTTGTTTTAATTTAATCATAATTGCTTTGGAAATTATTTTCAAAAATTTTATGACAAATTTGAAAAAAAAGAAAAATTTTCTCACATTCGTTTTTAATTCAAATTGTGAAGGAGGAATTTAAAATACATTTGTGTTGTGAGACTAAGATTTTTTTTTAGCAATTTTGACTATTTTACAGCATTCATTTTTATCCAGATCTTTGAAAGGTAAGCTCTGTCAATATAGTTTGTTTTATTCAATGGAATTGATTTTATCATCTGTTTTACTAGAAATTGCGGTTGGAAGGTTAGAACCTTTGTAGAAACTACAAGGAATCTGTATATTGATCTTTTGTATTGTGGAATCCATTAGCTTAGAAACTATAATCTCCATTTGGTCGTGTTTGGTTTATATTGGGAGGGTGATCGTACCATCATTGACCGGCTATACAACAATTTTTCATCGTGCATGTTTTTTTTTGTGACAACCGATTGGGATAACTAGTCTATTTTGTACTATTGTGGAAACTTGGATAGTGAACCTGTTGACATAATAACCTACGGTTTAGATTCAATATATCAGGACCAATATAATTCCACAAATTCCCCATCGAAAATCCACCACAGTGTCAAGATACAATATTCGACTACAATCAATAGCATTAAATTTTATATGTAAATATAATCCATGCATAATTGAAAACATTTTCGTTGACAATTCATTTAACTCATCACCAATTTTTACTTTCAAAACCCGGACTTTACTTTTAATCATAACATTCAAATTTTAAAGATAAAATATTTCATTCTGTAATATAACATTAAAATTTCTACAAATACATAACATAAATACATAACACCTTATACATGGAGTGAATATTTAACATCACTTTTAATTAAGAAAAGCTCCAGTTACGAAAGACAACAGGCCTGATGTCATCGTGGGATTTTAAAATGGTGAGTGTAAATTATAAAAATTATAATAAAATTTAAATGTTCACTCTTTAAATATATATATACAATTCATTTTAATTTTTAATTTCAATAACATAAATTCAATTTGATTTTTTTTTATGTTAATAACATTATTGTTATTCTGTTATTAACATAATTGTATATCCGGAAGAATCAATACATATAACATGAGTGTTACATGTTAATAGCATTCAAACTGGTAATACAGTTAAATTTCAATTTGGTAACATAGTTACTATCCTGTTAATAACATATTTTATTCTTTATGTTGTTAATATAAAATAATACAACACTAACAATATTTTTTTTTATTATTAATTTGTTATGTTATTAACATATCTCCGTTATTAGCATTATATTTTTTTGTAGTTTAAATTTGAAAATCGAATATAATTAAATAACATATAAATATACGGTTATTAACATTTGCAAATATTATTCTTGCCTTATTTAATATTAGGTTAATAACATAATTATATAATGTTACATAGTTTATGTAAAGTAACATTCATTTAAAATAGTGAACTCTTCAATTTAAAATAATTAGTGAAAATTATAATATTTATTAATTTTGCATATAATAATTTAATAAATAATTATTTGTTATACTGCAAAAATATGATTTGGTAAATTTTTGATTTGTTAAATTTCACGAAAGTTTAAGGTCATTTAGTAGGTAGGTAAATTTTAGGCTATCTGGGAATTTTAAGCAAAGATGGCATGGTTGGGTGGGTAACGACACTTAGAAGGGGCTTTTACACATATACCTCTTCGAACTAGCTTCCCCAATATTTTATTTTTTTTAAATATTTTTGTTTTATTATGTCTTCTTATTGTCGATTTTGTTTGTAGTAGCTACCTATTTTTTTTTAAATTTGAGTGATGAACTATAAGCTATCTTTTTAGAGGCAAGATCCACCCCATTTTCCATGAGCACGGCCGGTACAATAGGTAGAACAGCCTCTATAAAGATACGCCCTCAGCGGTTTCGTTCGTTACATAAAATTTAAATGGCGCCCAACGTGGGGCATCAGAAAATACTCTTACATGACATTCTTACATTGTTATTTTAGTTCTCATTTCTACATCTTTATGCTGATGCTTTGCAAATACATCTTTTTTCAATATTATCGACTTCTCTTCTCAACTTTTTTTTTTATTATTTTTTTTCTTTCTTTTGATTATTTTTCTGGAATTTCAAACTTTTCAGAGCTGGGAAGTTTTATCCGAATGAATATTAGGAGATTTTTTTTTATGTGACAGTTCTGTTGAGATTTTTAATTTTAGATGATTTATTTTGAAATTTTACTCACAGATTTTATCATTATGTTTCTTTGTTATTTATTTTGTTTTCTTTTAAGTTTCAAAATTTAATTGTTGGGATGATGTATAATCGAGATTTCTGTTATTGGCTTAAGCTGATTACTTACTCTTGTACTAACCTCAAATAATGTTGAATTCTTTAGTTTTATCTACAATTAATATTCAGAACAGTGATTCTTACTCTAAACTGTTTTGTTTATTGTATGAATTTTCTGAATATTTTTTTATCTCTATCTTATCAGTATTATATTTTTTTGGGGGCGAAGTTCAGTTTTTTTTTATGATTTTTAATTATTTTTTTTTTGTCTACCTATTATTTTGACCTTAACTGAGTAGTGAAATTTCGTCATATAGATTTTGTTTGTTAGACAATTTTGTTTTAATTATGCCACTGACTAGAAGTCGTGAAAATTTGTTGAATTTGGAGGAACCAGCAAACTGTAGTTTTACAGTCCCTGTTGATGACTCTAATACGGCTCAAACTTCTTCTCGGGGACGGTCCAGAAGGAAACCAACCCAGAATGGGAACAATCAGACGGTTAATGATAATTTCGGTGAACAGTATCATATCAGACAAGTTGTTTCAGATTCGATGGTGGAATTTCGTGGTGAAATGACAGAACTAATTAGAAATGAGCTTAGGGCCATAGTTCAAGACATGAATTTAATTTAATGAATCTTGGTGGAAAAAGTAGTAATAGAAATTCAATTAATCGCAACGTGGTAACTCCTAATGACAACACTCCGGAAAATCCTTCTAGACCAACTATGTCTCAGGAACCTTTTGTTGGAGAAAAGGTTTCCAATATTATACGCAACTGGCGTATCAAATTTACTGGATCTGACGACCATATGACAGTAGACGATTTTATTTATAGGATAAACGTACTTACTTCGAACAACTTGAACGGGGACTTCGACTTATTGTGTAAACACGCACATGGACTATTTGACGGCAAAGCCTTGGACTGGTATTGGCGATACCACCGACATGACAATGAACTGGATTGGTTTGCTTTGACGAGGGCTTTTCGGGACCAATACAAAGGGGATTATGATGACTATGACGTAATGGAGGACATACACAGACGCAAACAACGGAATAACGAAAATTTCGATGATTTTTACGATTCCATTTCGGCCATGACTGATAGATTTAAGTCTCCAATATCTGATGCGAATTTATGTTCCATCCTGATTCGTAATCTTAGAAATGAGATCAGACGCGAATTAATTCACTTAGACATTACGACAGTAGTTCAACTTCGTCGTGAAGTTAAACGACATGAAAAATTCGTAAAAGACATTCGCAATTATAACTCACGTAAGACATTTAAAGGACAGTTATCGGAAATTAGTGTTCCAGATTCTGAAACTGAAGCTGTTAGTACAGTAACAGATATTTGTGCAGTTCGGAGTGACATTAAGTGTTGGAACTGCGAGAAGATTGGACACAATTACTATGACTGTTTGGACGAACGACGCATATTTTGCTACGGGTGTGGCGCAAAAGACACCTATAGACCTTCTTGTCCCAAATGTGGTGTAAAGTCACAGGGAGTGGACAGAAGGATGTCCGTCGAAACTAACGCGGACATCCGAAAATTCTGGTTTGGACACTTTTAAAATTACGACTATTAACTCTGACAATACAAGTACAAAAACAAATTTTGACAATAAAAACCATGAACAAACTTACCAACATCCTCTAATGAGACCATATCGCGTGCGGTTATTGGAATACCAAAGGGCTCGTAATAGAATTTTTGGTTCATCTAATACAGCTTTGAAACCAAAGCGTTCCTCGTTACGTATACGCAATTTTTATAGAAATTTGAAATCACTTCGCTTTATCGTTATTTCACCTATCATCTCACAGGATGATGATAGTAGACCTTTTGTGCAGCTTAAGGTAAAAAATAAATACATTTTAGCCTTATTAGATAGTGGTGCGAATAGGAGCGTGATCGGTGGTACTTTGGCTTCGAATATACATGACATTGAAGGTTTTAGAAAATGCAATGGGAACGTAAGGACAGCAGATGGACAGAGACAACATATTAAAGGTACTGTGACTTTGACTGTGACTTTTCAAAAACAGGCGAAGACTATTGACTTTTTAGTTGTACCAACTATTCAACAAAATATCATTTGTGGCTACGATTTTTGGACTGTTTTTGGTTTGAAAATTTCTGTTCCAGAAATTGCAGAAATTGAATTTAATGAGCCTGATCCTGACAAGTTGGTACTAACTCCACTACAAAGACAGAAACTTGACAAGGTTATTTCATCTTTTCCTAATTCAGAGACTGAGGGTTTAGGGTGTACTACTCTGATTGAGCATCAAATAGATACAGGGGACGCTAAGCCAATTAAGCAGAGGTATTACCCTATATCTCCTGAAGTTGAGAGGCAAGTTACACAGGAAATAGAACGAGCATTCACTTGGCGTCATAGAAGAAGCTCCCAGTTCTCCATGGTCATCACCGACTGTTGTAGTTATTAAACCCGGTAAAGTGAGGATGTGTGTGGACAGCAGAAAACTTAATTCAGTGACTATAAAGAACGCATACCCAATACCGAACATTGACGGACTATTATCGAGACTTCCTTCAGTTTATTGTATTTCAAAAATTGATTTAAAAGATGCCTTTTGGCAAATTAAACTGGAGGAAAGCTCAAGACCCAAGACAGCTTTTACAGTACCAAATCGTCCTTTGTACTAGTTTACAAGGATGCCATTTGGACTGTGTAATGCACCGCAAACGTTGTGCCGACTTATGGACATTGTTATTCCGTTTGAACTAAAAACACATGTTTTTGTGTACTTGGACGATTTACTAGTTGTTTCGGCAAACTTCGACGAACATTTAACACATCTGATGGAGGTGGCTACACAATTGAGGAAGGCAGGTTTGACGATTAATGTCAAAGAGAGCAGCTTTGCTCTGAATAAGGTGAAATATTTTGGTTATATTGTAGGAAATGGGACTTTACAAGTGGACGACGATAAAGTTAGGGCAATACAGGACTTTCCGGTACCACATTCTATTAGACAACTACGACATTTTCTGGGAATAACAGGTTGGTACCGACGTTTCATTCAGGACTATTCTACATTAACTTTCCCACTGACTGAATTATTGACTAAGAAAAAGACTTTCAAGTGGACAAACGAAGCACAAGTTGCATTCGATATATTAAAGACTAAACTGACAACTGCGCCATTACTTGTTCATCCGAATTACAGTAAACCATTTATTCTACAATGTGTCGCAAGCACATATGGTATAGGTGCAGTATTGGCGCAGACGGACGACAGCGGGACGGAACGACCCATTGCATATATGTCCCAAAAGCTGAGCAAAGCTCAACGTAATTACACAATTACGGAACTTGAATGTCTGGCTGTAGTTATGGCAATCAAGAAATTTAGGCCGTATATAGAAGGACAGGAATTCTAAGTAATTACCGATCACGCGAGCCTAAAATGGCTTATGGGCCAGAGGGATTTATCTGGTAGGCTAGCGAGGTGGTCCTTGAAATTACAGGGTTTTCATTTTACTATAGAGCACCGAAGTGGCAAAGATAATATTGTGCCGGATACTCTGTCGCGTGTTCATGAGGGCGAGGTTTTTGTAGAATCTTTGGAAATTGAAACAATACCTTCTATTAATTTAGAATCAGAAGCATTTAATAGTTTGGAATATGGCAAATTGAGAGACGATTTTTCCACAGCTGAGTTACCAGACTTCAAGGTCATTGACAAATTCATTTATAAACGTGTAGATTTTTCGTCTGGGAACTTAGATGAGTCGAAATCATGGAGACTTTTAGTACCTAAAGATCTACGTCATGAAGTAATTTACACTGCTCATGATATACCCAATTCTGAGCATAGCGGTATTGCAAAAACTTTGGAAAAGATCAGACGTTATTTCTTTTGACCTGGACTAGTGACGGACGTAAAGACTTATATATTAAATTGTGACATGCGTAAGACCTCTAAGACACCGACTTCAACATTGAGACCACCATTGGGTAAGACCTTTTCAACGTTTATATACTGACCTAATTGGACCCTTACCCAGGACTAAATCGGGACATGTAGGAATTTTGATAATACTGGACCATTTTTCTAAATTTACGTTTTTGAAACCATTGAAAAAGTTTGTTTCAAAACACACTATTGACTATTTACGGACGGACATTTTGCCGTCACAATTTAGGAGCAATTATTTTGAAAATTTTTTGGTAAAGCATTGCATTGACCATGTGTTGACAGCTGTATATAGTCCCCAAGCGAACGCAAGTGAACGGGTGAACCGCTCAGTCAACGAGGCTTTAAGAAGCTATGTAAGGGACGACCAACGAGAGTGGGACTTATACATAGCAAGTATTAACTGCTCATTGCGTAACAGCATACACCAGTCTGTTGGCAGGACACCGTATCAGATTGTTTTCGGACAAAACATGTTAACTCACGGCAAGGACTACGAAATTTTACGTAAACTTCAAATTTTAGCAGACTCTTTTATAGAAAGACAGGACGAAAAAATTACGGACTATATGCGCAAAGCATATGACAAAAACGCTCGGACATACAACTTACGATCTCGTACGAAGGAATTTACAGTGGGACAGGACGTTTAATCAAAGTTCGAAAGTCGAATATTTTAATTCGAAACTTGCTCCAGTAGGAGTTAAAGCCAAAGTATTGGGTAGACTTGGACAAGTGTATTACGAGTTAGAGGACCTTGATTCTGGTAATAAAGGCACATATCATGCAAAGGATATTTGGTCTTAGGGAACTTTCGTTTAAAAATTAGTTCGCCTTTTTCAGCTTCAGTGTTGAAAATTGGTATTTCAAAACTGCACCTGTTTTGTGAGGGCTCTTAGGCGGTTAAATTAATTAAATTCCATACTTTGAATATTTGTTTTAATTTAATCATAATTGCTTTGGAAATTATTTTCAAAAATTTTATGACAAATTTGAAAAAAAAGAAAAATTTTCTTACATTCGTTTTTAATTCAAATTGTGAAGGAGGTATTTAAAATACATTTGTGTTGTGAGACTAAGATTTTTTTTAGCAATTTTGACTATTTTTCAGCATTCATTTTTATCCAGATCTTTGAAAGGTAAGCTCTGTCAATATAGTTTGTTTTATTCAATGGAATTGATTTTATCATCTGTTTTACTAGAAATTGCGGTTGGAAGGTTAGAACCTTTGTAGAAACTACAAGGAATCTGTATATTGATCTTTTGTATTGTGGAATCCATTAGCTTAGAAACTATAATCTCCATTTGGTGGTGTTTGGTTTATATTGGGAGGGTGATCGTACCATCATTGACCGGCTATACAACAATTTTTCATCGTGCATGTTTTTTTTTTTGTGACAACCGATTGGGATAATTAGTCTATTTTGTACTATTGTGGAAACTTGGATAGTGAACCTGTTGACATAATAACCTACGGTTTAGATTCAATATATCAGGACCAATATAATTCCACAAATTCCCCATCGAAAATCCACCACAGTGTCAAGATACAATATTCGACTACAATCAATAGCATTAAATTTTATATGTAAATATAATCCATGCATAATTGAAAACATTTTCGTTGACAATTCATTTGACTCATCACCAATTTTTACTTTCAAAACCCGGACTTTACAAAAAAAAAAAAAAAAAAAAAAAAATGTAAATTCGATTTTCTACTTTTAATCATAACATTCAAATTTTAAAGATAAAATATTTCATTCTGTAATATAACATTAAAATTTCTACAAATACATAACATAAATACATAACACCTTATACATAGAGTGAATATTTAACATCACTTTTAATTAAGAAAAGCTCCAGTTACGAAAGACAACAGGCCTGATGTCATCGTGGGATTTTAAAATGGTGAGTGTAAATTATAAAAATTAGAATAAAATTTAAATGTTCACTCTTTAAATATATATATATATATATATATATACACAATTCATTTTAATTTTTAATTTCAATAACATAAATTCAATTTGATTTTTTTTTATGTTAATAACATTATTGTTATTCTGTTATTAACATAATTGTATATCCGGAAGAATCAATACATATAACATGAGTGTTACATGTTAATAGCATTCAAACTGGTAATACAGTTAAATTTCAATTTGGTAACATAGTTACTATCCTGTTAATAACATATTTTATTCTTTATGTTGTTAATATAAAATAATACAACACTAACAATATTTTTTTTTATTATTAATTTGTTATGTTATTAACATATCTCCGTTATTAGCATTATATTTTTTTGTAGTTTAAATTTGAAAATCGAATATAATTAAATAACATATAAATATACGGTTATTAACATTTGCAAATATTATTCTTGCCTTATTTAATATTAGGTTAATAACATAATTATATAATGTTACATAGTTTATGTAAAGTAACATTCATTTAAAATAGTGAACTCTTCAATTTAAAATAATTAGTGAAAATTATAATATTTATTAATTTTGCATATAATAATTTAATAAATAATTATTTGTTATACTGCAAAAATATGATTTGGTAAATTTTTGATTTGTTAAATTTCACGAAAGTTTAAGGTCATTTAGTAGGTAGGTAAATTTTAGGCTATCTGGGAATTTTAAGCAAAGATGGCATGGTTGGGTGGGTAACGACACTTAGAAGGGGCTTTTACACATATACCTCTTCGAACTAGCTTCCCCAATATTTTATTTTTTTTAAATATTTTTGTTTTATTATGTCTTCTTATTGTCGATTTTGTTTGTAGTAGCTACCTATTTTTTTTTAAATTTGAGTGATGAACTATAAGCTATCTCTTTAGAGGCAAGATCCACCCCATTTTCCATGAGCACGGCCGGTACAATAGGTAGAACAGCCTCTATAAAGATACGCCCTCAGCGGTTTCGTTCGTTACATAAAATTTAAATGGCGCCCAACGTGGGGCATCAGAAAATACTCTTACATGACATTCTTACATTGTTATTTTAGTTCTCATTTCTACATCTTTATGCTGATGCTTTGCAAATACATCTTTTTTCAATATTATCGACTTCTCTTCTCAACTTTTTTTTTTATTATTTTTTTTCTTTCTTTTGATTATTTTTCTGGAATTTCAAACTTTTCAGAGCTGGGAAGTTTTATCCGAATGAATATTAGGAGATTTTTTTTTATGTGACAGTTCTGTTGAGATTTTTAATTTTAGATGATTTATTTTGAAATTTTACTCACAGATTTTAGCATTATGTTTCGTTGTTATTTATTTTGTTTTCTTTTAAGTTTCAAAATTTAATTGTTGGGATGATGTATAATCGAGATTTCTGTTATTGGCTTAAGCTGATTACTTACTCTTGTACTAACCTCAAATAATGTTGATTTCTTTAGTTTTATCTACAATTAATATTCAGAACAGTGATTCTTACTCTAAACTGTTTTGTTTATTGTATGAATTTTCTGAATATTTTTTTATCTCTATCTTATCAGTATTATATTTTTTTGGGGGCGAAGTTCAGTTTTTTTTTATGATTTTTAATTATTTTTTTTTGTCTACCTATTATTTTGACCTTAACTGAGTAGTGAAATTTCGTCATATAGATTTTGTTTGTTAGACAATTTTGTTTTAATTATGCCACTGACTAGAAGTCGTGAAAATTTGTTGAATTTGGAGGAACCAGCAAACTGTAGTTTTACAGTCCCTGTTGATGACTCTAATACGGCTCAAACTTCTTCTCGGGGACGGTCCAGAAGGAAACCAACCCAGAATGGGAACAATCAGACGGTTAATGATAATTTCGGTGAACAGTATCATATCAGACAAGTTGTTTCAGATTCGATGGTGGAATTTCGTGGTGAAATGACAGAACTAATTAGAAATGAGCTTAGGGCCATAGTTCAAGACATGAATTTAATTTAATGAATCTTGGTGGAAAAAGTAGTAATAGAAATTCAATTAATCGCAACGTGGTAACTCCTAATGACAACACTCCGGAAAATCCTTCTAGACCAACTATGTCTCAGGAACCTTTTGTTGGAGAAAAGGTTTCCAATATTATACGCAACTGGCGTATCAAATTTACTGGATCTGACGACCATATGACAGTAGACGATTTTATTTATAGGATAAACGTACTTACTTCGAACAACTTGAACGGGGACTTCGACTTATTGTGTAAACACGCACATGGACTATTTGACGGCAAAGCCTTGGACTGGTATTGGCCATACCACCGACATGACAATGAACTGGATTGGTTTGCTTTGACGAGGGCTTTTCGGGACCAATACAAAGGGGATTATGATGACAATGACGTAATGGAGGACATACACAGACGCAAACAACGGAATAACGAAAATTTCGATGATTTTTACGATTTCATTTCGGCCATGACTGATAGATTTAAGTCTCCAATATCTGATGCGAATTTATGTTCCATCCTGATTCGTAATCTTAGAAATGAGATCAGACGCGAATTAATTCACTTAGACATTACGACAGTAGTTCAACTTCGTCGTGAAGTTAAACGACATGAAAAATTCGTAAAAGACATTCGCAATTATAACTCACGTAAGACATTTAAAGGACAGTTATCGGAAATTAGTGTTCCAGATTCTGAAACTGAAGCTGTTAGTACAGTAACAGATATTTGTGCAGTTCGGAGTGACATTAAGTGTTGGAACTGCGAGAAGATTGGACACAATTACTATGACTGTTTGGACGAACGACGCATATTTTGCTACGGGTGTGGCGCAAAAGACACCTATAGACCTTCTTGTCCCAAATGTGGTGTAAAGTCACAGGGAGTGGACAGAAGGATGTCCGTCGAAACTAACGCGGACATCCGAAAATTCTGGTTTGGACACTTTTAAAATTACGACTATTAACTCTGACAATACAAGTACAAAAACAAATTTTGACAACAAAAACCATGAACAAACTTACCAACATCCTCTAATGAGACCATATCGCGTGCGGTTATTGGAATACCAAAGGGCTCGTAATAGAATTTTTGGTTCATCTAATACAGCTTTGAAACCAAAGCGTTCCTCGTTACGTATACGCAATTTTTATAGAAATTTGAAATCACTTCGCTTTATCGTTATTTCACCTATCATCTCACAGGATGATGATAGTAGACCTTTTGTGCAGCTTAAGGTAAAAAATAAATACATTTTAGCCTTATTAGATAGTGGTGCGAATAGGAGCGTGATCGGTGGTACTTTGGCTTCGAATATACATGACATTGAAGGTTTTAGAAAATGCAATGGGAACGTAAGGACAGCAGATGGACAGAGACAACATATTAAAGGTACTGTGACTTTGACTGTGACTTTTCAAAAACAGGCGAAGACTATTGACTTTTTAGTTGTACCAACTATTCAACAAAATATCATTTGTGGCTACGATTTTTGGACTGTTTTTGGTTTGAAAATTTCTGTTCCAGAAATTGCAGAAATTGAATTTAATGAGCCTGATCCTGACAAGTTGGTACTAACTCCACTACAAAGACAGAAACTTGACAAGGTTATTTCATCTTTTCCTAATTCAGAGACTGAGGGTTTAGGGTGTACTACTCTGATTGAGCATCAAATAGATACAGGGGACGCTAAGCCAATTAAGCAGAGGTATTACCCTATATCTCCTGAAGTTGAGAAGCAAGTTACACAGGAAATAGAACGAGCATTCACTTGGCGTCATAGAAGAAGCTCCCAGTTCTCCATGGTCATCACCGACTGTTGTAGTTATTAAACCCGGTAAAGTGAGGATGTGTGTGGACAGCAGAAAACTTAATTCAGTGACTATAAAGAACGCATACCCAATACCGAACATTGACGGACTATTATCGAGACTTCCTTCAGTTTATTGTATTTCAAAAATTGATTTAAAAGATGCCTTTTGGCAAATTAAACTGGAGGAAAGCTCAAGACCCAAGACAGCTTTTACAGTACCAAATCGTCCTTTGTACCAGTTTACAAGGATGCCATTTGGACTGTGTAATGCACCGCAAACGTTGTGCCGACTTATGGACATTGTTATTCCGTTTGAACTAAAAACACATGTTTTTGTGTACTTGGACGATTTACTAGTTGTTTCGGCAAACTTCGACGAACATTTAACACATCTGATGGAGGTGGCTACACAATTGAGGAAGGCAGGTTTGACGATTAATGTCAAAGAGAGCAGCTTTGCTCTGAATAAGGTGAAATATTTTGGTTATATTGTAGGAAATGGGACTTTACAAGTGGACGACGATAAAGTTAGGGCAATACAGGACTTTCCGGTACCACATTCTATTAGACAACTACGACATTTTCTGGGAATAACAGGTTGGTACCGACGTTTCATTCAGGACTATTCTACATTAACTTTCCCACTGACTGAATTATTGACTAAGAAAAAGACTTTCAAGTGGACAAACGAAGCACAAGTTGCATTCGATATATTAAAGACTAAACTGACAACTGCGCCATTACTTGTTCATCCGAATTACAGTAAACCATTTATTCTACAATGTGTCGCAAGCACATATGGTATAGGTGCAGTATTGGCGCAGACGGACGACAGCGGGACGGAACGACCCATTGCATATATGTCCCAAAAGCTGAGCAAAGCTCAACGTAATTACACAATTACGGAACTTGAATGTCTGGCTGTAGTTATGGCAATCAAGAAATTTAGGCCGTATATAGAAGGACAGGAATTCTAAGTAATTACCGATCACGCGAGCCTAAAATGGCTTATGGGCCAGAGGGATTTATCTGGTAGGCTAGCGAGGTGGTCCTTGAAATTACAGGGTTTTCATTTTACTATAGAGCACCTAAGTGGCAAAGATAATATTGTGCCGGATACTCTGTCGCGTGTTCATGAGGGCGAGGTTTTTGTAGAATCTTTGGAAATTGAAACAATACCTTCTATTAATTTAGAATCAGAAGCATTTAATAGTTTGGAATATGGCAAATTGAGAGACGATTTTTCCACAGCTGAGTTACCAGACTTCAAGGTCATTGACAAATTCATTTATAAACGTGTAGATTTTTCGTCTGGGAACTTAGATGAGTCGAAATCATGGAGACTTTTAGTACCTAAAGATCTACGTCATGAAGTAATTTACACTGCTCATGATATGCCCAATTCTGCGCATAGCGGTATTGCAAAAACTTTGGAAAAGATCAGACGTTATTTCTTTTGACCTGGACTAGTGACGGACGTAAAGACTTATATATTAAATTGTGACATGCGTAAGACCTCTAAGACACCGACTTCAACATTGAGACCACCATTGGGTAAGACCTTTTCAACGTTTATATACTGACCTAATTGGACCCTTACCCAGGACTAAATCGGGACATGTAGGAATTTTGATAATACTGGACCATTTTTCTAAATTTACGTTTTTGAAACCATTGAAAAAGTTTGTTTCAAAACACACTATTGACTATTTACGGGCGGACATTTTGCCGTCACAATTTAGGAGCAATTATTTTGAAAATTTTTTGGTAAAGCATTGCATTGACCATGTGTTGACAGCTGTATATAGTCCCCAAGCGAACGCAAGTGAACGGGTGAACCGCTCAGTCAACGAGGCTTTAAGAAGCTATGTAAGGGACGACCAACGAGAGTGGGACTTATACATAGCAAGTATTAACTGCTCATTGCGTAACAGCATACACCAGTCTGTTGGCAGGACACCGTATCAGATTGTTTTCGGACAAAACATGTTAACTCACGGCAAGGACTACGAAATTTTACGTAAACTTCAAATTTTAGCAGACTCTTTTATAGAAAGACAGGACGAAAAAATTACGGACTATATGCGCAAAGCATATGACAAAAACGCTCGGACATACAACTTACGATCTCGTACGAAGGAATTTACAGTGGGACAGGACGTTTAATCAAAGTTCGAAAGTCGAATATTTTAATTCGAAACTTGCTCCAGTAGGAGTTAAAGCCAAAGTATTGGATAGACTTGGACAAGTGTATTACGAGTTAGAGGACCTTGATTCTGGTAATAAAGGCACATATCATGCAAAGGATATTTGGTCTTAGGGAACTTTCGTTTAAAAATTAGTTCGCCTTTTTCAGCTTCAGTGTTGAAAATTGGTATTTCAAAACTGCACCTGTTTTGTGAGGGCTCTTAGGCGGTTAAATTAATTAAATTCCATACTTTGAATATTTGTTTTAATTTAATCATAATTGCTTTGGAAATTATTTTCAAAAATTTTATGACAAATTTGAAAAAAAAGAAAAATTTTCTTACATTCGTTTTTAATTCAAATTGTGAAGGAGGTATTTAAAATACATTTATGTTGTGAGACTAAGATTTTTTTTAGCAATTTTGACTATTTTACAGCATTCATTTTTATCCAGATCTTTGAAAGGTAAGCTCTGTCAATATAGTTTGTTTTATTCAATGGAATTGATTTTATCATCTGTTTTACTAGAAATTGCGGTTGGAAGGTTAGAACCTTTGTAGAAACTACAAGGAATCTGTATATTGATCTTTTGTATTGTGGAATCCATTAGCTTAGAAGCTATAATCTCCATTTGGTGGTGTTTGGTTTATATTGGGAGGGTGATCGTACCATCATTGACCGGCTATACAACAATTTTTCATCGTGCATGTTTTTTTTTTTGTGACAACCGATTGGGATAATTAGTCTATTTTGTACTATTGTGGAAACTTGGATAGTGAACCTGTTGACATAATAACCTACGGTTTAGATTCAATATATCAGGACCAATATAATTCCACAAATTCCCCATCGAAAATCCACCACAGTGTCAAGATACAATATTCGACTACAATCAATAGCATTAAATTTTATATGTAAATATAATCCATGCATAATTGAAAACATTTTCGTTGACAATTCATTTGACTCATCACCAATTTTTACTTTCAAAACCCGGACTTTACAAAAAAAAAAAAAAAAAAAAAAAATGTAAATTCGATTTTCTACTTTTAATCATAACATTCAAATTTTAAAGATAAAATATTTCATTCTGTAATATAACATTAAAATTTCTACAAATACATAACATAAATACATAACACCTTATACATTGAGTGAATATTTAACATCACTTTTAATTAAGAAAAGCTCCAGTTACGAAAGACAACAGGCCTGATGTCATCGTGGGATTTTAAAATGGTGAGTGTAAATTATAAAAATTAGAATAAAATTTAAATGTTCACTCTTTAAATATATATATATATATATATATACACAATTCATTTTAATTTTTAATTTCAATAACATAAATTCAATTAGATTTTTTTTATGTTAATAACATTATTGTTATTCTGTTATTAACATAATTGTATATCCGGAAGAATCAATACATATAACATGAGTGTTACATGTTAATAGCATTCAAACTGGTAATACAGTTAAATTTCAATTTGGTAACATAGTTACTATCCTGTTAATAACATATTTTATTCTTTATGTTGTTAATATAAAATAATACAACACTAACAATATTTTTTTTTATTATTAATTTGTTATGTTATTAACATATCTCCGTTATTAGCATTATATTTTTTTGTAGTTTAAATTTGAAAATCGAATATAATTAAATAACATATAAATATACGGTTATTAACATTTGCAAATATTATTCTTGCCTTATTTAATATTAGGTTAATAACATAATTATATAATGTTACATAGTTTATGTAAAGTAACATTCATTTAAAATAGTGAACTCTTCAATTTAAAATAATTAGTGAAAATTATAATGTTTATTAATTTTGCATATAATAATTTAATAAATAATTATTTGTTATACTGCAAAAATATGATTTGGTAAATTTTTGATTTGTTAAATTACACAAAAGTTTAAGGTCATTTAGTAGGTAGGTAAATTTTGGGCTATCTGGGAATTTTAAGCAAAGATGGCATGGTTGGGTGGGTAACGACACTTAGAAGGGGCTTTTACACATATACCTCTTCGAACTAGCTTCCCCAATATTTTATTTTTTTTTTAATATTTTTGTTTTATTATGTCTTCTTATTGTCGATTTTGTTTGTAGTAGCTACCTATTTTTTTTAAAATTTGAGTGATGAACTATAAGCTATCTCTTTAGAGCCAAGATCCACCCCATTTTCCATGAGCACGGCCGGTACTATAGGTAGCACAGCCTCTATAAAGATACGCCCTCAGCGGTTTCGTTCGTTACATATGTGATTCAATATTAAGAAATTTATTTCCTTTTTCAAAATTCGATTTTAATAGTACATTTAGACTGAGCATTTTTGCGACTTTTTTTAAATGAAAACTCATACGAAAACTAATACGTTTACACTTTTCTTTAGGTTTTCAAAAATTAAAAAAAAGAAGTGATAATGTTATATTCGGCTCGGCCGAATCTTTATATCCACCATCTACAACTGTATAAAATTTCACCTTATATGGGAAGTGGGAGGACCACGCTCATTTTTTGTTGTTGTATTTATGCAAAATTTTTTGATTACATCCTTTTTTGTAAAATATATAGACAGAATATTATAAACTAGAATTATGACGGACATCCTGTTTTTTTTTAAGATGATTACTTCGACATGTTACACACGGTATGACAAACCCAATATACCCCCCATCATTTTTTGATGATGGGTATAAGAATAAACAGAAAAGAAAACATGGAAAATTATCATAATTGGTAAAGAATTGGGAACAATTCAGATTATCAACAAAAGAAACATCTTTATTTGAAGTCTACCACGGCGCCGCACTTAGATGAAAGATGTTTTATAAACATTAGTTACTGAAAAAATGTGTCATGTGTACCAAAGATGAACTTTGCATTTTTTGCAATAGAGGAACATTCTTTACATACATGCTTACATACATACATAAAAATTGCAATAGTTCTTTGGGTTACGAACCCATACTATTGTTGTTTAGTTATTGTAAATTGTTTAATTATAATAAATACATATTTTCTACTTGGTTTAGAATTTTAATTTTAATTTAATTTTTTTTTTAATTTTTTTAAACGAGTGTTCGTGTTAAAAAAGTCATTAACAATTTCCTAAATTTTAACAATAACCTGTTTAAGTATTTTAAGATAAAGTATTTTAAATTACTCTTTATTTGGAGCATATTTTCTGGGGCAAAAATTAAAATGGTATGGAATGTTAAAGAAAATTATAAGAGATAAACTCGAACAAGTTTTACAATTTCTGTCAATTTGCACTACACTTTTGTAGCACCATTTCTTGTCTATAAAACATGAATCACAAATTTGCTCTACCTATTACTTAGCTTATAGAAGTATATCTTCGTCAATGGGTTGAAAGTGTAACGTGATTGAGAAAAATCGAAATGTTTCTGGTGACTGGAATATCTAAAACATATTTTTCACTATATTTTTTAGTGTTGATCTGTGTAATTAGAATACGAAAAGAATTTAAAATATAAATTATGAAAAAAAAATAAGAATAGGAAAAGATGCCTCGAGGCACTTTAATGTTCTCAATATATCTGTTTTTAGAAATTATTTCATCGATAAAAATGTTTAATAAATAACAGCTAAACTGAAAGAATTGTAATGCTACATTTAATTTTATCCAAAAAGATGAGCGCTATAATGAGTTTGTTATTCCGTTTGTAACTCGTCTAAGACCCAATAAATTATAATGTTCTTTGTTCTCGTGAAAATCTAAGACGACTTAGACATGTTCGTTGCCCGTCCGTCTACTCGTCCGTCTTGAAATCACCTAAGCGGTTGAAACTTGACTCAAATATTTCTCTTTGGTGTTGTTTGGTATTGAAAATGGGAAATCGGTCCCTAAACGAAAAATAGAACGTAATTAAACTCTGTGTTAGCGTCAGTTATGCTAGCGAAAATATTCGTACCAAATTTCATTAAATTTAGGTGGTAAACCCAAATTAAATATATAAACAAAACAAGTCCGGATTCCTTTACATAGCAACAACAAAACAAAAACTTAGACGACGCGGAGAATAAACTAAAAATTTATTTATTTTCTTTTCTTTTTTATTTTAAATTTGTTTCAATTTTGTTTACGAAATTCAAATATATTTTTAAAAAATATTGTAAGCAAAAAAAAAAAAAAAAAGGGGGGGGGGGGGGTAAGCCGCATTACGCATTTTTCATGCAAATTTGTATGGAAATTTCCGGACCGGACTTGTTGTGTTTCTACATTAAAATAAATATTTTGTACTTAATGCGAAATTTTTTCTAATAACTCAAAAACTATGGCGAGTCTCAGCTTGATACTTTTTGAGAGCATAGAAAAGAGTTTCAACATTAAAATTCGCGAATTATGGACCATTTTAATGTTGACGAAAAAAGTAATGCTATATATCGTATTAAAGGTAATTTTGATACCTTTAACGTGAGACTTCAATAAATTATGTTGCATATATACTTTGAAAAGTATTTAAAATTTTGTGAAAACAACTTTGTACAGATTTTAAAATTTTTACACTTTCAAATCGCTATATTTCGCGAGCCATGTTATAGAAAAATTTTAAATTATGCGTGAGTCTCAGTTTTAATATGGAAATTAAATATTGATAAACGCATATCTAAAGAAATACTATAGCGAAAGTTTTAAGATTATTGTGAGCATCAAATTCCACAATTGTGATGTACATAGGACGAATAGATATAGGGGGAGTCGTTACCTCATACAAAGTAAATATTAATTATTATTATATCTAATGAACTATAGCTAACAGTGAAAATATTAACATTTTGTGGGAAGAATAATTTTCTTAACAATTTACATAACTGAGAAGAAAATAGGGTGATCTATATAGTAAAATTTTATTCCATGCACAATATTGGTGGCGGATAAACTGAGGCCCCAGTCTGCGCCGGTAATGGGGACCGGAGAATTGCAATGCAAATTTTTACTTCCAGAATAAAAATATTTTAAAAGAAAAGAATTTAATTTTAAATAAAAAAGGAGTATTTTTTTTCGAAAAAGAGCTGAAATTAAAATACCTATATAAATTCTATTTTGATTAACACAGAGAATTTAAACCATTTTTTCCATTAAAATTTTTTTCAATACCTTTATACCTGTTAATAGCAATTGTGAAACTCCTTATATAACGATGCAAATCGAAATATTGAAATTTCAAATAGCGACACAAAGCGATGCAACTTAAATCGAGGCCTGAGTGTATATCAGATTCGGCCATAACCTCAATTATTTTTTTTAATCTTCTTTCACCATATTTTGCTGATGCAGAAAAGTCGTGTCTAGCCAATGTTCGAAGTTTTTGTCCCATATTAAACTTTAAAGTAGATTTGTTTTGGTTATAAGATCGATATTGGATTGTTTTCTATACATTACAATTTATTACAAAAAAGTAGCGTTCTTATATGGGGTTTACCTTTTAGAAATTTTGATTTTTTAATCAAATTTTGATGCAATTATGTTAATAACACCTTGTGGGGTAAAACAACAAAAATTCAAGATCTAAAATGGTTCCATGTGGTACCAGCAAGCACTCAAATTAAAAAAAATCCAAAAAAGGTGTTTGAAAATAACAAGTTTTCTTCTTTCTTTTGGTTTCTGTAATCGCGGATTTCAGCATATGTGTCCAATTCCTATAATGTAAATTGCAAACTCTTGAAGAAATAGGTCAACTTGTGTTGAATTAATGTATCGTTGTTTTTTTGCTATATTGCGAAATAAAGAATGGAGGTTTATTGCCCTTGTAACTATAAATTGTTTGAGATATATCTGGTTAATATGCTCTCATACCAGCGCTATTGGGGTGCCTAAACGTGAATGGCCCTAAGAGGTGCCTTTTTCGCGATGCATACTACATTTTAATTTTAAGCTAAAGTATCGTGTGATCAAAATCAGGTTTCCAAATTATCTTTTAAAATCGTTGTGGTGTGATAAAATATTAAATTGCAGAAACGTTATAACTCTTTAAATTATGTGAAATTATATTTATTATAAGTACATCTATTCTGTTTTAGTTAAACGAAAAATAGGTTTCAACAAAAAAAAAAAATTGCATAAAAAATATTCATAACTTGAGATCGCGGTGTCTTTAATATTTCGTAAATCGTCAATTGGTTATACCAAAAATCTTTGTACACTTTGTTTTTTGCTTTATGTTCTAGAGTGAGGTTTAAACAAATTTGTGGTGGCGATTATGTTCAAGAATATTATAATTATTGAACCTATTTTATTTTTTATGTTATATACGTCTATGTAGGTTGCATATGTACATTTATTATTGATATCGGACTTAAAGTGAAATTTTTACAATATTTTTAAATTTCTTAATTTTATCTATCATAATATGAACTGTCATTCTTCTTGTTCATTAATATTATTAAAAAAAATTTTTGATTGTCAAATATTAAACATATGTCAAAAAATCCATGCATACTTTATTCATTAAATTTTTTTAATGAAATATTAAAAAATCACTGTGATCGCTGCTATCTTTTGTCAACATTATCGTACCACTTTCAATTTGTATTTTAGATGTATTGATGTGGATTATATACGTGTGGTAATTTTTTAAATGTTGTTGAAAATAGAATTTTGGCAATTTTTAAAAATTTTTTATCTTAAACCTCCATAACACTAACGCCGTTCGCTAAAAGTCATTCACGCGATCAGATTTGTGTTTCATTAAACACAATATTGGTACTAAATAATAAATAAATTAAAAAAATTTTCAAATTTTTTTGAACCCCAAAAGCAAACGATTTTGAAAAAATGCTCATATATATATATATATATATATATATATATATTTGTTTTTTTTTTGTTATTAGAATATTAAACAAAACTTTTGTTAAAATTTCACTTTTGGAGAAACTTTAAATTGTATCAAGATGAATTGTCAAGATGTTTTAATTATATTGAAGGTTAGGTTAGGTTGGAAAGGGTGGCGCATTCACGCCTACACCCAGAGGCCGAACGGCCCATTGTGATCCCTTTATGAAAGAAAGAAAAAGAAAAGTGGAACCTATACCCAATCAATCAGTTATGATTGTTCCTAAGCCATTTTATTCCCATTACAAACCCTATGAGGTTGACAAGTCCTTTGCCATTAACCTCACCTAGTTCATGTAGTGAATGACTTCCAAACCACTTCAACCTATTACGCTGAAGCTCTACGCAGTGACAGAGTATGTGCTCCACTGTTTCTAGCTCCTCAACATCATCGCACGTTCTACAAAAGTCTGATGTGCCAATGTCCCACTTACTCATCATATTCCCTATTGAGAAATGACCCGTAACCATACTTACTATGACTCTAAGACTACCACGACTCATACCTAGAAGATGCTTGGAATCCCCCAGTTTTAAGCTAGGTCATAATGCCCTAGAAACTCTGCAGTCCGATCTGTCATTCCAGGCTCGATTCGTGTTGTCCAGAGTCCACTCCCTTATGGCCCTAAAGAAGGACCCAATTGGAATCTTAACAGATGACTCTATGAAAGACCTATCTAGCTCCGAGCCACTGCGAGCTAGCTCATCGGCTATTTCGTTGCCAAGAATGTCACAATGACCAGGAACCCAACAGAGTCTCATCATATAGGAA
The DNA here is from genome assembly GCA_932274085.1 of Protocalliphora azurea. NCBI lineage: Eukaryota > Metazoa > Arthropoda > Insecta > Diptera > Calliphoridae > Protocalliphora > Protocalliphora azurea. Next base: position 68,728,441 of record OW026522.1, on the reverse strand, counting down.
TCCATTAACCTTCTCAATTCCCTTCTGCACTCAAGTACCAATCTGGACCTAACAAAATGACTAGTCAGAGCCAATAACGCTGCCTGACTATCAACATAGATAGTAATCTCAGACCCTCGTTCAACATTCCCTTCAATCAAGCCTAGAGCCTTATAAATGCCAAGAATCTCTGCTTGAAAGACACTACAACTGTCAGACAATTTGTAGGATCGTCTGATATCAGTTCCCATAAAGTATACACCTGCACCAGTGCCAACTTCCATTTTCGAACCGTCCGTGAAGACCGCACACCCTCCATAGAGCTTTTCTACTCCATCCCAAAGGTCCCTGCTAGGTAACACCAAGGCGGGAGTAGCCCCGAAGTCAATCGTAGTCCCAACATAATCCGTAGGCTCAGCCAAGGATAGTGTCCGACCGTTGAATTTGACTTCATCTAGTATGCTGACATGCCCGCTCTAGAGGAACCTAATAATCCCAGTTCCTTCAATCTAAATAGGCCACGTACAGCCATACCCCTCACAAATTCCTCAATTGGAAGAAGGTGGAGGATTATGTCCAGCGCCGCCTGAGGTGTACTTCTCCTGGCACCTGAGGTGCCAACTGAAGCACACCTCTGAACTTTAGAGAGAAGTTTCCTTACCCAATACCTTCCACCAGACTGTACAGCCATAAGTAAGAATAGGCCTTACAACCGAAGTGTAAATCCAGTATACAACTTGCGGCCTAAGGCCCCAATTCTTACCTATAGAGTTCTTGCAGGTGTAATAGGCATTGAGTCCCTTCTTGACCCTCTCCTGGGCGTTTCTCCCCCAAGACAATTTACTGTCAAAGTACACACCCAGGTATTTGGCCTCACTTGACAATGCAAGCTCAATCCCGTTCAATACTGGCAAGCTAAAATGCTCGACCTTGTATTTCCTAGTAAACAAAACTAGTTCCGTTTTCTCGGGGTTTACCCCTAATCCCTTACTGTTGGCCCAAAGGGACAGATCACGTAAACCTGTCTGCATGACCTCACTGATCGTAGATAAAAACTTACCAGAGACCAGTAAAACAACGTCATCGGCGTAGGCCACAATCTTCCGTCCCTTAGCATCAAACTGTCTTAAAATGACGTTCACGGCCAAGAGCCACAGTAATGGAGAAAGGACCCCCCCTTGCGGTGTGCCCCTAGTCTCGAGTTTCCTCATACAAGTGCCTCCCATGTTTGAGTTGATAACCCTGCTGCTAAGCATCAGAATTATCCACTCAACAAGGAGCTTACTTATATTCAGCGAAACAAGTGATTCCTCAATAGCCCCTATCGTGATATTATTAAAGGCCCCCTCTATATCGAGAAAAGCTGCCATGGTATATTCCCTCTGCAGCAGACCTCGCTCAATGTAACTCACAACGTCATGCAGAGCACTCTCAACGGACTTACCCTTAAGATAAGCATGTTGAGACTCACTAATGACCTGAGTTCCTATCCTATTCCTAAGATAAAAATCGATCAGTCTTTCTATTGTCTTCAATAGAAAAGACGATAGGCTGATCGGTCTGTAATCCTTGGGCTTCGAGTGAGTCGTCTTACCCGCTTTGGGTATGAAAATGACCCTTACCTCTCTCCACCCTCTGGAATGTACTTCATTCTAAGACATTCCCTAAAAACCTCCGTCAATAGAGAGATGGCCGGAAATATTCCATCCGGGCCAGGAGATTTGTATGGCTCGAATGAATTTACCGCCCATAATACCTTGTCTCTAGTGATCATCTCCCTTATCACATCGGTATCCCCAGCATCTGATTCGGGTTGTAGGTTATCACTGACGCTACCTGTTCCTCCAACAGATTCTCTATCCTCACAGCCTGGAAAATGAGTCTCCATAAGTAAACTGAGGGACTCTGAGCTAGACTCTGTCCACGAGTTATCCGCACGTTGTATGTATCCAGGTGCCACTGGGTCCTTGTATAATACTCGCCTAAACCTATACAACTCGTTAACAGAGTTCACCGATTCACAGAAATTTACCCATGAAGTCCGTTTCGCTCGTCTAATGTCCTTTTTATACTTAGAGAAACTATCCCTATAGCTATTCCAATCCTCATCGCTCCTCGTTAGTTTGGCTATATTAAACAGCTTCCTAACTGTAGACCGCTGGTCCCTAAGTTCCCTAGTCCACCATTTCGGCTGTTTCCTTTTCCCAGGATAAATCATTGGACAATTGAGCACAAAACTATTCCTAATAACATTCGTGAAATTATTCACCACCAACTCGATACCCTCAACTGAATCTCTCCAGTCCTCAGTATCCCTAAGGTCCCTACAGACTGACCTCCTAAAGGACTCCCAATCTGTCCTTCTCGAGTTCCTATAGGGCTGCTCCCTCGCCTTCTCAAAGTCGAGACCAAAAGATATCATGCTATGGTCGGAAAAAGAGTAATCCAAAACTACTCTCCAATCCCTAACATAATTTCCCCCACGGTTAGCCAGCGTTACATCTATAACTGTTTCCCTATCTTTCGCTCTGAACGTAGGAGTACTACCCCTATTACAGATATGCAGATCATAACAAGTTATAAAATCGTATACCAACTCATCTCTTTTGTTGATGTCCCTGCTTCCCCATTGATAGTGGTGAGCGTTCGCATCACATCCCAAGACCATGTACGCGTCTTTCCTCCTAGCGTGCTCCGCCAGCTGCTGCAGAGCGATACCTGGTGGATCGGCTGCCTCATACGGCATGTACACAGCCGCCATTATAAGCCCGCTACATCCTGCGGCTTCCTGTTGGACGACTGTAAGGTCCCCACTGCTAAAGGAATGAAGAAAATTAATATTTAGATTATTCCTTGCCAGTATACATGTCCGTACCTTTTCCGTTGTGGATGGTATGAACAGGTTGTACCCCGTGACCCTCAGACCACATACCCTGGTGTTGTTAATCCAGGGTTCTTGTATGAGAGCAACGTCCACGTTGGAGTCAATGAGGAGTCTTGTCAGTTCGGTTGAGGCTGCCTCACAGTGATGCAAGTTAATTTGCACCACTGACAGCCTCTTTGGGTTTATCAGATTTGTTGTACCTAAACCTGATCACCCCAAATCCGAAATTGACAACTCCCCCCAGTGACTCCAGCTTCTTCAGAGAATCCTGATCCACTGAGAATCTGAAGTCTCTGCCTTGGTTCTCCTTACAAGTCATGGTGTTAACCAACTTCCATTGACCTGTAAGAAGACCCTTATTCTGATTTTCCAATACTGTCAGAATGGTTCCAACCTCTAAAATGGGTGGAGGGAACCATGCTTTCACTATTGGACGCAGGGGCAGCTCAGATGCGAGTATCACCTCAAGCTTCACTCCTGGATAGAGAGTGTCGCACCTAGCAACTGCGTTCCTGAGAAATTCAAATGATTTCTCGTTCCCACAGTTAATAGTCTTGACGCCCTTCATCCAGTCTGCGCCTTTGAAGGATACCTCATCCGGCCTTCCTTTAACAAGAGCGATTTCCTCAATGAGCTTGTGTTCAATTTGTCGCCATTGCTCAACGCTGATCCTCCCATCTGAATCAACCCTGTCAATGACAGCAGCTTGAATACAATTCTGCAACACTGATTCCTTCGCTCTTTTCGTCGTTGAGGGTTGTTCACCTCCTGATACAGCTCTCTTAATGACCTCCTTATGGTGGCCCTTACTAGAGCTGTTTGGCGTGTGAACAACCTTCTTGGCCATCGAAGGTTGTTGGTCATCCCCAGACCTGGCCCTCTTAACAACCCCCCTATGAGGGCCTTTAAGAGAGCCGGATGGGTTTTGACCAGCGTTCTTCGATGTAGAGGGCTTCCCAATCGAAGCTCGTACAGCCCCACTACTGGAGCTGACAGGCTTCGAAAGTAAAGTCCTCTTACTAGTTGATGGCTGATCATCTCCAGGCCTAGCATCTCTGACAACTTTTTGTTGGTTGCCAGGTTTGCTGGATAGTGTATGACCAACCAATTCAATGATAGTTTTTGGCTTACCAGACGTTGCCTGCTGTTTCTCTAGGACTGCAGGTTTGCCCGGGTTGCCACTACCAGAATAGTTCGCTCCGGTAGGGATTGATGAAGAGGTTGGCTTTTCTCCTGTGCTCTCACGAGACACTTCTGGAGTGTTGCCAGCATCTACATGCAATCCTTCAGGATAAGACATTCCCAAAGAGGCACAGACAGGACCGTAGATTCGTTCGAATCTTTTAACGTTCCTCCTGTGCTTCCTGATAAGGTACTTATCCTTACCTGTAAGTGGCAAAGGGCCTCTCTTGGCTATCTTGTGCAGATAACCAAGAGAGGCTCTTGCGCCACTACGAGCATTCTCCTCTTTAGTTCGGCTTATATCGTTGGTTGTCGCATCAAGCATTACCGCGTCTTGCCGAACTAAACCACTGCCAGACGAATGACCCTCGTCGAGCCATCCCCCCGCTCAGACCCCGCCTCAACACTCGAGTTCTTCTCCAGACTCTGAGCGCGAACTGAGATTACAGTGATCTCATGTTCATCATCAGAGCCGAGAGTAAGATTCTCAAGTTTCTCCGTGGCGCTGGTCCCAGTGAAGGAATCCCTCGAGATACCCAGAATCTCATCCGTTTCTGATAGCTGGCCCAACAGTTGACTTTCCTGAAGAAGAATGTCACGTTGGACCCCTATCATCACATTATCGTCGTCCGTATTCACGTCCATTTCAGTCCTGTCGCCCTGCGACTGTACGTTATCTTGTGTCCGATTTTTAAAATTTTCAAAATTCTCCATCTTGTCCCACGAGTATGAATTTTATAATAAAATATAATTCGTTAGTAATAAGCAGTAGGTACCTAAGTTTCTAAAAATTTATAAAGTATGTTACCAGTTTTTTATTTTTGGTCCAGTATTCTGTGGCCTTTCACTATATGAATAGGAACTTACAAGCAAAATGTTAAAAGTAACGTTCACAATCAAAATATCTTGTCTTTCAGTTCATTTTTAGCAAAATACATTGTATATGTAGGGCCTATACATATTATTTAATCTCTTACTCTCTTGTTTCTAAACCTAAGTGTAATACATATGTATGTATGTATATATGTATGCGAGTTTGTAGAAGCATTTGATGCAAGCAAAGTTTTAACTACTACATATATACTAAATATTACTTACATTTATGCACAAACATACATACTTGATAAAACATAACACTTTAAATTATTGACTTGAATATATTTGTTGTAGTAGTTTTTATTCTCCTGTCTTCCTCTCGACAACTAGACGACCAAGTATTTTCCTACAACAATTAGACGTCAACTCAAAGTCAAATAAAACTTTAAATATTTACTTTAGTTCATGGAAAAGCGCCTTAAAGGGTAAAAAGTTTATAAAGTCTGTATGTATTCACGTTGATATATTGTAAGTAAAAGAGTACATGAAATAACTTAATGTGTAGAAGTATCTATGTGCATAAAATTTACACATTTACACTTACATTTGTGATTTTCTGTGTGTATACAAGAAATGTCCTGTGTGTAACATGGAGTTGTGAAAATATTGAGTAATAAGTATCGAGTACCGAGTATTTTCCCTTTTTTATGGATACCCAATACTGTAAAGTAGTTATTCAATACTTTAATTTTTTAATATATATAACGGCTTAAATACAACTATGTATAAAGATACAAATTAATTTTTAAATATATGAAAATAATTTTATTGATTTTTGTTAACGTTGAATTTAAAGATAACGTTATTATTCATTTTACGTGTTACATAAATATATAAAATTTCATTGGTTAAATAATTTATTTTATTTTTAAATAAAAGAACCTTAATTAGAAATTATATTTCAAATTAAAAAATCCGTTAAGTATCGAATAGAGTAGAATCGAGTACCCAAATGAAAAGTACTGAGTAGTATCGAGTATTCAAAAGTAGTAGAATTTCAAAGCACTAGTGTAATATAACATTTGCAATGTGTATTCATAGTTTTCAAAAGTGTGCTTTTGACTTTGAAAGAAAGATCTTTGCTTATTTTAATTATATTTTATCAGTACTTGTACATATAAAAGATGACTGGGATTCTGTTTTTATTAATTTTAACATCTAAAATAAAATTGCTTAATTTTTAGAAGTGAATGAAATGATCGACAAATAAAAGTTAAATATTCTTTAATAAAAGCAAAAATTGGATGAGTCAGATATCGCGTTTAGAAAATGTAGTGGAGCTTAACTTTTGAACTTGGACTACATATATATAACTGGGGCGGGTACACAAGGTCTCTAAGTTGGACACCTCGGGCATGACAAATAATTTAAATGATCCTGATTCGCTATATTTAAACCGATTTGAAAAATTGTATACGTTATCTCTTGTAGTTTACAACATATTGGGCTTTAAAGATTAAAATTTTTGCTCTTGGACTTACCTTGGTGAAGTTTTTTCCCTAAAGCGGTACCAAATTTCACTCGATATTTTTGAAATATTTTTTATTTTATTAACAACAAATAAAAAAATTGTGCCCCGAAAGAATTTAGAAAAAATCTTTACGAAATCAGAAGTTATATTCGTTTGTGAATATAACTTCTATTGTGTGTGAAGGAAAAAATTAAAAAAATAATTTTGCTACGACTAGGGTCTACCGAACTAAATGTATTTTTTACATAAATGTTTAATTTTCGTCTTAATTTCTCAAATCGCAAGGCTTGAAATAAAAATTTGTTTATATGGTATAATATGTTTTTATTTTTTTTGTTAACAGATATTTTTATTCCCCAATATCGGTTGGGAAGATATAGCAAAATAAGAAACAAATCCCATTTTTGGAAATTTTTGGAAGCTATTTGACTATTGCGGGATTTCTGTTGATAAATCTGAAAAAAAAATAACTTTAGTTTCGAGTTAAGCGCAAAAAAATATATTAATAAAAATTTTATTGCATAATTAAAAATGAATAACGTCATAAAATCTTGACTCGGCATTTTTTGGTATTAACAGCATATTGCTACATATTTTGTGCTTAGCAGCACATTTCGTCATATTTTCATAGAAAATTCCTGTTTTAGAACATATTTTAGCAATTAAGATTGTATATTTTTGCATATTTTAAATCTAAGAACATAATATTGCATATATTACAATAACCTGCATAATTTAGCATATTTTACACTTAATAGAAAAACTTAACTTATTTACATCCAATAGAGTTCTTCGCATAATTTTCCATTAGTGAAATATTTTTTTTTTGCTACATATATTTTTCAAATCGGATTCTATAATAATTTTCATTTTATAAATTGATAGAAATTTTCTAATCTCTTGATAAAATGCATTAGCATTGAATGTTTCTAAGTGCAAATAGAACATATTAGTAATTGCTAAAAAAAATCAAGTCATTTTTATCATAAATAGAGTATTTAAATTTACGTCAGAAAAAAAAAATGATATTTAAGAGCATATTTTTTAATATTAAGTGCATATTTTTCGATTTTAAGAGCATTTTTATGCGCATAAAGCTCTTTTTTTAGAGCATATTTTTGGTTGCCCCACTAATTCTATACTAAAAGTTGCTTTATTTCTACAACAAAGTTATTTCCAAAATTCTGCTTGAAACATCTGAAAGTATTACCTTATTTAAGTTAAAGTAAAAATTCACTTCCTTGTACCCATTTTTTTCATAAATTTGTGGGAGTGTCTAAAACCCAAAATATTTGAAGCAAATCACAGCAGCACAACAATATTTATTTTATTTAGATATGGTTGCAAACGCACAAAGGTCATTTTGAAATGCCAGTCGTCCAACCAGTTTTCATCCAATCAGGCAGCGTGCTAAATACAATATCTGCAAAACAGGTAGTAAAACTACCAGTTAATGGTCAAATGTGGGAAGGTACACAAATACATTGCTAACAATACTACAAACCACAATAAAAACTTAACTTCTTCAGTAGCTTATGAATATAAAAACTTAAAGAATAAGAAAAACTTAATACTAGACACTGTTAAAGAATTTTAAAATTAATTTGAAATAATTAATTAGTTGTATAAATATAAATTTCTGCTTGAACTAGCATCGATCAATAGAGAAAGGAAAATATATAAAATATAGAACTCTTGACAAATTACCCCTTTTCATTGGTAAAAATGCTAATGCGATCGGCCCTAAAACCTTTATTCACACTCACTCATGTTGTGATGGGAAATTATATGAATTACAAAAGGAATTACATTTGTACAAATGTCTGTTGGCTTTTCTTTTATACATTTAATTTTTATTTTTTTTTTTTATTTTGAAAAGGGTTTTGAAAAATTACTCAACATTATTTACACTATACTCGTACACACATATATGTATGTGTTTATGGTTTAAAGGGTTGATATTTTCTTGGTCTAGATCGGTGGCATAATGAATTTAATGCTTAATTATGTTGTTTAATTTTTTTTTGTTGTTCTTCTATTTGTTTTATTTAATATTATTATTCACAGTTTTTGTAACAGGTTTAACATGATTTCATTTAGTTATTATAAATAAGAAATTTGAGTCCCGCTGTGGTTTTTGTATTTGTAACGATTTGATGGTAACAAGCAATTAAGATATTTTTTGTGCACATACTCTATGCAATTTTTAGTTTACTTCTAAATAAAATTAAGAATATAAAGTTTGGTTTTCATTAAAATAACCAAAATTTTGTAGGTATAAATTGAAAAATATTTAAAGTTTTGAAAATTTATGAAATAAAATATGTTCTACCCCAGAATAAAACTTTCAATATTAAAAAGCAACAAAATTACTGAATTTATACGATGATTACTCGGTTAAAATTGTTTACAAAAATACAGAAAGTAAGATAATGATTTTGGAATAGAATTTGTTTTCTTTAATTATGTGCTTCGGAAGAGCATTAAAATAAAAACATTAACAAACTTTTTTATTAAGGGCTTTTTAGTGACGAAACAAAAGTTTCCAATCGCCTCATATCGAACAAAAATTATGCCTTATAAATGCGCAACAGTAAATGATTAAAAAGTTGCTTTTACTCATGCAGTATTTTTTGCTGGGTTATGCTATTTAGCAAAAGCATGATATAATTTCAAATTAGAAAGATCCCAATTAGATGGTTAAAATTAATATTAAGTTATAAAGACTATTTCATAGTTGTTTTTTTTTTTGCTTTCCAGAAGGTAATAAAATATTAATACTTTTACATTGGAATTACTAATTAATATAAAAAAATTAAAACATGTAGGTAATATTGTGATATTGGCCTTCACTGAACCAAATCTCATAGATAATATTGACAAAACAAATTTAAAAGATCTTTAATAAAAAAAAATCAAATCAGCAAAAATTTTTATTTAAATGTTCTTCAAATCAACGAAGAAAATTAGAGCGGTTATATATCAAAACGGACAAAAAACAGTAATTTTCAGATTTGACATCTGCGATTTCTTAAATCATAAACTTTTAGACTCAGGGTTCTTTTCGGTCCAAAAATATGATAATCTGAAAATTGACATAATATTCAAAATTAATGTTTAATAGTTTTAGTTTCATAATAAATATTAAGATATTACCTTTATAATTTTATGTATACGAAAATTTAAAATTAAGAAAAGGTGGATATATAAAAACCAAACCTTTATGTCTCAAAAAACTATATTTTTAAAATTTTTTAAAAATTATATAATGTTAACATAACTCTTGTTCATACTCGTGTAAAATTTCATTTAGTTTAGATGTTATATAGCAAAGTATAATATAAATAAATTTGAAATTAAATTATGTAAATATACTAAATTTTACATACAAAAATTATCTTTTTACCATATTTTGCTTAATAACGTACATACGTATTATGTATATTAGGGTTATGTTAGGGTTATAACCAGGGCACCAAAAATATGCTCTAAAAAGCGCGTTATATGCCTATAAAAAATGCTAGTAAATTAAAAAAAAAAAATTAAAAAAATGCTCTTAAAATATTATTTTTTCTAGCTAAATTTTAAATTATCTGCTATTTATGTTAAAAGTAATTTATTTTTATTCGCAAGTGTTGAAAAAATATTTTCTTTTTGCACTTAAGAACATTCAATGCTAATACATTATAAAATTTATAAAATTTATATAAATTATAAAATTATATCAATTTATAGATGAAAATTAATAGGGAATCGGATTTGAAAAACGTATGTGACAGTAAAAAGATATAATTTGTCACTAAAAACTCGAAATTTAATAGAGTGCAAAATTTGTCTCTTAATTCATGCTTTTTAGTGTAACATATGCAAAACTATGCTCTTAAATATAAAATATGCAAAAATATGCCATATAAATTGGTAGAGTATGCTCTAAAATAAGAATTTTATAAAAAATATGACAATATATGCTGCTCAGCTTAATATATGCAAAAATATGCTGCTACGACCAAAATATTCTATAAAAAATCGATGCTAAAATTCTTAAAATTCTTAAAAAGATAAATAACCAACAGTTTGGTTATTTTGAAGACCATGAAAATATATGATTTTGCATATTTTGAGAAATACAATATTACATTTTCGCTATCGTTAAAAAGTTTTCCGGTTCAATCGCGTTAAAGTATTATTTTGTATTATTTTAAATAATAAATCGGTTGCACTATTCATTGTTTTCAAACAAATAACAATAACAATAAGACAATAACAGTCTTCAACAAAAATAGCATTTCCTAATAGGATTTGATTTTGTTTTCATTACAAATTGTCGATACGAATTTTCGGTTTGTTTTACGAGTTAACCATAAGTTTCGGTAAGCTAACTACTTAACTTATTTTGGATTTTAAATCCAATTTTTTAATTTTGATAACACTATTTTATAAATAATTTATATAATTAGAAAAATATAATGAATAATAAGTGCGTTCATTTATGTAAAATATTTTACGGAATTTTTGTTTACCAGAAGTTTTTAATGAATTTTGAAAAACATTGATAGATCAATAGGAGTGTTTATAATTCAATATTTACAAAAACTGAATTTTGAGTAAAAGTTTAGAATTTTGTAAAAATTTGGATTTTTGGTAAAAATTTCAGTTTTTTCAGAAAATTATAATTTGTTTGTAAAAAAATGGATTTTTAGTAAAAATTTTAATTTTTAGACACAATTACGATTTTGTTGTAAACAATTTTAGTACATTTATTACATATAATGTATATTTTTAGTACATATAAAATATTTGATGAAGATTTTTTTACGAAAAATAGTGTTAAACTACGTTATGTTATTTATAATTTCAACACAAATTTTCAATGAACGAGCCTAATATAGTAAACATTTAACACCAAATTAATATCACAAATATTTCCAGCAACAAACCATACATATACTCATATTGGAAAGTTGATGGAAGATAATCTGCATATTTTTATATAATATTAAAATTTCTTCACATTTTCTCAAGAAAATTATTTTATTTTTAAATAAAAATTCAATTTCTATCGATATTCGTCGTTAAAATATACTGAGGAGAAAAATCGTTAACTTATAGTAGAGAATAGCAAAATCATTAATTTTTATTTTTTTTAAGAGTAAAACTTTTATGTACGTATAAATTTAGGCTTTTGTTTTAAAAATTACAAAAAGGTAATATTTTCTTGTTACAAAACTAAATTACATGAAAACCGGTTAAACGGGTTTTTCAAGAGTCCATAACCTGTCAACCGGTTTTTTCTAAAAAAGTTGATGTTTTTTTTTGATACTTTAGTTCTCCCCTTCGATTTTTTATTTTTTTAAATTAACTTAAAAATTGATAAATTTTATGAATTTTTCAGTTTAAGTTTTTATGTTACGGAAAGTTCTACACTGGTGCATATTCTTATAAACGCACATCATTTTTTTAATCAACTTACCAAAAATGAGGCTAAAAAATAATTAAGGTGCTACAAATTCATTTTTTAAATTATTTATTGACTTCACTTAAAAAATTAATAACAAAAACCTTAAAATGTACATTATATTTTTTTTTTTTCATTATAATTTTAGTAGTTTAATGCCATTTTTTATGGCATTTTCCTATATACGCACTTAAACTAGTTAAACTTGTGTGCATTTCTTGCGTAAACTTTACGGGCCATGTAACTCACAATTCTCCATTATATTTAAATCCGCCAGTTCAATAATGAAATACTAAGTTCATTAAGCCATGAGTTAGATTAGTTCGAGACATGGACTACCGAACGATATCGGAAGTAAATGAAAAAAGTTACAGAATTACGATACAGCACCGCAATTCCATAACTGCGTTGTTTTTTATATTACAAATAATTCAAAAACATTAAAGTATTAAATTTAAGTAAAACCATATACTTTTGCAAAATAATTATAAATTTATACTTTTTTACATTCTGCTCCGCAATTTAAATGATAATTTTAGGCATTTTAGGCAATTACAGATAATTTTATCAATTGGTTCGCGAAATATGGCGACTTGAAAGTGTAAAATAGCTAAAATAATGTACAAAATTGTATACACAAAATTAGAAATATCTTTAAAAATATTTATGGTACGAGATTAATTAAGGTCTCATATTAGGTGTATCAAAATTACCTTTAATATGACGTATATATGTTACATGTTAATAGCAAAAATGTTTTCTGTGCCCTTGTTAAGTGACAAATTTTAAAAAATTTGTATGATGTATGGATGCAATTGGTGATTCTTCTGTTTGTTCATGAAAGGAAAACACAAATTAAAATAAATATTTTGTATTTAGCATGACATTTCTTGTAAAAATTCAAAAACTATTGTGAGTCCCAGTATGGTACTTACAATAGATGACATTTTCACTATTAAAATGTATATTTTAAAATTTTTTTAATTATCATTTTTTTGAGATATTTACCCTCGAACTATAAATCGCGAAATGTGGATCATTTTAATGTGGAGAAAAAAGTAATGTCGTACTTTATATTGAAGATAATTTTGATACCTTTAGTATGAGACTTCAATGTATCATAAATACTTTGAATTATATTTTTTATTTTGTGTGGAGATGTTTGTATATTTTTTTGGCTATTTTATTTTTCAAATTAGTTGAAATTTTGTATAAGTTATAAGTCTTAGTTTTGACGAAGATAATATGTATATCAAATATTATTAAATTCGGAAGTGGAACATTTTATTTCAATATTGTTTAATATTAATAATTTTCTAACAAAAGAATTCTTAAAAGATTTTATAAATTGATTTTGATGCGTTTTTTTCCCAAAATTACTTAAAACAAACATTAGTTTTCATGAGCAGAATATTAAGATTTTATTAAAAATTGTTGTCAAATTTTCTGAATTGAATTTAAAGTTAAATAAAAGAATATTTAAAAAATTTCTTAAAAATAAATCTTAATTTCACTAATTTAGAAAAGTTTTTAGGTCATGATATGTTAAGTTACATCTTTGTATTATACATATGGTTTTGATCGAAAGTAGAAAATCAAAAATTTAAACCATAATCATTGAAAAATGGTCCAACTCATAAAAACGAAATAATTGAACCGAAATATTTTGGTTGTTATTTTACAGCTTATCAATCTTTAATTTTAGAAGGATACATTTGTAATATATATTTTTTTGTCTTCATACAAATCGAAGTACTTAACTATACACATATACATACATTTTTGTAATTAATTAAAATTATTAAGCAATTGGTCTTGAGTACAATAATTTCTAATTTCATTACCATGCGTAAAATAATTTGCATATTTGCTGATTAATTTCCTATTTGAAGGTAAAGAAAAAAAATCAAAATTCTTCATTATTTTATTTGTGAATATTGTATTGTAAATTATAAAAAATTAAACAAAACCAAATAAAAAACAGAGAATAATATAAAAAATTAACTTTTTTTTATTTCACAATTCTAAAGAAAGAGCAAAAACAACTGCAGTAGCTATATTTGGTTGGCACCAATTAAAATGTTGTATACTTTTGTTTGAGGTTGACGTTACAACGACAACAAAATGAACATTTCTTGGGACAAACATTATAAAACTCATATACACAACAGCAACTTGTCACATGTATGATAACAGACTCTTATACCCAACATAGGACAACTACAAGTTGCCGTATGATTTTGAACATGTTGGCCAACTACTTGTCTCTGTATGAGTTGTATGCAAACGTTTTCATCAGACTTGTTAATGAAATCAAACATAAACACTTGCTGTTTATTGTTGCTGATATTTTTTTATACTTTTAATTTTATTATTTATTTTATTTATTTATTTATTTATTTATTTATTGTGAAAATCAAATGCGTTACGAATAAATACTAGAAAAGTGTGAGTTTGTCTGTTGGCGATCAATGATGACGAAGTCAAATACAATGACTATATCGATGATTATTATGGTAGTGATTTCTGTGGTAGTGGCAGTAGAGGATTGTCAGATACGTATCTAGATACTTGTACTAAACAACTACAACTCATGCCTACATTGAGTTAAAAAAAAGTAATACAACAAATGTTGCGTCCTCGTATTCGTACAATATTTTTGTTTTAATTTCAACTTCTATTTTTTGTTCTTCGTATCTTGTGTCTGTTGGTGGTTGGTTTAGGTATCGATGGACAACTGGCTGACTGAAAGAATGTCTGTTTGGTGGCAATATCGTATGTGTGACTCATATGCTGTTTCAAAAAACATTTTCGCTTTTAAAACAACAAAAACAACAGTAGCAGTATTGAAATTAGCAATAACAAAAATAAATATGTATGTACATACATACATATGACAACAAAAACTAGCGTGAAGCCAAATAAAATGTTTTGTGCAAAAATAGAAATACATATAATTTAAGGAGTTACAATTTTAGAGGGCTTTTTCATTTTGGTTGTTTCTATGCTACCAACACTAGAACCGATTTTTTTTATTAGACTAAATAAATGATTATGCTGGAAATATAGATCGTATAAATTTTTTTAAACTTTTTTATCTCATTATAAAAATTTCAAAAATTTTATTCAGTCAGTTTTTTTCAGAATATTCTACAAATTGTGCTAATCTGAGGAATAAAAAAAAAAAAAAAAAAAAAATACTAAAGTATCAAATATTATAAGAGTATATTGTCAATGATCGAGCCTCTAACAGTTCTAAATGGTTTTATTTAAATTGAAAAATTAATTTATTTTATTGGCCAAATTAAAAAATTTCATTTTCCTGAAATCTGCAAATTTTAAATCGCAGCACAGTGTAATATTTGTCATTTTTTGATTATTTTCCAAATATATATATATATACATATACATATACATATACATATACATATATATATATATATATATATATATATATATATATATATATATATATATATATATAACATAAAAACCTAGCACCTGCCAAAAGATATTAAGATTTAAGTTTGAGGTATTAAAAAAAACACTGTAAATTGTCCGGGAAATCCCTTTGATATAGGAAGAGCACTCAAATGAGGTGCATTGATGACCAGAATACATAAAAATTAATAAAATTATTTCCTAATTTAAAATCATTTTCGTACTAGCGATGGAAATATTATAAGTTTTCCCAAAATGCGTCTCAAAAAATTCGCAATTTTGAGGTTGTTATGAAAAAAATATTTTAAAATTTTTCACCGAGCGATTTTGGTCCTCCAGTTGACAATTTAGGGTATTTTTGTGAATTTTTATGTCACTTAGCGGGATGTCAGTACGATCAAAAACAAATTTATATGAATGTTTTCTTATCCCGTGATTACATTCACAGATAAAATATAAAATAACTTCCTTGAAAGTGTTGTAGTTTTACATATATGTATTAAAAATATTTTGAATTCAAATGTACTACATTCAGTCTCAATTTTAGTATATTTACACAGAATAGTATGCGAAGCCTAAGTTTTACTAAAAAATACAAATTTTATAAAATTTCAGAAATATTTATGATCACATTATATTCTTGCATTTCCAACAGTGCGCAGAAAGATATTGATATATTTTTAATTTCTGTTTTATTAAATTTGCGAAATGGTGTTCATGATCAAAAGAGTTTTTAATAAAGCGTTGATTATGTATTCAAAGAGACAAAACCAAATAACTATAAATGTTTAATAAAACAAATTTTAAGTACAAAATGTGACTTATGAAAAATTTATAAATTTAAAATTTATTTATGAAACATATTTTGTATAAAATTCCCTTTTATTAACCTAATTTATTGTAAATTTAAAACTGTATTATGAAAAAGGCTCGAAATAAAATATTTAAGATGTTGAAACTAATAATCAGACTTCATTCATAATTGAACGCACTTGCTGCTCCAACCACCAGTAGGGTCCCATTGTGTTCATTATAAATATTTACAATTTTTTTCATTCACTATAAAAATAGATATTTTTATACTGCAATTCATAAAACTCGCACATAAACCATAGAGAAAGAAGTTTTCAATTTTAGTTATTTTTTTTTATTTCATTTTCATTCTGTTTATTATTTAATACAAATGTACAAAAGATACAACTTCATTATTATGCGTCAGACATCATCAACGAATTCTTTAAACGTTGTAGTTCTTTTTCCTTTCGATTGTTTCTCTCTGGGTCTTTTTTGGTCGTTTTGGTAGTAAAACAAGTTTAATTTTGGTATTTTGTTTTTATTTTGTACATACACCACACAAAAAAAGGGGGCTCCAATCAGTGTTGCCACAGAAAAACATTTTTTGTAACCAAAATTTTGAAAAAGGTAACCAAATTAGAAATAAAATAACCAAAATTAAAAATTTTGTAAAAGTAGATATATATTTTTTTATATTTAGGTTTAAAATATATTTTTTAACCTGCATGATTATAATATGAATATCATAAAGTTAAACTTAACTTTCTTTTAAATGTGTCGAAAATGCTCAAGATAGAAAAATATTTTAAATTTGTTTCTTTAAAACTAAGGTTCCCAGCAAAAAAATAAATAAATAAAAATAAATGTAAAAGTCCTGATTTTAACATTGTGTCGTAATATAAAGTAAGTACTTAGTGCTGAAAAAGAGGTGCAGTTGTTCTTTTTTTTTGTACCCATGATTCACGTTCATTGCTTTTTAAATCCTTCTCTTAAAACAACGTTTATAAAATTTTTTAATAAAAGTATTGGTTTAGCTTTGTTAAAAGATAATACAAAACACTTTTAAACTTGTGGTGTTTTAAGTTTCTTATAAATTGTTAACTTTTTTTCCTGCTAAAAATATATTTCACTCATTTACTTCAAGAACTTCATAACTCAGAAAAACTACTTTTGTAGAAATCGCATTCAAAGTTTTCAAATGCCCCTTACCTTAGGAGAAAAATCGGTCACCATAACAGATATGTAAATGATATTTTTACAGAAGAAAAAGCTTGATATAACGCATATTTCTTCATCATTAACTCAAAAATCTAGTTCTTTTAGTTATGACGTTCATGAAGTAAACGAATGATTTGTACTTTTTTTGGAAGTACAAAATATACACTTTTTCTTTTTGAAAAAGAGATTTAAAGTTAAAATTATTAATTGGGATTTTTTTTTTTTTTTGTAAAAAGATTATATTTTCTATAGATATTAGGGTTGTCATTCGAACAGAAATTATTCGATTATTTGAGGAACGAGTTTTTTATTTTTTCGAATGAACAAAATATTTAAATTTAGAATAAAAAATTATGTGATCAATTTTGAACGATTAATCGAATAATCGAATAACTTTTTGTTAAATTATTATATTTTTTGAAATTACAAGTGTAAACAATTTTGTTTAGTTGGAAAACTCTGTTGAAAATTATTAAAAATTTCGTTATGATATATAATTGTGTAAACCACGTTTTAATAGATTTCAGGTTAAAGACTTTCACGGACACAGAAGTCTCAGTATTATTAAAAAAAAAAAAAAAAAAAACAAAAAGTGAAGCAAAAGTATACGAAAATGCTTTATTTTTGAGATTTGTTCATTGATTTAAGTAATGTGGAAAAAACCGAAGATTCGAAAATATCTAAGAAACATAATGAATGCTAATTTGAAAAGAAATTTAATATAATTATATAATTTGTCTGTAATTTGAATATGGTCTCAATTTTTTATATTTTCCTTTTTGCTCTATGAATTGTTACTTTTAGTTTTGTTTTATATTAATAAAGCCAAAAATTGATTTACAAAATACTAGTTTTTGCCTTTTTTTTACTTGCAATTAATTATTCGAACAATATATTTTATTCTTTATTCGATCAACTTCAATGTCGAATAATTGAAAACCCTAATAGATATCATTCATGTAACAAACCAAACTCATGTTAAACAAGTTGCATTCCGAAATTGACCTAATAATTGTCTATTTGTCGGAACAAAACTGATTTTATGGAGTGTAATTAGACAATAGAATGCGTATTTTCTGTTCTTTAAAATTGAGTTTTCTTCGTCGTTTTTATCGACATTTTATCACAAATTTGTTTTGAAGTTTATTTTATAATTTGCAAATATATACGAGATTTATAGAGTAATCTAAATTGTACTTTGCTTAAAATAACCAAAACGGCAACACTGGTTCCAATATTCTTGTTATCTTCTTTGTTGTTTGATTCTTATATTTTTGATACTTTTTTCGGTTGATTTTATAACTACGGCTGTAACTAAGGGATCTTTTAAAGGAATTTAATCTTTGGATAAATTTTAATTTTAATTAATTTAAGCTTAGGTTGAGAAATTTTTACATTCTTTTACATATTTTTGTGAAGAAAATTCGTTCATATTTTGATTTCTTAAAAGTTTGATATACTACAAATAGATTATATTTTATCAATTGTAAAATTGAACAGCAAATTCGTTAGCTCAAGTTTTACTTAAAAGCAAACCGGAATTCTCTTACAGCTCTGGCTAAATATGTATTTATACGCATTTAATAATAATAAAAAAATATATAATAAACATTTCTTTGAGCTTGTACTCGTACTATAATATTACTACAAACAAGAGTATTCAATTCCATTGTCTTGTATGTACGAGTAACGTGTTATATTGTTGTGTTGCAGTATTTCCTCTTCTTTCCGTTTTCCGCAAGTGTGTGGATTTGTGCGTGTGTGTGGTTTGTTATGGCATGTCTGAGCCTGTTCATTTTTAATACAACAAATACAAAATATAGTAAATATAAGACTCTCTCTCTCTCTCTTTAAATATCTACGTCAGTGTTGCCGTTTGGTTACATTTTTTACATTTTTCATAACTTTTTAACGTAACATATATAATTTATTTAATTTTAAATTTAAATTTTCGTAACTTTTGACCACTTCAGTAAAATAAAGTAATAATCAAGAAAATATATAAATTTGGAACAAGTAACAATTTTTTCGCGACTTACTTAACATTTACTTCTACGGAAGTGATGTGCAAGGAGGTGATTTTGAATATGATTTTTTCTTGCACAGTATTTTGTTCTTCGTGGCGGATGAAATTATTTCGTTTTTTTTTCTAATACATTTCCGGTCTTCAAAATTACACATATATATATATATATATATATATATACGTAAATACATACATATGTATAGAAGAGTAAAGTAACTGAGTGAGTGACTGACTTACTGAGTATTCATCACACAGCCCAAACGTCTGTAGCTAGAAAGATAAAATTTGGACTGTAGTTTGAACTTTCATCAAATAGATCCACTAAGATGGAATTTTTGGAAATTTGAATGTTCTTACCCCCTGAACAAAAGGGTAAAAAAAGGTAAAATCGGTAACCTTATATCTCCTAAACTAATATAGATACAAAAAACATTAATACGTATCGTTATTCGTTTGAAAAATAAACTGACAGGTGTCTGGTACTTTTTTAAAATCGGCCGTTTTAGGCAGAAAACAGGTACGTATCTTCTAAACCAGCCATCATGCAAATAAAATTTAGATCGTATTCGTAATTTATCGAAAAGTAACAAATATATTTTTTATTTATTTATTTATTTTATAATTACAATTACAAATTATATTCTAATTCTAACCGAGCGGAGTAACGAAGACCATAGCTCGTTGTAGTGAAACAGACCAGAGTCTCTGGTGGAAATCAAATCCACAACCCCCAGACTGACAGACTAGCTCACTACCAACAAGGCCATCGGGGCACCCGCACAAATATAAATTTGGTGATTTTCGGAAATTCGAATGTTTAATGGGTAAAAATTGTACCCATTTTTGGTACTGCTTTCATAAAACATTTCGTTCTATTTATTGGCATATGCATATGCGCATTTTAATAGAGATCCCACTACAATTTAGAAATTCATATGAATAAAATTTTTGTTACGTTCTTGGGAAAAACAATTTACCAAAAAGGGTCAAAGCGGAAAATTACATTTTATTCAAACTCAATAATGAATTTTCTATAACATATCATTAACTTAAGTATATGTGGTCTTAAGTAAGTGAGAATCCACAAGAGGAACTTTGTAGTACCTTGTTGTTCTTCTAATGGTACTTTTTGAATTTTTTATAATAATTAAACTAGAATCATTAAATTAAAAATACATGGGTAAGAATTCAAGACGGTGATTTTGTGGTACTTTTTTATTCTTCTAATACTTTTTTAATTATCTATAATATTGAACCTAAAATCATGAAATTGAAGATATGTTGCCCTAAGTGAATGATATAGATTCTTTTATATATAGATTGCTATTTTTTCATTCTTCTAATGGTACCTTTTGAATTTTATATACTATTAAACAAAAAAATACGAAATTAAGTACACATGTTCCTATGTGGGTAAGAATTCACAAGAGGAGACATTTTGGTACTTTTTCGTTCTTCTTGGGTACTTTGTGAATTTTCTTTTTTATTAAACGTAGAAACATAAATTTTAATATATGTATGCGGTCCTAAATGAATGTGAGTCCACAAGTGGGGACTTTATGGTACTTTTTTGTTCTTCTAATAGTACTTCTTGAATTTTATGTAATATTCAGCCTAAAAACATAAAATTGAAGATGTATGATCCCAAGTGAATGAGAATCTTTAAAAGATATTTTTTGGTACTTTTTTGTTATTCTAATATTATTCTTTGATTTTTTTGTAATAATTAATCTAGAAACATGAAATCACAAGCTCTATTATTCACATTTTTCATTACTAAAAAATAATATAAATAATTTGACAGTTTTTGAACTGTCAAAAACAACCGGTGCTTTATTGGTACCCTACGAATATTCTAAACCAAAAATATAGAAATCAATTTATAATAGTATTCTTTCTATATAAAAAATGTACCAAATATGCTTTTGGTACTTTTTGAAAATCCTATTATTTATTTCACTTTTTGGTACTTTTTTGTCTAAAATATTTCAAAAGTTTTTTGTTGTTAATGCTGCCACAATATCCTACAGAAATTGTGCTGTAGATTTCTCTCGCCCAACATTTTTAGAAACTTGAAGTCCTGGGGATTAAAAGCGTCTAAAAAAGATACTTCATACATCTCGCAGATTGTAATCTACCAAGATTATATCTGGTATATGTAGTGGTCCGCAAATCCGCAATGCTAATTCAAAATACAAAAAAATTACAAATATAGAAGATCATAATAGAATAAATAAGTAGTGTGTTCTTGAATTGGTTTAAAACTAAATTTGTGCCAATGATAAATTTCATGGAGTTTTCGTGATGTAAAAAAAAGATGCAGGTGAATTATGACACAGATATAAAAAAAATTGTGTCCTTATTATATGTATATGTATCTGTGAGAGAAATTGGTGTCAATTGATACGCCCTCCACGATTACCAATTACAAGTTGGAGTGTACCAATTAAGGAATAAATATGAAAAATCAAAATAAATGTACTAAAGTAGTAATACTGAATGAAATTTGTGGAAATTGTTCTAATGATGGTCCTTTAGAGACTGTGAAAATGTATGTTATACCAATATTGAACAAATTTATTTAGACTGGTCTGTTGCCGATCCAATAGTACCCAAATGGTTTAATTAGCTCCTTTCAATTACAACGCCATGTAAAAGTGATAGGCTCTCTACATATAAAGTGTTAGACCTAGGACTGATACTCACTACACAGAAGAACCTGTCACGTGACTATTTTTGAGTAGGTTTTTTTTCCTCTGGGGATGTAAATTTAAAGTTTACATTTGATTTTAACGATAACATTTTTAAATCATAAAAGCAGTTAACCCTTAAGAGGTGCGACGTTTTGGTCAATAGGAGCATTCATTAAATAAATTTCATAATTTGAAAGAGTTTTATTCAGGAGAAAAATTTGGCTGTATACAACCCTCGATAACAAGACATTAAGACAAAATTGTAGTTATTATTGTAAAAATGTTTTCGATATGAAGAGTACAAAAGAAATGTAATTATTCAACAATATAAAAAAGCAGTAGGTGTTTTCAAATGCATATATATGTTGACGGAATATTTAGTCAACTAAACTTGTAAAATTAGATCATCGTAACCGGTAGATGATGGCCAAAGAAAATGTGTACTACACAATTATATGGACTTTCTAAATCATATTTTTGTATTATTTTATTATTTTCTTCGAAAATTTTAATAGAAAAAAATACGTCGTGACCATTTATTTCTTTTCAAATTCCGAAGTTGTAACTTTTTTCTAGCTAACCCTGGCAACACTGATCCATGTACAATCTAACCTGCTCGAGCTTACCAAAAAAAAGAAGACTCTTTTCGAATCGAATGATTGAAATATGTTGTTGTTGTGGTTTTTATTCCTATAAGAAGTGCAGTTGTAAAAAAGAAAGGACTGCTGATGAATAAGAAAAATAAGTATAAAAAGACAATAAAATAGTTGTATGCGCTTTAGCGATAAATGTTTGCCGTTTGCAGCTGCTTCTTTTGTCAACAACTGTGTAGAAAATGGCTCGTTCCTTTTAATAAGATATTTCTTTTGTTGTTGTTTTTTCTTTTACTGATATGTTTTTATTATTAATATTTATGCATGAATGTGAGTATAGTATTTTTTGTATTAAACAATTCTCTCCTTATACTTTACTTGTCTCGTCTTATTGCAATTGCTTCCGCTTTAACCACAACAAACATCAGCAGCAGTAAAAGATCTTATTAATTATGAAATAAACCCCCAAAACGTTGAAATAAGAAACAGGAATAATAACAAAACAAATAAAATAAAGTTGAAAAAAGTAAGAAAAAAAAATCTGCAACTTTAAGATAACACGTTGAGAAATTTGAGCTGTTAAACGAACAATTAGACGTGTACAAGGATTTTGTTTTCGTCCTGTGTGTGTGTTAGATACTGACTCTCTTAATCTTTATACTCACTAACAAAAAAGAAGGCGGCTATATTGGGTTTGTCTTTCCATGTGTAACACATCGAAATGTTCGTTTATATACAGTGTGCAACATAAGTCTTGGTACCCCATCGAATATGAAACTTTTTATAAATTTAATCAAAAAATATTTCAAAAACAAGCGTTAATTTAAAAGTATCTTATGCGTTTATTTTCAAACTACAAAGAAACACAAAAATGTATTCAGTTCTTTCACAAAATAAAAAATAATAGCACAACTTTTATTTAAACTGAATAACGTTGCTCAGCAAAAGTCTTGGTACCTCGTTAAAGGCTTGAATACTTTATAGAAATTTAACGAATTATTTTGCTTTTAGGTGTTATTTAGGATTTTGTAGGATATGTCATATTTATTTCTTATTAATGATTCGTCATATAGTGCTCATTTTTTTTTTTTTTTGTAATCTCCAATTTTTTCTCCATTTTCCTGAAAGCAATTTATTAGATGATTTTTACTGGAAAATTTATGATTTTACAATTGTTTTTCTAAATTATCTTACAAGATTTTAACAGATTCATCTGGGAATGCTTGTGCATACGTCGTTTTCACATCAGCGTCAGTGTGTATAGGTTTACTCTCTTATTGAATGTAATTGTCCCCACGAATTCCAAAAATTTCCCCATTATTAAAACACTCCTTTAACCCTGTAGATAACTTGGACGCACTTTTAAATGGAACATTCCATAAATTTTCTTTTATTTTTTTTTCTTTTCTCTCTAGCAGTCAGTTATGGAGAGAGTACTATTCTCAGTTTATTTTCAATTCGACTTTATTGTTTAAATATATTTATCTTTTTGTTGTTTTTTTTTTTACTACGATACCACTACCATTCAACAATTTTAAATATTTCTGGGAATTTAATATAATATTTCTGTTTCGAATCGTTAATTCCCTTCTGGGCGTTTTTATAAATTTATAAAGCACTTTCGGTTCTAGAAAAAACTAGCTTCAGACCAGTTCTCAGTGAAAAAAATATTTAAAATGTTCTGTTATCCCTTTCATAATTTGTCATAATTTTTGCAAACCTTTTTTCAGGGGTACCAAGACTTCTGCCGTAAGTAATTATACATTTGTCACAAAAATTCGTAATAAAAAGTTTTATTTTGTTGGAATGTGTAAATACACATATAAATGCAATTTTTTGTTTATTTTGTTGTATTTTAGGAACAAATATGTGAAATATAAATAAATTTTATAATTTAGGTAAAATTAATCTGGGTAATATGGTAATGAGTTAGGGATACCTAGACTTATACTGCACACTGTATATTCTGGGACCATTTGTGTGTTTGATAAAAAAAGAATGGGCCTCTAAACCTCCTAGGAAAAAATTTGGCTTAAATATTTGTATTATATGAGGTTTCTTTGGTATTGAATTCGGTTCATAAACAAGTTATGGACCAAATAAATAGTTAAAGAATCGTTACATACTCGTCAACAAAAAATATTCGTGATCAGGCCACTTTACTGGTCACCTCCCGAAAAGTTGAAATTATAAAAAAAAGAATTGGTGGGTATAACATAGTCGGCCAAGCCGAACATTCTTACTTGTGTTCTTAATATAACTTAACAGTTGTGTTGCTTTTATTTGTTTGTTTATTTATTCATATTCATGTTTTGTTATTGTTACTCTTATAGCTTTAGTGCAATTAGGGATCACGCGTTGCAGCGGAACTGTATTTTTACCTTGAACTGATCTAGTAATGGTCATGGCTAAATTTCTGCCACATGGTGTTTTAAGGTATCATACTTTTTATTTAAGAGCGCCATTTAAGCTGACATAATTTGAAATGTTGCAAATATTTTTTTATTCTTGTATATATCTGTAGCAATATTTACTTACAGACATATTGGGTTCTTAACGAATATTTGAATGAAATAAGTCTGCATAATCTTTTTGATTATTTTTTTTATTCTGTAGGTTTAAACTAATTTAGAAAACAATTCCATCTTATATAAAACATAATCTTGTAATATTTACGAGATTATGTTGTAATATTTAAACTACAAAAACCGATAAATGTATATTTTTTTTTATCCTTAAATGAATAATTTTATCAATTACCGTAACTAGGTATTTTGTATTATTTATTACAATAGTATAACGAATCATACGTTTGCAACAAATGGCAAAAGTTGATAAAGAAAGTAATAAAAAAAAGTTATATAATTTAATTATTTATTGAATTTAGTTAACTTTAAAAACACATTGAATAATAAATAAATCCTATTATCCTTACAAAAAAACAAAATATTGCTGTTAACAAATATATATAACGTTACCATTATTTATGTATTTTTCTTTACACATACACATACACCCACACGAATAATTTTTCAAAACAGATATCAAATCTAAATCTAGTCCACTTTCTAATCGATTTCGTTTGTTTTTGTTATTTTCCTGAGTTTTTTCTATTGTTGGCTATAAAAGAAAAATAAAAGTTATAATAAACACATTCAAATATAAATAGAAATAATGAAAATAAAAACACACATACAAACACATTTATTCATTCATTCATATAGTTAACTCACATATAGTAAAAAACACATGATACCACTTCAATAATACAATCAATAAAAACAACAAATATAGCAACATTATATTGGAAAAAAATTCATTTGATATGAAAGAAAAGACAAATCCCCAAGGAAAATTCAAAAGATAGGAAAAATAAATAAAATGAAATTTTAATCAACACATCAAGTATGAAAAAAAAATGCAATCGTTTTTAGAAGTAAAACAAAATGATGGAACATAAGAATTGGCTAAAAAGGGTGTACCAGAATTAGCAGTTTTAGTTATTTGAAAATTATTTATCTGAAATTGTGCATGTGTAAACCATTTTAAATTTTGGCTTAACCAATGAGACAGTTTTAGAGTTTTGCATGATTTTTCTGATATCTTAGTGAACTTCAGTACATCACATTTTTAATCGAATTTCAAAGTCTGTAAATAGATCATATAACTGCATTATCATATTTTGACTCGGGTTGTATACTTACATAATCATCGATTACTTCTAATTATAAACTACTATCCAAAAGTCTATAAACGTTCAGGGATAAATTAAATTTATATTTAAAATAATAAACAGACATATTACTCTTTTCATCTTAATTGTTTGTTAAAATAAAATGTTTAAACATAAGTTTAAAAACAATTTGTAAAATTGTAATTAAGATATGCCATGTATTAGTAGACCAATTTAATCTGCTATATAGGTTAGTAGGGGAAGCATTCACTTTAGGGGCACATCTGCTATTGCCAATTATCTTGAAAACGAAGTATTAATTTTTGTGGTAGTAATTGATTTTCCTTTCTTTTATCACAGATCTATCATTCATCAAATTTTGGTATTTTCAATTTACAATTGATTGAAGTTAGGCATGATTAATTGTTTTTTCAATAATTTCCCAAATATTTCGCTGTAATAATTTTCGCTGTAACTTTTTTAGTTAAAAAAATGGAATTTATTAAAGATTTTGTTCCGAGTTATAATCTTGATAGTAGCAAACAAGAATTGATGATAAGTGTTTTAATAAATTCATTTAAAGTGTGAAAAAAGTGTCTTTGGTGCATAGGACACCTCCCGGGGAGCATTCGCCAGACTGCTGGTAGGCCGACTCAACTTATCCTCCAGAACGTCGGTACTTGCTAGCTGTAGATTTTTTACTGTACATATAGACTCTCTAGTGTTAACAGAATTTATACAAAAAATTATTCCAGTGGAGCATACTTTATATTTATATAAGTTTGCATAGAAGAAATCAAACTTAAATAAGAAGATAGAATTAAGTTAAATATTTGCGTGAATTTTTATTATTTACAATGTAATTTATATGTACAGACATGGCAAAAAATATAAGATCAATTGCAAAAATAGGTTTTAAATACCGACTTCAAAGCTAATAGGATTTTTAATAATCTAATAATACATAGCGTACGTTATGGGCATTTATGAGGACATCATAAATCAGTTTTAAAAGATTCCAATATAGGCCAGGTTTCTATATGAATGTATTCTTAATTCTGTTATTTTATGTTGATTTATTCTCTTTAAACTTTCTTTTTTATTTTAAGCAAATTTTTAAACATGGCTATTCAACGTTAAAATCATTTTTAAAGACATTATTGTTATTAACAAAACAAGATTAAGTTTTTTTTTTTCTCAAATTGAGCGAAAGCTGTTGAACTTATTATTATTCGTTATCTGGAAGAAATTTCTAACCCCAGTCGAGCGGGCCAGGTACAATTATTTCTTTGCATGAAACAAAGTATTCATCTCAAACAGTTTTCAGGTAAAACATACTCGTATTTATGATCTTGTTGTTTATACATTTGCTATTCGAACGATATTTGAGGTTTTACTCCTATCATAAGGTCTTATACGAACTATTGCTATGTGCTATTTCCGCTGCACTTCAAAAAAAAATTTTTTTTTTGGTAAAAATGATGGAATAAGATTTATCAATTACTGGCAAATATAACTACTTTCAGGAACTGTTTTTCGTTTAATATATTCTATGTGGTGAAATGGCGACAATTTTATAAAACAATGCAAAAGGCCTGCACGATGTTTATTGTTTCGATGTAATTTTACACAAAATCCTGTCCATCGTATTGACTCCAAGTTCTGTTATTTACATTGTATTAGCAAAAATTTCGTAGATTTTCGTGGATAGTTTATAGAAACATAATTGACTTCAAGAATTTAATTTACCTCTAATTTTACGTTTTCTCATATTTTTGGAGCAAAATAGTGCAATTTTAATGCAAAATTTTCAGTTTTGGGAAAATCTAAAAATCAAATATTTGTATAATGGAAACCGAATCAAATGTGTTGTTTAGCGAGTAGCCTATTATTAACTCATGTTCAGATTTATTATAAGCTAGTATACTTAGGTACAATTGTACCTATATCGTCTCTTAACGTTGTAAAATTTCTCCGCTCGACTAAGGTTAAACTTTCAATATATTTTGAATTTTTGACCCAAGAAGTATGTACCAAACTCAACTATTTAGTTAAGAAAATATTTAAATATATATATTGACTATTTTAATATCTGAAACAGTAAAAGTACCAAAGGTCTTATATTTCATATCATAATATTCTATATTTAAAGTTTATATGTACCTAACATACTTCTTTTTATAGGAAAAAACCTTGAACCCGAAGGAATTCAACTAAAATCATATCATGGAGCATCATTCGAAATGTATTTTCCAGCTAAACTAAAATTTTAATAAAAAATTGTTTTATTCCATCCGGATTACAGAGTTGCAATCAATAAGGATTATGACATAGGAAATGAGTTTGGAATTATCATAATAACATGTAATAAATAATCCGGATTATCGAGTTTATATTGTAGATTTATATGAGATTTATGCTTCAGGGTGATTTCCAAAAAGGGGATACTAGCATTAGTACGAGATTTATGCACGTTAGAATGGGTTTCGGAAGAGGAGTTTATATAGGAGGTATGGTTAATATTTATTGAACTTCATGAAATTTGGCGTAATGATTTACAATTATTATTTCTGCCAAATCTCCTTAAGATAATATTATATTTAATGCATTTATAATCGTTAAACTCCTATTTCGAGAGGTCATTTGTATGGAGAAATAGTAGACTAATCATTACAAATTTCAATAGACTTGTACCAAAATAATTATTTGTAGCCAATTTTATGGAATTTTCTTTAAAGTTGCGACCTGTACTTTATGTACAATGTTTACATGGTCAGCCAAAAAGAGTCGTCTCAGAAAGTGATTCTGAATCGAAAAGTATACTCTAATGTGAAGATCCAAATATTTTTTCTGTACGTTACCAATATCTGCACGAACGCATATAAATATAGAGAAAAGTTCTGACAGATAAGTAAAAGAATGAAGTATAAGGTAAGGGGTGAAAATTTATAAATGCGTCAATCACGTGTACTATCTGATTACAAATTTCTAACACTTTCGGATAGTGATATACAACTTTTAAGAGACTTTTATAATACCTTGGATTTAAATTCTGGAACATGACCAATCAGCTTCAAATTTGTAAAGTATAACACGAGAATAGAAAATAAAGGGTTTCGAAATTAGACATCTGGAAGATTATTCGATAGAAAAACTGTGAGAAATGAACTTAAGTAGATGGAGGAATCTTTTGAAGCACAATATGATAATTTGCTATCGGAGCCGAATGCAACAATTAAAAGTGTACAAAATTTAAAAAGTTCAAGAAAAAAACTATGATGCCATTATGGACGATTTTTTATATATAGACAGAATGAAGAAAAGAACGGATAAGTTAATACAAGCCCATCTCTATTTATTGTATTTGAAGAAAGAATTGTTAATTTAACTTCATTTTTGTTTTTGTGTTTAGCACACACAAAATATATTTACAGAGAATTGTTTTTATTTTCCTTTAACAATAAAATTTTTGAACATTTACCAAAATTTAACTTTTTTATTCTATATTTTGAATTACTCAAACGATTCAAACAATATTTAATGCGTGATGGAATAATTCAAATAAACCAAAATGCCTTATTCGAATAATTAATTTTATTCGAAAAATTAAAAAATCGAACAATTTGGATAACCTAGTATAAGGCTTATATTCGGTTTGATAATTGTTAATAATTTCTTGTGGCTCCTTTTACGATCACAGTCTATAACCAAGTTTAATGAAAAATACCATTTGAAAGTTAATTTTTTTTACAGATTTGCACAATATATATTTTACTAAAATTGATTTTTTTAGGGTTTATAAGCGTTAATATTTTTTACTAACACATACACATTAAGGCGACTTACTCAAAAAAGTTTATCTGTTACCCCCCTGAAAATTAACCTTGGCATGTTTTATTATGTGTCCCAAATATTTCGGGTCTACTGATGACCGTTCATAATCTTGACCGTTTTTAAAAAGGGTATTTTTCATTTTTTTGAAATTGTTTATATTTTCTTCAAAAGCAACACATGTGGTATCATTTAAAAGGTATTTGGAAGCCGCCTCTATTGGCATATAAAGCATATCTAAAAGTTAATATTTTCATATTTCACAAAATATCTTATTTTTCAAGGTTTTTCACAGATTTGTTATTTTTAAGGAAAATGAAAATTTTTAAAATGTTTACTTGATTTTATTTATGAGTTGCTGGTGTCTGTTTAATTTTTATTTCAATACTCTTGCAATTTAACGGTTTATTGGACACTCAATCTGATATAAAATTTTGCATATTAATTGTCAATTAATAATTGATAGTCTTTTATAAGAACTAACCATTTGAATTAATATATATATATATATATATATATATATATATATTAATATAAAAACAAGGAATGTATATATAATATTCCCATACATATGGGAGTTTTATAATAACAATAAAAAACTAGGTACCAATTCTAATGAAAAAACTCCCAATGAAATAAGTTTCAAATAAAATGATATAATTCCCAATTTAAAATATCAAATGGAGTAATTTGAAACTTATGGTTTAGGAGTTTTTAAGGTCACCTTTACTTAGAAATGTTTTACTTAGCGAAGCCGATTTTTTAAATATCACAAAAGAGAAAGTCTTTTAGCCCTTGAGAAATCTTTTCGGCCGGAAACAATAAAAATATTAAAAGTCCCAAACGAAATGAAATAACTCCCAAATGTAAAACGACATAAAATAACTTCTAACAAATTTCATTTGGGTGTTATTTCATTATTAACTAATTTCCCATGAAAAAACAAGTGCGAATGTTATATTCGGTTTAACCGAATCTATATTTTTCTTTGCACAAAATTTCGTTGATGTTTCACCTTATATGGGAGGTGGTCGGACCACGCCCATTTTCGGTTTCCGAGTTAACATTTGTCCGTACATCAGACGTACATCGTTAAATCATCCTAGATTTTCACGAGGACCCAAAATATATATACTTTACGGGGACTTATATAATTATTTCGACATCTTACACACAGAATGACAAACCCAATGTAGCCGGCTCCATGAAATAACTCACGACGAAATAAATCCACAAAACAATATTAAATTCTCCAAATTTGGGGATTTATGAAACAATTTCCCATGAAATAAATTAACAAACGAAATGAAATAAAACCTTAAAAAAAATGAAATTACATGCTATTTTTGGGGACTAATTTAATAGTGAAATAACTACCCAATTTAAAAATGAAGTCCCCAATTAAAAATCCTACATGTTGAAATATTTGTTAATAATTCATTTAGGATATTAAAAACCATTTTTTCTGGCAAGAAGCCAGAAAAAAAATCATTAATTTTAGATTTTTGATTTTAAAAGCAATAACACGAGCTTCGTTATGTTGTGTTTCGATCAGTGCTTGGTGCACTGAAAACGCATTTTATTAATATTTTGAATTTAAAAAAGATCTATTGCTCTTAAAAATTTATTTTCTACAAAGAAAACTATAAATAAATATTTAAATAATATTCTTTAAAAAAAAGTATAAAAAATATAAAAAAATTATTAAATAATATATCTTCTCAAAAATTTCTTTCAGTGCTTTATGAAAATCTTGCGATAGCACAACCCGTTACTGTTAGAAATTTCAAATGAAACTGACTGATTTTGTTACTCCGTGTGACAAACTAAGGTGCACCTCTGCGTAGCACTGGTTTAGATGCATATTTAAGTCATCATATTTTTTTTAATTAAATCACAGGAATAAATCCTAATTTAAATAAAAAAAAAAAAAAACGTGCAGAGACTTTGAAATATTCTACTATTAGGAAAAGTTTTGGTGACGAAAATTGTTTTTCATGAATAATATACGTAGATAATGAGAATTACGTATTGTACTTTATTCAGAAAAGTTATTTAGATTTGTTCAGTTATTGTATAACTTTAGAATTAAGCGCCACAAGCAAAAATTTTTGTTAAACATATAAAATCGTGCGATAATTAATTTGAATAAAAACTATTTTATATAATATATTTTCTAATCCAAATAATAATGAAAAAATATATATTTATATATGTATATGGAATTAAGCAATGCCTACATATAAAAAATATCTGTATATAAAATAACTGCAGTATATTTTTACTCAACGAGCAAGTGAGTTGATCTTTAAATATTTAGAGACGAGAACAAAATCTGCTATAGAACTACGTAATGAAATTCTGTGACAGTCAATATATTTTAAAAATTCAGACAAGTAGAACTTAAATTTTACATAGAACACATGTGCGGTAAATATAATGTTGTATTAAATTATTGCATTAGTTATTTCATATGAAATAAGCTCTCAAAAATATAATTTAGCGAATCAATTCATATTGGGATTTTATAGATTTATTTCAAATGAAATAACTGCTCAACTAAAATAGGAAATAAAGCTCAAAAATTATCATTGCATTTTATTTTTGGGTGCTTATTCAGTTTTTGATGAAATAATAATTTTTGATGAAATAAGTTCCAACCCACTGGATGTTATTTCATAATAAAATAAAATCCAATAAAAATAACAAAAAATATTGTTAATAAGAAACAATATATTGAAAATAGGATATTTTGTGAAATATATAAATATTGAGGCTTTGAGTGGGAGAAAATACAAAAAATTTTCAAAAATCTGAAAATAAATAGAAAGAAGAATTGAAATATTTTTGGAAACATTATAAAACGTACCAAGTTTTATTTTTAGAGGGGTAACAAAAACACTTTTTTCCCTTCCATAATTACCTTTAGATAGAGGTATAAAAATAGGAAAAACTCACATTTTGGTATCAAAAACTCATTATTGTAAAAAAAAGGAAGACAAGGGATATGAAATATAAAAAGATTTTCGATATATTTTCTTCCTTTTCTATATAATATGTTCTTATATTGATTTCCATGAGTGTTATATTTGTATCTGTAAGTATGTTTACATTATTTTGTACATTTATAGGAAAAAACAAGTACTTTTTAAGAATACGTCTGTTGAACGTTCATTCATAAATAAAAACAAAATATTTTTATTCCTTTCATTGTTTTTCTTACTTCTACAGAAATTTTTAATTTTACTCCCAAAGAAATAATGTTAGTTTCTATTGAACTATTTAAATTAAATTCTCCAAAAGTGGCAAGTTTTAAGATTTAATTTATATATAAAAAAATAATAAATAAAAAAACAAAAAATTATCTTTAAAGTTTTCATTTGCACTCTAATTTGGTTTACAAAATGCTGTGAATTAATTCAGAATAATAAAGTGAATATGCTTAACGTATGAGTGTTATTATGTAGGGAAATAATTCAATTATAATTTATTGAAGTTGGGTCTGGAAGAATCAGTCAAAAGATTTGGAAGGAAGACTGTAATACTAAATAATTTGCGGCATGACTGGGAAGCTGTATATTAATAGACATCATTAGCATTGTAGCAAATGAAAGGTAAGGAATTTAAAATCGGAAGAGACCAACTCTTATATAGAAGGCTGATTCTCTTGAAACATTCTTAATTAAGGATACCAACGTGATCACTATGTGCATGTGCACTATTATAAAATTATTTCGAGTGTAAAAATTTATAAGATTTGTAATGTACTCCTAAACATAATGACTATTATTTTTATTATTATGACTACATCATTCATTTATTCATTCATACATTTAATATGGTCGGTCGGTCGGTCGGTCTATGGTAAAATGTATTATTCCATATTTAAAGAAGGAATGTTTAGTGAACATATTATAAACTTATATACAATACATACATACATACATTTGTACGTATCTATAAATATATTTGTATGTATGTCCGTTTTTAGACATGAAAATGTAAGCTTATATATTTAATATATATTTAGATGTAGGTAAATATATTATGCTGCACGTACAAGTGTACATGGATATTAACAAACATATGTGTCTGTGTTTGTAGTAAATATGTATTTTATATCATGTTTATTTTATTTATATCAATGTCTATGTTGATTTTTTATTTTATTTTTTTATAATATTTTTTTTATTTTTTTCGTTTTGTTTTACAAAAATGAAAAATGTGTGTATTTTTAGCAAACAACAATCGACGACGAGACAATAAAAACAATAACAATTTATACTGATGCGAGTTGAGTGTATTCAGAATATATCAGCGACACCAAAAACAACAACAACAACTACAACATAAACATTAACAATGTTTGTCGTCAGTTGGCTGATGACGATAAAAGAAGACAATTGAAAAAAAATCGAAAATAAAACCAAAATAAAAAAAAAAAGAAATATTGGTAGACATAGAGACAGACGTAAATTCAGACAGTCAGACAGGCCGATATTGATGAGGAGAATACATTGACGTTATTTTGGTATCTTTGCTATTACTAATGTTAATGTTGCTCATTTTTTTGTGTTGCTATTGTCGTGGCACACTCATAGCATTTGGATCAAATGGACTTGCTGTTAGCTAAGTTTGTCATTATACTAAAACAGATGTTCAAAACTTAAATAAGGGGAAAACTACGATGCATGTAAATATTATTAAATTGGATATAAAAGACAAATTAACTTAAAGTATAATGGTGTCTGTAAAAATTACTTTATTTGCATTCATGATAAGATCTAAAATTTAGATAAGGATTAGATGTCACTCTTTAATGACTAAATTTAGTTATTGTTGCCAAAAGTGTCATAAACTGAGATCTATTTATTTTACGATCTTAATAATATTTACATTTTGTTTTATTGGAACTATTGATAGTTTTGATTTATCTCTATAATTTATAAATTGATAGGATACATGGTTGAGAAAGTAAATATTATTCCAATTTTTTCCAGTAATGGACTGGAAATGCACAGTGGGAACTTTTTCAAAATAAATGGTAGCAAATCAAATATTTTAGATAGGACTGATCTTGATAAAACTTGCAAGATAGAGGAGGAGTTAAGCTTTCAAAATATTGTTGACTGGAGTGCGTAAGTAAAGCACAGACGGCGCTCTGTGGGCTAAAAAACATATCGGAGCTTGTAACTTTTACAAATACTTTTTAAACATTTTAACATTTCCGAATTCTACTAAGCATGGAGAAAAACATGCTTACTGTACTAACCATCTTTTATTGTTTAAAAGATATTTGACTTCAAAAATTTAATTTCTCATTTTAAAATAAAAATTCTAAAATTTTCAAACGATATGTTGAAATTCTCTATAATTTTTTTTTTAATTCAGCTAACGAAAATTCTTTCGAAATTCGATTACTAAAGACATGTTTAATACCAAATTTTGAAAGAGATTTTTACCAAAAAAGGAAATTTATATATATATATATATATATATATATATATATATATATATATATATATATATATATATATATATATATATATATATATGGACCTTAAGAGAGTGCACTCTACATTCAGCAGCGGTCGAAAATAATAAACTTTTTAATAAAAGTTCCAATTTTGGACCTGTTAAAAAATTTCTGTTGTGGATGTTGATACTTTTGCAAACTAGGTTAGATAGCATAGCATCTTTTTAAAGATTTTGCAAAAAATTGTGACAGCCTACCAGAAAATTTATTCACTTGGAGCAAAAAAAAAAAAAAAATCATATTTTCAATAATAATAACTTTGACTTAAAAAATAAAAAATATATAATAAAATAATATATATATATATATATATATATATATATCCGAACTTTACCTTTCTGAAATCCTGATGAATATTACGTTATTCTGATATTTATGATTATTTCGAAAGTATTCGGACTCAAATTTATATACATACTCCAGCCAACAATATTCTGAAAGCCTGATTCCTCCTCTATCGTTGTCTCAAGTTTTATTAAGACGGGTCCAGCAGTTTATAAGATCCAGATTTATTACCATTTATTTTGCGAAAGGCCCCACTGTACAATGTATAGTCGAAATTTTTGTTTGTATATTATCTGCCGAAAATTTATCGGAAATAATTTGTCGAAGACAGTTTTGCAACAATTATAGGTCGTATAATAGTTAATTTTTTGAACAAGTTTTATCCTCTATTATTTCTATGTACTTCATATTTTTCGCTGTCGCTATCACTTAATATTGAAATAATTTTAATTGAAAAAATTGCAAATGACATTAAAAAGCAATTATATCAACAAACGCATACATTTATTTTCTGTATAATTATATTTAAATGATTTTATTTTGCGTCGCTTTGTAACTAGATAGTTTTTTCTAAATCGGATAATTGTTTTGTTCAATTTCTATTTGAAGTTCCGCAATATGAAAAGCAATAAAAAATATGCAAAGAAAATTCTTGTTGAAAATTGAATTGAACAGATGTGATTAAACTTTCTTGAACTACTTTGTGAATAAGTGAATTCCAATAAATTATAATCGATTATTATTGTTCTTGTTGTTGTGAATAACAGGCAACTAGCAACAAGCCATTGAAACAATGGCAGCACCAACTAACTGCAATTTTAGTAGCACCAATAGCAACAGCACCGACATCAGTTTAAGCAACATTAACAAACAACTAACGGAGTATCGCAGAAATTCCACTATCAAATATTTATGTATAAGTGATTACATCACTTGTTTAATCCAATGTATCCAATATAAATAAAATACAACAACAACGATAACAATAACACAAAAAATGCAGCAATAATAATAATAACAGCAACAATAATAAAAAAAACAATAAAGAAAAAATATAAAACGTGTTATTGAAACAGCTGCTGATCAAAATGCTCACACAATTTTATGCACAAACTACTTGCCACTTTAATCGCATACAATACAATGAGTATTAATC
Organism: Protocalliphora azurea; assembly: GCA_932274085.1. Lineage (NCBI taxonomy): Eukaryota > Metazoa > Arthropoda > Insecta > Diptera > Calliphoridae > Protocalliphora > Protocalliphora azurea. Next base: position 68,691,347 of record OW026522.1, on the reverse strand, counting down.
TTGCAACTTACACACACACAGACATACACGCACATATATTCTTATAAATTGATATTATTTTGCCCAAGTTTATTGCTTTTATTCTTGCGACGAAAGAATATTGTTGTTGCAACAAGTAAAAAGTTTGTTGCAAGTTCTTACAGTATGTAACTGTGTTACATCTTTATGATATTTAACATTTTAATGCCGGATTTTAAATATTATTTGGTGTCATAAACAGATCTCTTTATATGTCCTTTCCCCGCCTTTGGGTAAAGCTGTAGATTATAATTATTCTAAAGTTCTAAACACTTTTCTCCAACACTTCACAAGAAAGTGAAGAGAAGAAATAATCATATGTTAAATTGGAATACTTTTCCAAACCAATTATTTTTTATGGTTCGGTAAAGCCAAAAATATGTATACAATTTCTACTTAAGTGCATCAGTATGGAAAAAAGCGAGTAAGTCAAAACGTTCCTCTTGTTCCTCTACTAGTTTCTAGAGAAATCAATTCAAGAAAATTGCGTCTCAATCATTGATACTGTGAAAACCTAATGTCATTAGGCTTTTCTCTCGGTATTCTATAGTGGTATGTTTTTTCCAAAATATTTTGATATTTTGCTTTCATTAGATACCAAACCTGTCCAAACTTGCATAGTGGCTCTTGCTCTGGTAAGTTCATTTGGTATCTATCACTTTTTTCACAAAGAAAGAATTCTGACAATGAACGGTTTAAACATTAGTAGCATTCACTTCTACTACTACTCTTGGCACTATAAATAAAGCGTGAGATAATAAAATAAATGTTCCCTCAACTTTACTGGCAAATTAATTTTCTTATCTTTTATGGTATAATGCGTTAGTCATACCAGTTTGGCAGTTAAAAAAAAAATAACAAATAATTGAACAAAGCATGGCTCACCTATAATTTGGTGACACAGATTATCGCACTTTTTCAACTAAAACACTATTTTAAAGTATTTTAATGAATCCCATTCCATTTTGCATTTGTTCCATTTTTCTGTCATACATAAGTAATGGTTTTCATTATGCGATTTTTTTTTTCAAATAACATAAAAAAAGCAAAAGGACTTTTCTAAAAGTTTTCAATGTTTTCAATTAGAAAATAGTTAAATTTAACCAATATACAATGAACGATTTGCTTGAATTATTTTCATAAATATAATACTAAATCGATGATAATAAAAATTACTATAATACATGAGGGATTTTCAAATCAAATTTAGAATCTCCAATTTAAATTTAAAAATTTCTAATATTTATAAAGAAGTATTCTTGGACATTACGATAATGAATTAGGAATGGAAAAATAAAATATTTCCCGGTATCAAAAATATTTACTATTAATACTTTTTCACCCTCAGAGTATTAAAACTTTTGATATTTACAGTGGTGGAAAAAATAATAGAAACAAAATTATTTATTTTATATAACTTCCTATTTCTCAGTAAAGAATTACGTGTTCCTACTTATTTACGTTTTTAGCTAACTATAAACAAGTATTTTTGATCTTCCTATTTACATTTCTTCGAAAAATACCGACTTCCATCTGCGATAAGAAAATGTCATTAGTACGGAAATTTATGCAGGACAATGGCCCTAAGCATCAATCCCATCCTTTGAAGAACTTGTTCGTCTGGAATAATATTTAGATATAGGAGTGGCCAGCGCAGTTACCTAATTTGAATCTTAGAAAGTATTTATGGTCAGTATTAAAAAGGAGAACGTGTGACTTTCGACCCACAAAAATAAGCAATAACGGTTGATATGATCCAGGAAGAGCGATATTCTATGCCTAAGGAAGTTGCTTCAAGTTTATGAACTCTACGAGTTCAAGATGTGTTAGAGTTGTAGGAAATGAGGATAGTTCTACCAAATGCCAAAATAACTTTTAAATTATTATAAAGTTAATTTTAATAGGATAAATTTCCAAATATAGGAATCTAATAAATAGTATAATTTAATTTGTTCCTATTTTATTTTGCAAGGAAACAAGGAAATGAGGTACTTCTATCTCTTAAGCTGCAATATGAAACTGATATTAAAAATTAAAGAAATATAAATTGGAAAATAAGAACACTCGTTTATAGATAAATTAAAACATAAATTAACTGGATCATGTGTTTTTTTTTACTGAAAAATAGGAAATTATATAAAAAACTCATCCTTGTTTCTATTATCGTTCTTTTGTCATTTTTTTTTACTATTCATAGCTTTAAAACGCAAAAATTTAAATTTCCACAATAATAAAAATGTTTTAGCACTCCTGAAAAATTTGAAAATTCTACTTAAGTCCTTAAATATTTTGAATATTATTTTACAATTACAAATACATTCAGGACTCGATTTGAGTCGTTTCGTTTCACTTTGCGTCGTTGTTTGAAATTTCAATATTTCCATTTTCGTCATTATGACTTCGATTTGCGTCGCTATGATTTCGATTTGCATGGCTATATAAGGAGTTGCGTAATTATTAGTAACAGGTGTAAAAGTATTGAAGAAAACTTTAATGGAAGAAATCTGTGTGACGTTAGAAAATTAAAATAGAATTTATATTTAATTTCAACTCTTTTTGTAAAAAATACTCCTTCTTTCTTCTGGAACCAACTATTAAGAAAACAGTGTAAATGCGTTAAAAATAGTGATTCCATTTGCTTCGTTTCATTTTGCTTTGCAATTCTTCTGTCCCCATTTACAACGCAGACCGTGGTCTCAGTGTAGAACAATTTATTTAAATGACTAAAATATTATTAAATGATTAAAAAGAACAAAATGAACAATAACACTGAACAACTTTACATTGTTCAAAAATTAATAAAAATGTTCATTCATGAACAACCCAATCTCATCGAATATGATATCATTTTTTACATAAAATAGTGTAACCCTTCGTCCCTCAATTCTAATACTGAAAATTGTATTTTTTCCAAATTCCAACAAGCTTTTAATTTGTATCAATAAGGTATGGAATTTTGTAAACGGCGATCTTTGGAAAATAAAAGAATTTGTCGTTGGCTAGTTGTACTAAGTGGAGGTTTTTTTCTTCAGTTTCGAGAGCTGTGTGCTCAAAGTAGATCGATGGAGTTTTTTATTTGCTTGTATGTATTCTTGATAAATTCTTAACTTTGGAGGTAAAATACGCTGCGTAGGTAATAGGGTGATCGACTTGGTTTTCAAACAGGTTTTAAACCAGTTTTTTTTTTTTTTTTGGTTTAAATAATGTCAATTTTTTCGAAATGTTAATTTTTATTCGACATTCGCATAAACCGTTTAAAAATAACCTATACTCGTATTTCAAAAAAACATGTGTACTAAATACTAATATTTGAATGGAAATTTTAACTGATTTATATTCATTAAAGTAATTTTTTGTTATGTTTTATAAATATAGTTTAACGTTAAATTTAAATTGGTTCTATAAGTTTAAACAAATATTAAAATAATTATCTTGAATAAAATACGCATATCAAGGGAATTAGTTTTTTCTCCTATAACACTTACAACATTCGTATAAATTGTTTAAATATTTTAAGATTTTTTATTAATTTAATATTTATAATATAGTCTCATTTTTGGTGATTATTTTCTTACTTTAGTAATAATTTGTTTCTTAAAATAATTATATTTATTAAATTCTTGAATATTATTAGACTTGTTGAGTTTTTTAGAGAAATGTAGTCTTTTGATAGAAATATTTATTTCTGCAAAAAAGGTTCTGAGTTTCAAAATCAGCAACCTTTTCTTTCAAAATTCCAACTATTCGAAAACCGGTTTTTCCAAAAAGTTTAATAATCGATCACCCTAGTAGGTATCTCTTTTGTAATTGAGGTAATGCTTTTACCAAATTACATTAATTTCGGATGGTGTAATTTGATTTTTATATTTGATTACAAATGAATTAACCAAAATTATAATAAATTTATTTTTGGATATTTAAGGTTTTTAAATTTATTTAAATTATTTTGAAGGTCGTATTGATACCCCCGCGAAACTTGTAGCATAAATAATTTGTAATTTTGGGAGGACAATTAAATAGATTTCTTTTGAGATATTTAATTTTTTTTAAATCGCTATGTTTCACGATCTATGGAGTAAACTCATTAAATTTCTCAATGTTTGTTTTGTAAAGGATAATTCGGAGATGGTAAAGGTGCGAAATTGTGAATACTGTCACTATTCAGAATATTTTGATTATTTTGGAATAAAATTAAGGCAACAACAATTAAAACGTTTAAAGCTAGAAGCAAAGCAATAAGACACAACCCAGTATGTACATAAAAAGTTACCTCTTCTGCTAGACTCACCTTAAGAATCCAATAAAAGCCAAAAAAAGCCCAAAGCTTTCGTTTTCATTGCAAGTATTTGTTGTGTAATAAAATTGTACCTAAAGGTGGTTGCGATGATGGCGTTGGTGTTTGGTGACGGCTCAAGCTGTGATGGTCACTTGCGGTAAATGTTGTTTTTGTTATTGGTTTGGCTACTTATTTATGCATGCACGTCTGCATGTGTATTTCAGGTGCTTTTAGGTGGTTGCAGTGGATGTGGTGGTGATTTTAGGTGGTGTGTTCGATTCAATGTGCTTCAAACATGTTGGCCTTGTTGCAATGGCAACAGAATTTTACCTTTATGGGGCGAAACAAACAAAGCAAAACAAATGGGAGTCGCAAAAAATAAAACAACAAAGAGACATAATCGCCGTTCAGACAAGAACAACAACATAAAAAATTCACTGCAAATAATACAAGGAAAAAATAAATAAAATATACAAATAAAAAATAATAAAACAACAAAAACAGCAACAAAAATACTTCATAAATGCACAAGTGCCAGTTGGAAACTTGGCAAATCTATAAAAGTATTTGTTCGCCTAAAAAACGAGCTCAGTTGCGAACGGTACTTTGAAAAAAGCGTATTTATGGCAATAACATAACGTTTGCTAATTTTGAAAAGAAAAAACTTAAAAATTAAAGGGCTCATTTGATTGAGCAAAGAAAAGAAAATAACGATAAAAGCATGTGGTTCTTAAAAACAAACAAATTCAAGTTACAATGAAACTGAATTGATGAATTTTTTATTAATAATCACTCACACTTTCTCTCTTGTTCTTTTTTTAATAAGAAAATTTTAAATTTCTTTAAGTTTTTTTCCTTTCAAGATTATTTATCCAAGAGTTTGAAAAGTATCTGCATCTGACTGACTGGCGGTTGTAAATAATTCTGAATGTATAAGTGAGTGTATGAGTGCGTACGTATGTGTGAGTGTTTCTGCTTTACAATTGCGAGCATTTTTCATCTCAAGTTGTGTGCGTTTCTTTTTTTTTGTGATCAAGACATCTGAGGATTTATTTTTAGCAAATTGTTTAAGCATGTAAAAAAGTGTGTCTGCCAGAACAAAAACCAAAATAAAACAACTGAAATACGAAAAAAAGAAAAAATTTTGAAACCATCTGTCAACACAAATTTTAAAGAAAAATTTCTGAAATATAAATTAGGGTTCATCAATTCGACTTCCGAATAATCGAACAATCGACTATTTGTTGAAAAAAGTCGAAATGTCGAAATCGACTTCTTGATTAGAAAGTTTTCCAGAAAAAGTTGAAAATAGTCGAAAAGTCGGAAAAGGTCGAAAATAGTCGGAAAAAGTCGAAAAATTTACTTTATTTAAAAGGAATAGTTTCCTAGCACTTTTTATTTAAATTATATCATCTAACTGTTGGATACAGTATCGCTAAAACATATGTTTGTGTGTAACCAGCACTTTCCTTGCATAGATTGTTCGTTATTTAATCAATATATTTGATGCGTTGAATATATTTTATATATATTTTTTAAGTTTTTTTTTTTTTTAAGAAAGATAGTCAAAGGAGTCGAAAATAGTCGAAAAGTCGAAAATAGCCGACTTTTTGTTCCAACTATAAAACCCTAATATAAATAACAAACGCAAAAAATTACACATGTGTGTTTATTCTTGTATGTTTTATAAATACGTTTTCATTTTTTTTTTTTTTTTTTGGCAAATTGTAATTTTTTGTAGGTCATTTTTTATTGTTTATTAAGTGTAACAAGAAAAAAACATGCATTAGAACTGTCCTCAACAAGACTCTAAGACGCTTTTTGTTGGTAATATTTTGCACATTTGAAAAAAAACACAATTTTTTAATTATTAAATTATAGATGCATAAAGTGAATAGTGAAATTGAATACTACTAAGAAGTTAAAACAAAAAACTAAATAAAAATACATAAATACTACGATAAATATTACAATATCAACTGTCAATGTCAACCGTCGTCATGCCGAAAACATCACATAATACTCAACACTTGAAACTTGGTAAGTTAAGAACGAAAAAAAAAAAAAAAAATAGCAACATATTTGTGTTTTATATTCCTTAAATGACTTAAAGAGTATAACTATATTTATTATACTATATTTATACTTATTATATAAAATAATCTAATTGTCCAATTTTTGAACTCAAAGTCTGAATTTAAAACTAATTAACTACTAAGTTTTATATCTATGACAACTTTTTAAAAGTTTTTTTTTGGAAAATTCTAATTCAAATGCAGTCACTAATATATATATATATATATATATATATATATATATATATATATATATATATATATATATATATATATATATATATATATATATATATATATATATATATATATACATATACATATACATATACATATACATATACATATACATATACATATACATATACATATACATATACATATACATATACATATACATATACATATACATATACATATACATATACATATACATATACATATACATATACATATACATATACATATACATATACATATATATATATATTTATTTATTTCTTTTTCTATTGAATTTCCAAAATTATAACAAAGGGTCTAATTTTATAAATCCTATCACTGCAAACCTAAATGTTCATATGAACTTGTTTTATTTTTAAAAAGTTTTTTATGAAATTATAAAATAGTTAGTATCATCTAACTGAAAAAATAAATGAAAATAACATTTTACATCAAGTTTTCTCGAAAAAAATGACATGTACTACACAAGTCCACTGTAAATGGTCTGGGAAATTTATAATAACTTTAATAGTTTTGAACCGATTTTAAAATTTTTTGTTATATTTTTTTATTTTATATTCCTTCAAATTAATGTGGAAAAAGAACCAAGTAATAACCAAAATTTTGAAAAAAGCACTAAAAAAAAATTTCGCGTTTAAACGCTCTACAGTGAGGCAAATCGCAAAATTTTTGGTAATAAATCTGTATCTCCTAAACTGCTTTTCAGATCGAATATTATATTTTTATTTTATTACTTTTTTAAAATATTATTTATTTTTGTAAAATTGCCAAAAATTGATTGTTGAAATTATTTGAATGGTTTTTGGAGAAATGAAAGATTAATATTTACTTTATACAATACATAAGAAATAATAGTAATATAATAATGTCGTTCTGCACTATTCTGCACCCTTGCATTCGTTTTTGGTCGAGTGAGAAGCGGTTTAGTGCCTAATTGATCTAAATATATCTTTTAATGAAACAGTGTCAACAAATTAAAAAAATCGCTTCACATATTTTTATTAATCGATAATCATGATTTTTTTTTCTAAAGTTTATCATTTCCGACCAATGCTGGGTGTAGGGTGCAAATCTAAATGAATTTAAATTTGCTTTATTAACCATTTATGAAACCTTATCTTTTGAAATATGTAAAGAAGAAATTTTTTTATTAACAAAACTTTGAGAAAGAAGTGAAAGAATTGTACTACATATATTTTTGTAAAAAATAGCCGTCTTTCATGCAGATTTTAAACATTTTTCACGACTAGACGAATTGAAATAATTCAAAAGTTTTTTCAGCATATTATTTTGGAATGTATTAAAAATTGCAAAATATAAAAAAAATTTCCTCAATATATCTCGGGACTAGTTCCCGAAAAATTAAATAAAGTCGAGGCAAAAAGTCAAAAAACTCAAAATTCAATCGTAAATATCTTTTAAACTGTTAGATATAACTTATAACAGTAAGTATGTTTTTTCCTTATCTCTTTAAGAATTTTACAGAAACATAAAAGTCTTTGAAATCGAACTTGATTTATAGAAGTTACGATTTTACATACTCGGGGTGATCAACCTTGATACCCTGTAGATTATATCATATTAACATAGGGTGACTACAAGATAAAAAAAAGCTTAGGTCCTCCTCTACAACTTTTCTATACATTTCAATTCGATCCGACCAGTAGTTTAGGAGATTCAGATTTATTATCAAAAATTGTGTAATAAGTATTTTAGCGAGAGGTACTAAGATAAAATAATCTTCATAATTTTTCATAAATATAACAAAAGGTAAGTGATCGTCTATCAGTGCACTTTCCTTTATAGAAATTAATTAAAAATAAAAGGAGTTATCCCAAAATTATAACATGTTGTACACAGTTAGACATACATATGTACATACGTACGTACATACAACATTGAAATAATTTTTTCACTAAGAACTGTCACACATAACTTTGTTTTCGTATAACGAAACGGCAAAAATTGAGGAATTATCGTAGAAACATACAACTTGGTACAATTGCGTCTTAGAGCAAAATTAAGAAAAGTTCTAATTTTTAACCAAATCGGTTCAAGAATACTCCCACATCCCATGTAAATATTGTGCACAGCGACCTGTAATTTTTTTAAGATATTTTGATAAAATTTTAGAGCTAATGTAATAAAATTTAGCACATATGATTACTATTAGACAAACCTATTGAAATTGGTTATGATCGGTCCATTATTTTACCTATTTCCCATACAAATAATAATAATAATAATATTTAAACGCTTATAAATTTCTTATATATATATATATATATATATATATATATATATATATATATATATATATATATATATATATATATATATATATATATTTATTTATTTATTTATTTATTCATATAAATATATAAAAATACATCAATGTGCCAAATTTTAGGAAGATCGATTCAAATTATCTAGATAATATTTTACACAAATAAGTCTCATGAAAGCAGAAACTTTACCCTGAAAATATCTTATATAAATATCAGTATCGAAATATTATTTGACACTAACAAATTTTTTACCTGTATAAATCACCCTCAAAAATTTAGCAAGAATCGGTCCATAATTTACTTCAGTTTCTTTATAAGACGATCTCTGAGAATTTTTCACATATATATGGTTTCTAGCTTCCTTACTTTTTTATACATTTTTTTATTTTTATTTAGTTTAAAAAAAAAAAATACAATAAATTATAGTTTTATACAATATTTTATAAAATTTTTTCAAATTTTGATTTAGTTTTTTGCAGCTTTTTTTTAACGATTTTATTGTCATTCTGCAGAATATTGCTTAAATATTTTTTATTTATTTCTAAATTTAACCAAAATTTCTACAGATTCACATATTTGAAGCTGAAATTGTACTAATAGTTTTATATTTACACTTCTTAACACACATGCAATATAATAAAAAATAAAAAATTTATGTTGCAAGAAAAATGAATAAAATTCAAAGTTCTAGTCAAAAATCGTAAATTTTTTTGCAGTCTATTAGAAAATTTATCCAGATTAAAAAACTATTAATAAAAAATAACCCATTTTTTCGGTTTCTTTTTAATAGTATTTGACAAATACCTTTTTTCTATTAAAATTATGAGAAATTTCTTAAATTGAGCGGAATTTTAAAAAGGGTATTATATTACGGTTTATACTTCTCAAATGGGAAAGTTATTTAATTTTTTGTCTTGCTAAAGATATCGGTATATTTTTACTTTTGAGAAATTACAAATTTAGGTATTTATGCAAATGTAAAAATTTTAGATTTATGTTCAAAATTTTGGACTAAATTTTATACAGACTAATAAAAGACCCATAATATATTTTGTCCTTTATTATTAATCAAAAATAAAAAGTAACCTTAAAATCTTTTTATACTAAATATTTTTACATAATATAACTTTTTCCAAAACAATAGTGTTCTAAAAACCAAAAAAAAAAATAAAATTCTTGAAACAATATTTTCAAAAATGGAATTTTGGCGAACTTTTTTCCAAAAGTATTAAAAACTAATTTTTCATGTAGACAAGTTTTGCTTAAATAAGTCTGAATTTAGCACCCTCTATTGTTGATAAGCGGAAGAAACCTAAACTTTTTGTGACTTTTTTTCGTTATATTAGTTTTCCAGGGGACAAAGCTCTGTCTGTATTAGTCCATTATACGAACGTATTCTTATTATAACCTTTTTATATTACTCAAACGCTTACATGACCTGCATCAAAATTTACCGACTTTTGAATATAGACCGTAACTCGCCCTTGAATCGTTCATTGTGTTGTAAGAAGATACTGTGTGAAATATTAGTGAAATCGGTAATATTTAACATGTGCCACAGCGGAAAACATGGCTTTTTTACATATTTTAGAAAAAAATAGCTGTTTCATAAACTCCCATTTCCCATTTTGTTAAAAAATTTTTTCAAAAAAGTTCGAATAAAACAATGCCCAGAGAATAAATTTAAAAAAGTATTAGGTCAATATATTGTATGACTAAGCCATATCTGCGATTTAAATTTCGCGGGTTTCGACAAAATTTAATTTTTTGCAGTTTTTTAGTTATAAAGTGATTTTTTTTTTAACTAATATTCAGACAAAACATAATTATTACAGAAAAAGATAAACGATGTCTCAAAAAATACATTCTGAAGTTTTTAAAAAAACTGGACAAGGATAGCCTTTAAAATACGTTTTTTTTTTTTATTGTATTTCTTGTGATGTTGTCATAAACCTGCATAGTTTTATACGAAATTTGCTTAACAAAAGTTTTAAAAGCTTGAAATTGTAGTTATGAAGCAGCCTTAAGAAATCAAAATTTTTAATCAAGCGTGGAAAGGAATTTGAATTATCCTGCAGAAACAAAAAATAATTTTTTTATTTACACATTGGGTATATAGATTCGGCCAAATCGAATATAACATTCTCTCTTGTTTTCTTTCAATTTAAGCTATTATGTAAAATAATTTAATCGTTCACTTAAAAAAAAAAAAAAAAAAAAAACGGATAAAGTCTAAAACACTCTTCAAACCAAATTTATCTTGAGTACAACTAATTTTACTGCTGTTTCCTTTATGAAATTGATGGTACGGTATTTTGACTTTTGTTAATATTGATGTCATTTTTGAAGATATGAACATGAAAGTTTTTGTGTACATGTATTTTGAATCAGTACAATTTAATCCAATAAAAAACAACTTTAAATTTTTAAGCAGTTACATGTGATTACATGTGTTTTGTTGTTGAATGAATTAGGTTCTTTCCTCCCACATAACTAGTCACTTATTCATCTTTGCCCAAATCATTTTTCGTTCGCTTAGACAACGAAAGAATGCATTCGCTCGACATAGAAAAACAGGCTATAAATTAATTTTTATACATTGCATACGTGTTGTCATTTTAATACTTTCAGTGCTAGAAAAAGTTCAAATATATTGAAATTTTATAAAATATGTTAAATACTTTTTAGCACTTTTTTACAGTATTTTATAATTAAATACAATTTTGATATTTTAGAAGAATTCCTTAGTAAATATGACGATATTAGTTGCCATTTTTAAAATGTGAGCACTATTTTTACTTTATTTCCCAACATTACAAATAATTTTGAAGACAAATTGTTTATAAGTTGTCATTTAAACTCAATTTTACAAGAAGCAATGAATTTTCTATACAATAAAATTTAGCATTGTTTTTTGCTGCTTTAGAACAATTTAACATAATTTTTTGGACGATTTAGCAATTTTTTAATTACATCTTCTGGCAACACTGGAAATTTGTCCGTAGAAATATCGTATCTATGAAATAGCTCCGAAAGAAATAAAATAAAAAAAAAAAAAAAAATAAAAAAAATTAAAATTAAGTATTCAAGTACTAAAGAACCCCATACATTTTGGAAGTTGCTTAATAGAAATAAAACTTCTAAGATTTTTTGAAATTATTATGTCTTTATGGAATACTTTCATTTCCTTATGAAATTATTTCATTAAAAAAAGTTAAAAAACTTTTCCTATTTTTAATAAATAACTTGAATAAAAAAAGAAATCTTTAAAGTAAAAGCGATCAGTATTGCAGAGGAATAAAATCACTAGATTTTTATTATTTTTTATTTAATTAATATTTTGTAAATTTCTATTAGAAAATCCTTACAACAAAAAAGTATTGATACTGTAGTCTTAACTATTAAAAACCGTGAAACGGTTTACAGCAAGCATTTTAAAGCTTAAAAGAAACATTTTTAAAATATAAATAAATTTGGGACTTATTTCATTAATTTTTGAAATTATTTCATTTGGATTCATTTAATTTTCTTGCATGGGAATTATTTTATTATAAAATAAGTTTTAAAATTTGAGCTCTACTTCATTTTGATTTTTGAAATAATTTCATTTCTTAAAAATATTTTTATTTCAATAATAATAATTTTCCAACTTCATTTATTTATTTTTAGTTCCCTTTTCATTAGGTCCAATTTCATGCAACTTACTTTAATAGGATTTGTTCTTTTCGTTTCGCCAGAAATATAACCCAAACAATGCATATTGATGAAAAATACAAATTTTGCATTGAGCGTTCAGTTTTCTACCAGCAATGACTAAAATTTTCTTAGACTAGTATTTATATATATTTTGCTAAAAAAGTTTTGATTTATTTTCGAAAGTAGTAAAAAACTCTTATGTTCGTAAATATTTGTAGATTACCGTAATTTTTAAATGATAAGCAAGTCTAAAACTGTAAATAATATTTTCTACCGAAACACGTTCTTGCAATGCAAAATAACGTTGCAAAATACAGAAAAGAAAATGTGAGAAATATTATTATTATTATTTTTTTTATACATATAGGTTCGTTATTTCTATTAATTTGTTTTACTCTTAAGAACTTGATGTATTTTCACTAATGAATTATTTAATTTGTCTAAAATTTGATTTACATGCATATTGTTGCCCCAAATTCTTGACTTATTGACTCATTATCACTTTTACTTTAGCACAGTCATGAAAAAAAAACCGATTAAACTTGTTTTATTCATTTGTGGTTATTTTAAAGACTGTCACACTTTTTGTAGTAATTTTAATATTTATATTGATTCGTCATTGTCTATTGGAATATTTTAATGATTGTCAAACCTATTGAAACCGCTAGAAATATACATTTTGTTTGTAATCTCAATTGTTGCTAATATGTATAATTTTGAATGACTGAAGAATATAGTTGAAGTATTCACAAGTTAGTCAAAAAAGAAAAAAATTAGAAAGGGAAATTTCGAAAAAAATATATTCGATTTAGATTATAAATTCGTAAGTAATATAGTTTTGTTGATCTTAGCTATATTCTTTTATTAAGGCCAATTACGCTTATAGAATTTAGCAGTGTTTTTCTTTATAACAAAAAATTTGTTGTCGAATATTATATCGAAAAAAAAAAAAAAAATCGTTAAAGATTTTTACGAGACCTATAAATATAACTAAGTATATATTTTCAATAGCCCTTTTGTTAATCCCTAAATGGTATCGAATACGAAATGCTTTTGAATTCTTATAATTATTGAATTGTAACTATCAATATTATGACAGAAAGTTCATTAAAAAGAGCATTAAGGTACATTAAATCAATAACAAATATTCCTTCAAATTAACTAGTATCTTACAGCTCAAGTGATTGCAAATTATGCAGCATATGAAGCAAATGTACATTTAAGTTTTATTTTAAGTTATTTTGTTAGAACTAATAGCAGTAAGTAAAGGAATGTTAATAAAATTATTTTCATAATATACAAGTACTTTGAAAGGCTATTGTGAGTAATAAATTCTTTAAATAGAAAAATAAAAACACTTTGTAGTAAATTGCCTAAAGCTAATCAATACGAATTTCCGTTCGTTTGTCATTAATTTCAACAATTTTTATTTATTAATGAATGTATTTAAAATCAAATAATTAAAAAAAAAAAAATGTTTCGATTTTTCATAACTATCTATTATATCTATTTTTAATTTAAATATTTAAAATAAACTTCAAATATCTCCATATGTGCCTATGAACTTGATTTTGTATAATCAAGTATTTTGACTAATCTGTCGCATAAAGCACTCAATTAGTCATTTTACACATTTAAATGGACAAATAACAGTGACTTTTTTTAGTTAGAAATTTTAGTTTAAGCACTTCAATACACAGGCCGTTAGAGCAAATATCCGACTATTAAATTTTTATTTGTATGTATGAATGAATGTTGGAAAATACCTCGCACATTGAACTTAGATAGATTTTGTTGTTATTGCTTTGTGGATTTCACTCATTCATTACTAATTTATAGATTATATTGGCACATGATTATTTATTTATTTAAATACCTCTTTCCAAGCTAATGATTATTAAATATTAAATATTGCTGTAAACTATGGTTGTTAAATTGATAATCATCGACAAGATAAAATTACTTAAAAAGTATTGCTACATTAGCATCAGCATAAATATTAATAAAATCTTGTTAATAATGCTTTCTATACTATATTATATACATATGTACATAACTAAGTTATTTATGTAGAAAAAAAGCAAACAAGTAGAGATTGTTAGTAATTTATTCATTAAATAAATAAAATACCAGATCAAGATGAAGTAGTAAGATAAAAGTAGTAAGAGAAAAGCATTCGTGTTTAAGTTTTGAATGCAGGTATCACAGACCTCTTTAAAACGCAGTTTTTGTGGTCTTAAATTAGTACCAATTTTTTGTGCATTATCTGATTTTAAAAGTTGTTTTAATTTGCTTAGGTTTTATAATGTCCTTCTAAAAACCTTTTTTACTAGATTATGTGCCCGAATTCTTTACAATTTATGCGCAAAGAATGGATATTATAATTATCCGTACAATTTCATAATGTCGTCCGGAAATATGGCAGGGAGTAGCTTTATTATATAAGCAGCAGTGATTTTTGTTTTGCTTCCGTTGCTTACTTTTTAAAAGCATATGATTGAGTTAAAATTACTTCTTCCTTTATCTCAAAGCTTACGTAAATGAGTTTCTTTTAGAGAAAATTGTGATATTGTTATCATATCACTTCGTAGTCTTACATTTTTTGCTCCACACTTTCATCTAATTTTCATTCATGGTATAGTAATGTGGTTCTTATAGTCGCAGATTTTGATATTTTGCATTTTAAAGATAAATATCTTAACTTTATTTCATTTTTCCGATCTTAAATGAAAAAAAGTCTTTTTGGATTGTGGTAAAAGACTTCATAATAATAGTGTCTGTATATAATCTTATTTATCAAATGTTATAAAAATATGAATAGAATGTATAATATTAAAATGAAATATATTTAAACAAAATTCAAATCTGTCTTCTACACAAATGAAAGAGTAACGTTACTGATCGGATGACTGACTGATTCATCATCCCAAGAAGAAATTTTTGGAAATTCGAACATTTAAAATTTATATAATTTTAGATTTGGAACTCTTTGTGTCTTCTATGTCATTAAACATAGCAAAATTCAATTAAGTCCATTCTTTTATACCCGTCAAAAAGAACTCGTATTTTGTATATTTTCAAAATTTGAATGTTTAAAGAGTAAAAACTGTTAAAAAATTTTTGAAGCCTTTTATTACTTCTAAACTAATAAACTAACTAAATAACTAACTAAATTTGATAGAGGGAATGTTGTTAAAACTCACCGATATGTAACAATTAGTTTTTTGAATATATATCGTTTCTTGCGCATGTTTTGATTTATAATTGTATGATGCCTAACAATCGAGATATACATAATTATGCAAAAAACTGATTTTTGTATTTATTAACCGCGATTAATTCGCGTAGTGTACATTTGATTATCGGTAACTTTTAACAGCATTATAAGATGCTAAGACGAGGCTATATGCCAAAATTCACTTCCTATCATCAAATTCGGAGCTCTCTACGAAATAAAAATGTTCCTTAAGATCATATATTTACACTCTACTACAGTGAAAAATCGCACTAGATACGACATAGTGTACGTAAATTCAGCACATCATAAATCAGTATTAAAAATTTCAAATACACTCCCAAAATTTGGAGAACATTTTTGGGTATATATCCTAATTCTGTCTACACATAATTATCTATCAGACAAAATATAAAAAGAAAAAAATCGGTTAAAAATGTTTAAGTTATTACGAATTATCCAGATCATTAATGTGTTTTAGGCCACTTGCATAAGAACTGTACAAACAAAATTTTATTTTATTTTATTTATTTTTTTAATGTTAAATGAAATGCTATTTTTAACTAAATTTGAACTATTATTACTGAAAAATATGTTTTTGTTTCTCCAGGATAACTCAAACATCTTTTCAAGCTTGGTTAAAATATTTTTTGTTTTTTTTTAAAGATTGTTTCAAAAACTCCAATTTCAAACTTTTAAAAATTTTGTTAAGTAACAGAATTATGGCAATACCACAGCAAATAAAATAAAAATGGGAATTGGGACAACATCATGTATGACTAAGCCAAAATATATCTCAAAAAATACATTCTAAAGTTTTTAGGATAATTGGACAAGGATATATTTAAAAATCGAAGGTAAGAAGTCAAAATTTGGAATATTTGAAAGTTTTAAGGAATACATCATGAAAACTTATTTATTTGTATCTTCATTTCGATAAAATTTTATGAAACATAAATGAAAGACCTTCGTTGATACGAGTTGTAAATATGGCAAATTTAATCCTCAAGTCACCATTGTTTTAAACGCACCTTTTCTTAAATATTTATAAAGTAAATTTTATTAATTAATATCATGGGCAAATAAAAGGATAATTACCTCATTATAAAAAGTAATGTCATTCTAAACCATGTGATGTTTTCCTTAAAAATTTTAAATATTTAAAATTTTGACAATTGACTTTCTTATTTTAAAGGTAATCCTTTCAGAATATATTTTCAGAGATATGGTTTATCTTACTTATTAATAATTTAGTTTAGTTGGAATATCAGTTCAAAAAAAGTTGACTTCATAACTGAAAAACTGCAAAAAAGCTTTTTGCCGGAACCCGTGAAATACAAACCGCAGCCACTGTACTGACCTAATTATTTCTTAGTTTTATTTCTTGTAATGTTGTCTATAAATCTGCAAAGTTTTATTTGAACTTTTTTGAAGTTTGTTAAATAAAATTCTTAAAAATTTGAAATTGGACTTTTGAAAAAGTTTTTAAAAAATTAACATTTTTTAACCAAACATAGAAAGATAACTGGATTACCCTGCAGAAACAAGGACATTAATTATGGTTAAAATTTAGAGGAAAATAGCATTTTATTTAAACATTGCTCAACATAATAAGATTTTGTTTGTACACTTCTTACACAAGTGTTCTATGATATATTAATGGTCTGGAAAATTCGTAATAACTTTAACATTTTTTAACCATAAAAACTTCAGGTGGAATGCTGCACGTATTAACGACATATATTTTTACAACCCAGTGAACGATTCTAGGGGAGTTACGGTCAAAATTCAAAAGTCGGTAAATTTTGAGGCAGTACATATAAGGTTAGGTTTAAAGAAAACATTTCACAAATTTATATTAAATCAGAATTTGCTTCTTATTTCTAGAATATAGAAGTATATAAAACATATAAAATAATAAATCTCAAACTTCAAAACTAATGAACTCATCTTGATGGCTGAGACCAAAGAGTAATAAGAGACGAAACTTATTGTCAAAAACCTAACTCATGCAACAACAAAATACATGTAACCAAACATATTTTGTTAATTTTTTTATTAAAAGATCTCAATTTTCTACTTAGAAGTTCAAGAAATTTAAGTGAATTGATTTAAAAAAAAAATTAATATTTTAGATGGTATCAACTGAGCCAATTAATAATTTAGACAATAAAACTTAATCACCTTTATTAATTAATTTCTTTGTATGAAATTAAGTTTTTTATTAATAGCCAAGTCGGTTCTTTGATCACGTTGCGTAAACGTGCGCGAGTATGCAAATGCTGATTCAGCAAAGTTACATTCCCATAGATTTATTGCAAACAGGCGATTTTGTAATTGGAATGGATGCGCATGTAGAAGTGACAATTATAAATGAGCTTATTGAATTAACTCCTCCCTCCTTAAATATCTGCGTCCCGCATATCTGGGGGTCCGTGGCTGATAGTTGGACCTGCACCTTTGAGAGATTCAGTTTTTTTTGTTTGTTGATATCATAGCCATCCAAATGATCATGACATTAATTGCCATAGAACTATTAAATCTCACACCTAATTTATCTAATCGGATAATATTGCTGAGGGTAACATCATGAACATATTTAATGTCTAGCAGAAGGTCGTTATGCCTTATGTTCACAATCACTGAAGGTAGGGCTTGAGTCTTCATGATAGAACTATTCGAATAGGTATGATTCTTAATTTCCACCGACTCATTAGAAAGTTGAAGGAGATAAATGCTATTTAGGAACTCAGTTTTGCCATTAGATTCAATCAAACCCTTGAAATTTATGACATAGAATCTAATTCCTTAACAATCTCTTCCTAAGTCTATATTTATATTTCGCTGATCCACCCTTTAAGGTGCAGTTAAGGAATTCCTCTTCTGCCAATTTAGTTACAGGTGTTCTTTTGCACACTGTAGAGTGGTTACCGTTAATACCATAGATTTCAGCCTCATTTACTAGGGCCCTACCGAACCGCAGATCGAGGAGCAAGTTATATATGTTTCACCCGAGTAAGGTATCGTTTCCAACTCATCAATTATTCTGCTTATTTCGGGTTGATTAAGGATTCCGGCCACCCATTTCAAAGCGGACTCAATCCAATCAATTGATCTAAATGCTCTTCGAAATATTTATATTAGTCAATTCGTTGAGGCGCTCTTGCATCTGTAACATGTGATGCAAAATGAATTCTTTGATTCGGAATGTGTTTTTTTTTTTTTGAACCAGGGATGATATGTTAGCCGTCATCGCCATATAATGCTTTTAAAAACGTGTACCAATTTGAAGTTTCCATCAATTATCCACTCGTTTCCATTCTTCAATGAAACTATTGATCTTTTGTACTGGTACCTTTGTACACTATTTACAAGAGCAACCAGGTTGAGTGCGATGAAAGGAATTAGGTTGAAAGTCATGGCTAAAAAATATACTACCTGGAAGGAATATTTCTTAACAGTATTAATAAAAATGAGGCGGTATCATGATAATGTAATGTCTAAGTGACATATAAATTGATTTAAATTTTTATCCTACCTTTTTTCCATTTTTTACTTGTTTTATATAATTTTCTCATTTTTTACTTAAGAAATAATTATACGTAAGAACAGGTTTAATCAGTGTCAAATTTGCGTGAGACGAAAAAGGATTTTAATATTTATTTTTTAAACAAAATTTTTCTGTGGACTTGGTCCATTTAGATTTTTATATGTTCATTGTGAATTTTCCTTCCACTCCTTGTCAGCACTGTAACCCTATTATCTTATTTCCCTTATATAAAACGCTTTGTTCTTTCCGTTAATAATTTTAATAGCTATATTAACATCTGAGATCTCTGTTTAAATTATTTTGTTTAGATAATAGTCTTTCGTAGTTTGCTCCGACAATTCTATTGAAAAATAAGTCGCGGAGCCTCTTCTTTGTTGCTGAATAGATGGTATTGTTGTACCTCTCGACACAGATCATGATTAGTTCTTTTACTAATAGATCTGTGTATTCAACACTCAGATGTCTATAGATTTCAATAATTATTGAGTTCAATCTCTCAACTTGTCCACCTCGCTTCGTTCTGTAAGCGTAAAGTACAGTTTGATTCCTAATGATTTAATGAAGGTTTCTATTAAAAGTCCCAGGAAGCTGCGTTCATTATCAGTGACAAAAATTTTAGGTACCGTAAAATAACATAAGAATTTAATCAATTTCTTTCTCACTTGAACTAGAAATCTATCCTTAACACTTAGAAAATTTTGCAAACTTATTTATACATATAACAATTTTTTGTCCATGAATTTTCATAATGTCCACATGAAAAATCTCACATAGGTATTTAGGATCAGATGATGTTATTGTGTAGGTTTCCTATACTTGCGTGCATGTGTGGGAAGTAGAATTGTTCTAAAATTTGTTCCCTATTCTCTCTGGAATTTCGATGTGCCGTTCTGTCTCAGCTTTGATTATCCATATAAAAATATTATCAGTATATTATCAATACAAATCTCCTGTGTGATACCAAGAAGACTTTCAGATGCTTTAACACCATTTAAAATAATGGGTCTAAGTTTTCCTTTCAGTATGGTAATAAGTCTTTCGAAGATATGAAATGTCTGGTATACCCGTGGTGTGGTTGCTCAAGTGCTGTCATGTCCATTTTGATTCCTATTCTAAACTGATTACTAAAGATATTGATAGGTACATGGGGTATCAGGTCCGAAGCGCCTCGTTCAGCACTATGAACTGTTGCTCCTGATGAGATTTCGACATCTTCTGAAACAGTTAGAGTATCATCAGAATTTATAGCCATTCCTTCGTTTGCTTCGTCAGTAGAATTGTGATAAAAATGGTTTGAAAGGGCATCAGTCACTTTTTTTGATTTACCAGGCTTTTAAATCAAATCCAGTTTAGATTCTTCTATTCGAGCCTTTCATCTGTTTAGTTTGGCAACAAAGTTTCAATTCCCTAATGCAAATGTCAGAGGTTAATGATCACTATAGATCCTGATCTTTTCGGCACCATACAGGTAATTTCTGAAATTATCTAGAGCCCATATAATGGCAGTATATCCTTTTAATTTGTGGCGTAATTTTCTACGATTTTGTTGAGCGATCGAGAAGTTTAGCAGTTTTCAGCAAAGATTTTAATGTATCGAAAGACTTCAGAAACTCGTCATTTAGATTAATTGAGACTTTCTTCGACTGGCTTACTTTTATTTGAGCATGTTTCCCTCCATTGAGGTTCGTGAGAGGTTTTGCTAACTTTGCATAAGCGCGAAAGAATCTCCGGCAGTAGAACGTTTAGTTTGTAAGCGGTAGAAAGTTTTCAACAGATTTAACTTTGGCAGGATCTGGTTTGATTCCCTCAGACCCGATAATATAACCAAGAAATTCTACCTCGGTTTTCATGAAATATATTGTATCAAGATTAACTTTTAGATTAGCTGTACGAGGCCTCGCAAATACGGAGTACATGTTGATTAAATGATCTTTCCAATTATGATAATGTCATCGATGTAGACATAGCAAATTTTTCCGGTGTATTCGCGGAGGACATCATTCTTTGGAATATGGCCGGGGCGTTTTTTAAACCAAGAGATAATCTTAAATATTCAAATTTACCATTTGCCGTTGAAAACACCGTTTTTGGAATACCTTCTGTTTTCATGTCTATTTGGTAGAAGTCTGCTGTAAGATAAATCAAATATTTCACTTTTCCTAAGCTAGCTAAAGTAGATGTAATGTTTGGAATTGGATACGTATCTGAAATGGTTACTGAACTTGGACGTTTAAAATCAATCAACATTTGACATTGCCTTTCCCCATCAGGATTTTGCTTCTTATGTATGACCCAAATTGGTGAATTTTATGGACTTTTGGAGGGCCTTATGACTTCCTCTGAAAGCAATTCTGTAATCTGTATCTCTACTTCTTCCCTCTTACAGACTGGGAGCGGATAACTTTTCGTGTAAATTGGTTCTTCCGTACTTGTCCCGATTTCTGCCTGCTATCATCTAGTGGTCCAAACAGTGGATTTTCTTTATAAGACTTTATATTCTAGTTCTAATTTGTAGTACATATTCATCACTTAGGTCCGGTTTTATGCTGTTCTCTTAGTTTATACATAAATGCAAACTTAGTTAAGAAACATTGAAGTTAAAGTTCACACTTAAGTAATGTTTTGTTTTACAGTTTAAAACTTAAGTTGACAAGAAAATGAACACAGACCTTTAAGCTTTTATGTATTTACAATAGGGTCGTCCCAACTTTCTAAATATTTTTCTTTAACTAAAAATCATAGATATATTTTATTTATACTAACATGTTTTATCCTACTTGTGTTAATTTTTTATTGAATATCTTTTAATTTAGATTAGTGTTTGCTTATGGTAATGTCAAAAATCATTTTTTTGATGCCACCCTAATGTGACACCTAAAATAAATAAAAAGCCAACAATTAAAAAAAGAAATTTTGCACCTTATGGATTGCAAAATTAAAAAAAATGTTGGGGCAAAATATATAACCACAAATAAAATATAAATTTAGTGTATTTTTAAATCTTCTAAAATTTAAAACAATTTTATTAGGTTTTGTATTTTTATTTATTTTCAGTAAATAATTTTTAAGACGTCAAACAATTTTCATACTTAATAAAATCTTAAGGGATGGAAAAGGAATACTTAAGTTTTCAATCATAAAACAATTTTAAGAAATTAAGCACCATTTTGCTTTAGGATATAATTTGCTCCAGTTGTAACTTTTTCTTTTAATGGGATTTGAATACAATTTTTCAATATTAAAACATTCTCTTTCCTATCAACTACAGCGCCTAACTCTTTAAGGGTGTTATCGCCATCTGATGACCTTATATTAATTGGCTTTTCCAAAAGCCAATTAATCATCAGTGGTAGGCTTGATGGCAATTTCTGGATTTCGGAATCACTTCTTTTTTTCACCGTTCTTGGATTGTTAATGTAATAAATTCGGCGCGATTTTATTGTCCTATCTACCTCCGCCACGGAGGCTTTTCTTCTCTGAGATTCCTCCCTCCTTGATGTATAGCTTATCCGTGGTAGAGAAAAATCCTGTCTTTCTGCTTCTATAAATTGACATTGCTTTTTTAGAGTTAGTTATGTTAGACAGGATACAAAAGGTCTAGCAGTACCTTGAATTTCTTGGGTTTAGAAACTGTAGAGCGCAAGCTTGAAGGTCTTACCTAGGACTTGAAAGTAGGTGCTACGGGAACCGTCTGCCCCAAGGATCAACAACCATTTGCAGTGGTTTTTGGTTCTTGGCCGGTTGTTGGTGAGGTCCCTCAGGGGAGCACGTAGTGGCTTACGGTTTCAGTCGTGTTGTCTGTTACTTGTAACAGTAACACGGTCACAATTGTGAGAGGGGTACTAGATAGCCCCACACTTAAGCAAAGTGGAACGATGCGACCAAGAAAAGCGAATTGTTTAGTTGCTACCTGTATGCGTTGGCATACAGGGGCGTTGGTCGCCGCATTATTCTCACCCAGTGCTGAGACCACCGTGAGGTTAGGCCGTCATGGCAGGTAATCACGATAATCTTGATCACATCTGTCCTATCTACCTCTATAGGCTTAATTGCAGAATAATGTGGTGGTAACACTGGCTTGCTATTAGAAGTGTACCCGTTTATCCGTAAGTTTGTATAATTACTTATACGGTTGTGTTGTCAATTCCTGGGGCAAGAATTTTGAGAGTCCCATCCCGTTTTCTTAGTAAAAGACTTTTTATTTCTATTAGCCCTGGAGGGTCTCGAGGGATTCGGTGGACAATTACTATTTTATTTATTTAAGCAGGGTTTTTGCTCAGGCATTGAATTGATTTAAAAAAAAATATTTTATTTGTATTCTCCTTTTCCAATTATTATTGTTTATATGCTTAAAGCTAACAATTAAGTAGCAAATGAAGCAAAGTATAATTATTATTGTTTTATACATTTATTAAAAAAAAAATTACAATGTATGCTTCTACAATTATTCAGTGAATTAAGCCCGAATACAAAAATTCTAAGAAACTATAAAAAGTTCAACAAAAAAACTACAAACTAATTTTTTTATTATTTAATTAATTTGTCAAGATCAAATGCAACCGTTCTGTTGTAAATCGTAGTCAAGACTAATCACTCCCAGCCAACCTTGTTGGCTCTTCGATTCTTTGATCACGTTTCACCAACATGCGCTAGTATGTAGACTCTGGTCCAGCAAAATTACATTCCCATAGATTTACTGTAAAAAGACATTTTTGTAATTAAAACGGATATGCGTATAAAAAGGAAAATAATAGAAGAGCTTACACTGCCAAATTAATTTTGTTGACAGTGCCGACATTGTTGTTAACTTAGAGTTTCGTCTGTTTATACTCCCTGGTTGAGGCTTCCATGTTGTGAAATTAAAGATGCTCAGCAGACCAAAATTAGCTAACTTTAGTGAGAAAACTATATCGAAGCTTGAACAGATTTTTAATATTTTAACATTTATGAAATATACTAATCATTATAAAGAAAAAAATGATTTTCGTTGACCTACAGAAAATATTTACATTTTGCTTAAAATTAAAAAAAAAATCGAAAAATAAAATCGATTTATTGTGATTTTACGAATTGTGATATTATACTTTTATTTCCAGAATATTTTGGTCCTGCCCCACTGTAAAGAGTTAGTAAGAAAACAAATACGGGATCTGATGAGTAACATACGGTTACAACATGATTAACAATAGACACAGAACAATAGACAGTCTTACACATATATAAATTACTTATGAACATTTTACAAACTAAGTGCCATACACAGTGGAACATAGTTTAAATAAATCTGAAGAGAACAACATTTCATTACAGATGTATGTATGTGTGTATGTATAACTTCTGTACAAGTTAACATTGATTAATTTTTCTATTTATTTCCTTCTCAGATAAATAGTTATTTAGCACGAATAGAGACAATAGTAGGTATCTAAAGTTTTAGCCAAGTGGCTATTGTTTTTGTCTTGTGTCTAACACTTAAACTATTTTTAGTTACTTTTAATATGATTTGACGATTGTTGTTGCTGTTGGTCTTAAATACAAAATGGTTTAGTTGTTGATGCTTTTGTTGATGTTTATCTATGGTTGTTGTTGCTTGGATAGCCTTTGTTCGCTTGGCCATGTGGCAATTATTCACGCTCAGCTGATTTGTAAGCTGTGCTTTATTTTTGTGTGCCTGTGTATGTGTTGTAAGGAAGCGAAACTATCGCATCTTAATGTTGATATTTAATTGTTGTTGTTGTTGTTGCACCATAAGCTTCAATGAATATTTATATCAAGTCAAGTTGAGTTTCCATCTAAAAAATATACATATTTACGAACGCTAATATGTAAGAAGTAATTGTTTAGTATAAAATCTTAAAGAGTGAAAACTTTTTGGATGGTTAAAATAAATGGTTAAGCATTTTTAAAGTATTAAAGAAAATTTGCAACTCAACTGATCGAATGGTGTTAGATGCACTACTGACTAGTGTTGCCGTTTTGGTTATTTTTAACCAAAATTGGTTATTTTATTTTCCAATGTGAACATTTTCCATTTTGGTTATTTTTTTTTTTTTTGTTAAATCAAAATTTTATTTTTATTAGTTTTAAAATTGTTATTTACTCTTTTAATCTTGTAAAAAACAACAAAAAGATATTATGATAAAAATTCATCAGACATTTAAAAATTAAAGATTCCTATAACTTCCCATTCCAATTTTAACTGACAATGAAGAAAACAATTTAAATCAATAGTAAATATAAATATTTTCTAATATTTAACCAAAAAATGAAATGGATTGGACGATTTTTGTGAGGAAGTTCTAACGAAGTAACAATGTATGTATCCTACACTATTGTGTATGTTTTATATTAAAGTAATACATACTTGAAAGAGAGCATTATATGTTATGGTTAATATTATTTGAGTTAAATTTTACTAACATACTAACATTTATGTGGAATTTAAGTACTTTTAACTGATTTTCGGATGAGGAGCTTATATAGAAGCTACAATTAATTTTAAAGCGATCCTATTGAAACTAAATACAATATTTTATGTGGATACATAAAAAAAATTTTTATAGAATGTTTTAGGATTAAAAACGTTTAATTTGTGCAGAGTTCTGTAGGAATAGGCTTATATGTATTTAAGATATTTGAATTTCAAAATATTACTTCAAGAGAATATTTATTTATTTGTAATGAAACAATTTCAACCAGTTAAGGAGATTCTGAGTCGATTGATATAATTTAGGGGGTTCCCAAATATGGTGGTGTAGACAATAAAAAACGTGCCTTGTTTAGTTATTAAAACTGTGCAGGGCAACATAATTAAATAAATAAAAATTTAAAAAGGTACCACATTATTTTAAAAATAACTGCAATGTATTTTCAATTAGATTACAATTTTGTACACAATTTTTAAATAAAATTTAATATATGTGAATGCTTTGGTATACGAGTATGAACGATTAATATAGAATCTTTTCGTCAAACCTCCCAATTAAATATCTTTTACTTTAAATCTTTAGATTTTAACGCTTCTAAAAAATGGAATTCATATTATCCAATTAGATTGGCTAATTTCCTATGAAAAATGACTGTTATTTGAATTATTTTTCTGTAAACATATAATTGTAAAAGTCAACCTTATTTTTTATAACAGCTCGACCCAGTTGTTTTGAAATTCTAAATTTATTACAATCTGGTTTGCTTTCGACATCATACAAAATTGGATCAGGGACAACATTAGGATAAATATTGTTCTAACCAGTTAAATTTTAAATATTTTTTCCTCCAAAAGACTAACGAAAGTTTATGATTAATATGCAAAGTATTGAAAACCTGAATACATCTATTAAGATTATATTAATTTTTATATAGTAACTTTGAATTTTTAAAATTTGTTTATAAAAAATAACCAAACTAGGAAGGTTATTTTTTACAAAATTTTGGTTAGAAAAATTTTTTTGGCGTGGCAACACTGCTACTGACTTGTCACTGCGAAGGACAATTTTTAGAAAAGCCTCCTATTTTTTTTTTTGAATAGTGAAAGTTTTTATTCAAGGAAAGATTTCTTAAAAAGCTAATTAATTTTACACAGAAAAAAATATTTTTTTAAATTTCCAATAAGTTTTATTTTTCGTTAATTGAATATTTGTTTGACAGTTTAAAAATAAAAAAAATAAATAAATAAACTTAAAAATTTTTGGAAAAAATATATTTATATGTAAAATATCGGCAATTTCTGTCTTTTTGGGCTTCATTACACTAGAAATTCTTATTATAAATTTTTTTTAATGGCAAAGGTAATGCTGTATACAGACTTCTTTATTTATTACGTAAGTAATATTTTTTTACCTTTAGTGAGATTGTTTTATTTTTCCGATGTTATTGTAGATATTACCGCGATTTAAAAATGGAATTTACGGTTAAACCAATATCCGGGATAGATTTAAAGCACAAAGGATAAGTAAGTATGTATTCATTTCTTTTGAAAATTTGTTTAAACAATCTGTAACATGTCGTTTAATAGATTATATCATAAGATTTCTTCAAAATCCTCTTGATGGTGCATCCTTCGGAGATGACCAATTTGAGTCAAATAGGAATATTTGGGACAAAAATTACAAGTTTGTGCCAACGATGTTTAAAACACATATCTACTGAAACATTACATATATCACACACATTATCCACATAATATCTATTCTTTACTATATAATAATACATTATATGTATTACAAGAGTTATATTCATTTCATTTGTATTTCTTTATATAGTTATAAAATTCAAATAAATAGTTTTTCTTAAATTTGTGTCTTTAAATTAAGAGAAACATTTCTGTGCATTTGTACAGATTCAATTCATCCTTTAATCGAAACAATAAGTAC
Source organism: Protocalliphora azurea (assembly GCA_932274085.1). Taxonomy (NCBI): domain Eukaryota; kingdom Metazoa; phylum Arthropoda; class Insecta; order Diptera; family Calliphoridae; genus Protocalliphora; species Protocalliphora azurea. Next base: position 68,663,597 of record OW026522.1, on the reverse strand, counting down.
ATTATTTAGATTTATGCAAAATTTTAATCATAAATATAATTGATGTAATACAAGAATTAATTAAAATTCTTCAAAAAATCAATTACTTTCAGTTAATTAATATTATCAGTTTGACGATTGGATCAAATGCAAATAAAAAATTAATTCATATAAGCAATTTCGTTATTGAAATTAATTTTTATTTTTTCTGTGTATGTACAATGAATAGTAATTTTATTACATTAGAAAAAATCTGGAGTATAATCGTATCTACGAGTATGTGAGATTGTGTGTACATATTTACTGGATAAAGTGGCGTTTTGGTGTTACTTAGTTATTTGTCGGTTGTCTGTTTTTTTTTTTTTTTTTTTTTGTCTATTAGATACTAACTAAGTTTGCGCTTTAAAAGTCTTTTGTTCATATTTTTTTACATTTTTAGATTTTATTTTTCTGTTGCTTTTCTATTTCGTTATTTGTGTTTTTTTGTTTTTTTTTTTTTTGTTCTTGCAAAAATTTATTGCTGTTGCTCTTGGTAATGATGTTGTTCGCATATTTCACATTTTGTTAAAGTTAATTGAATTAACTGTATATTTAAAAGTTCTACTGAAGGCTCTTTTTCTTTTTATCTTAAATAAGTATTTTTATTATAGATATTATGAATGGAATATTCAAGATTACTTCAATGCCATAAGACTAGTTTTACTATGTAATATTAACTTAAACCATTTTTTATTATTAAATACATATAATATGTAGGTATAGAGTGAGTTAATAAAAGTTTAAAAAAAAATCTTTTGGAAATTGTCTATAATGATTTGTAAAAGTAATTTTCTTTATATAGATTTTGTGATTTAGGTAACAGTGTGCTACATTTGACAAGTACTGTCAAATCATTAAACTTTATGAGATGGTATTGTATAGCATTTGTTCAAATAAAAATATTTATGACAAAACATCACCGAGTGTAGGTTTCAAAGACTTATTTGACGTTTAAAATATTAAGAATTTGTTTTATTTTTAAAGAATTTTTAGTCTTATAAATTTTAATAAATTTATGAATATGATAATCACACCATTTGCTCTGAAATAAATTTTATTTAATATAATTTGGAAACATTTTCATCAAAATAACGGACACACACTTACATATATACATATATATTTATATATTTGAGTTGTATATAAGTATAAAACATCATACACAATTTCACAATACATAATAGGTTCATTATTCAACATGATTCCCATATAATTTGCATTCCCGAAAATCAATTAAACTTGTATAAATCTCACATAAATATCAATATTGAGATAGAATTTAAAACAATTAAGTTTTGTACAAGTATAGATTGCTCCACTAAATTTTTTAATGTTCGGCCCATAATTGACCATGGCTTCTATATAATTCATATTTCCGAAAAATACCAACTTAAACGTTCATAAATCTCGCATAAAAGTTAATATCCAAATAAAATTTTACATAAATAATTTACATATATGCATAAATTATTGTAATTTCATAAGGTCCGTTCCACAATTTATCATAGGTCCCATATAAGGCCCTTTCCCGAAAATCATTTTTGTATCTAATAGGGTTTGGAAAACGGGATTTCCCACTACCGTTTCCGGGAAAATTTTGCAAATATACCTGGGAAAACGGGAAATTAAAAGTATACGCTTTTTAAGAATTTATTTCACTTTTCTTTTAATTTTTATGAATTTATTTAAAAAACTATTTCATAAAACGTTTTAGTTTAGTATAATTTCAATACTTTAACATGAGCATAAATAGCGCAACAATAAAACGTAAAAACAACAACCATAACTTCTTTAATCCAATTGTTATCAGAAATTTAGATAAATCCAATTTATATGGAACATCCAATTTGAAAATGCCAAATGATATATTCTTATCAACTAAATAATATATTATAGTCAACTATAAAGGGGCTATATAATGTGCCAGAAATGGTAAAAGTTTGAAAAGTTCAAGCTTTCAGACGTCGAGGCTTAAACTTATAAATATCTAATGTTATTATCGAAACTCCCTGTGACTAGCTTTGAAATGAAAACTAGCCATTTTCTTAAGAGATGAAAACAAAATAAATAATCGTCACTTTAACTAATTATCTAAAAATGCGAATATTCAAAAATAAATCCATAACAACTGCTAAATGTAATGACGCTAAAGAATAACAAAATTAAACTTTTGAAGATAAATAATATACAAAGGAGGATTAATCCATATTCAAAATAAATAAAAAATCAAAATATTTATTCCCACATCAATTGAGAGAATTGAGTTTTTCTTCCGCTGAAATTTTTACAACAAAAGCAAAACTATTCTAAAAAGTAATTTTTATTAAAACAAATTATGCAATTTTCAATTTGTATAGACTATCTGGATGATTTGTTGTTCGCCCATTTAACTATTTTCCAACATTTTTTCAAATATTCGTATCAAAGGAATTCGAATGCAATATTATATAGATTTCGTACATACGATATATATTTATAAATTCAATTTTTTTGATCAGCATATTTATATATGTTAATTTATGTCAAAAGCACAATTTTAATTTTTGCTTTTAGTTCTATTCATTTTGTTCTAATTGTTTTATATAACACTATTATTCTAAGTTAGTAATCGTAAGTCATTTAAAAAATAAAAATAAAATTTCCCGGGAAATCACAAACCCTAGTGCTTATACACAAGCATGTAGGGCATTATATGATCGATCTTGACCAACAGTTCCTGTTTTTATCCTTTCCTTTTTGTTATGATACTAAATTTAAAATAAAAGTATTAGAACATTTAAAAAGATATTAATTTGTTAGTAAAATTTTACTAATATATACAAACTGTTTTCCCATTTTGAAGCTTTTACACTATAACGCAAAATTTATTGGAAACGTTATGTCAAAAAATAATCAAATTTAAAAGACCTTTTTTCAGGATATTTTAAGATAAAAAATATTTTTTTAATTTTAAAGCTCCTTGGAATATCAGTCCTTTCCATTGATGTCAATTTTATTAAAATCAGTTAAAGCACATAAAAGTTATTTAACCTCAAACTTTATTTATTTTTGACAAAAATGACCGAGGTGTTTTTTTTTAGAAGTTCATAAAACATGAACCGTAAATGATGTGGATTCATACGTGATAAAATGCATGATTACTAGTTTAATGAACATCCCAAATTAAAAAAAAAAAAAACTCGATGACACAAAAATTTGAAAACTGTAATTTTGGGTCGACATTTTTTTGGAATTATCCTATATACTAAAATGCCACATAAATATATAAAGAAAAAAAATTTACTAATTTAAGTGTCTAGCCATAAAAATCACCCACAATAAACCATTAAAACATTTAAATATTTAGCAGCCAGCATTGGCAACGACAACGATATCAACAGCAACAGCAAACAAATAGACAACAAATGATCACACAAGTAACAGATGAAAGAACGATAGGAGAGACAATTGTACATATTAATATATATAACCACATAGACAAATGTGCAGACAGACGAACAAAACTAAAGTAATAGCCCAATTTTTCCAACAAAGCATGTCATTATTTGTCACTCTTGTCTTGGCCCACACACCAATCAAAACATTGATCATAAACAATATGACAACAATATGAAGAAGCCGCAGAAAGAACATGAAATAAAGAAAAAGATCAAATAAACAGAAGATGAAATTTATTATTATTATTTTTTTTTTCTAAAAAGCTTTTTACCAATTTATAAAAAGAATTTATGCTTATATGTATTTTCTTTATAGAAAAAATATGAGCATAATTAGCACAATATTGATGAAAGTATAGAATAAATATCGACTAATTTAAATTATTTGGTTGTTTTGTTATCTTTACTATAAAAAGCTTTGATATGTTAAGTTTTGTGTTATATTTGAATAGTAGTATTTTGCATTTTATTAAACAAAAATTATACATATTTGAAAATGTTATTTTCTTGGTACTTCCTTTCTCCATTTTTAATTCCGTTTGTTTTGACTTTTGTTCGGGTTTCAAAAAATGCAAATAACGAAACAAATAATGAGTTCACTTTGCAAAATAGATAAGCAATGATAATTAAAATATTCATCTCTCAGTATCTGACATCAGATTGTTACTATTTATGAACATATAACATCCGCAAACATAATAAAAGTGCTTAAAATTAATTTTGCAGCGCTACATATTTCTGTATTTTTGCAACCTTTAGAATATGATAGAAACGAACATCAAAATGTAATCATAATAGCATATAGCGGTCAAAATACGAAAACTCAAAGACTATGTGGTTGACCCGAACTTCATGTACTAAAAATTCATTAAATAAAAATATTTCTCTAAAAATATAAATTTTTACAAAAAAATCCTAATTTTGTCTAAAAAAATCCATATTTTACAAGAATTCCTTTTTTTTACAATATATATATATATATATATATATATATATATATATATATATATATATATATATATATATATATATATAATTTTTGTGAAAAAACAGATATTTTTACTAAAAATCCAATCTTTTACAAAAATTTAAACTTTTACTAAAAATTCAGTTTCTTCACTAAAATTAAATTTTTTTCTACAAAAACTAAAACTATTCATTCTTAGTGAATAGTTTTAGCTATTAAAAAATAATAGTAATAAATCTGTTTCAAAATTGTAAATTTTGAAATACAAATACTCGTTTTATTCTCTCAATTTTAGTAAACTAAAACTCAGCGAAACCTTACGTAAACGAACGCACTTTTTATTATTTATAAATTATTTATAAAACATTGTTATCAAAATTGAAAGAAAATGGTATTTAAGAACCAAATTTTAATTCTTTTTCTTTTTTTTTTTTTTTTGTAATACATTTTCAAAAGCTTACCAACATTATTATCGTTATGGTTTTACGAAAACTTGTTTTTGTAGTTAGCTTACCGAAACTTATCGTTAATTACCGATGTATTTAACTACAAAAGTCGGTAAAATTTTACTACAGAATAGCACTTAACGACAAAATATGTTAACTAACAAATTTTCGATACTTAACTACAAATTTTTGTCTTTAAAGGTTACGGAATTGCGGTAGAGGTTTTTCAATACTTCTTAATTTATTGCTCAATTACGATCAATATTTAGAAGGCATTTAGATGATCATCAGCATACAAATGTATACAATTTTGAAGATAATTCACTCTTATTTGTATTATATTGATCTCGTAATTATTTTTTGTAATTTTGTGCAAAAATATTTAGCTACTCTTAATTTCCTAATATTATTGGTGAAAAAGTATAAGAAATTCTATATAAATTCGATAAACTTGTGTAATCAACTGTTCAAATATACAATTAGTTAGAACTATTTTTGCTCTATTTTTTTTTCTCTTTTTTTACTATTTTTGCAATAACTTAGTAAACTCCGACCAGTATGATATTTTACACACATATCATTTGGACTTATGACAGTTAGACTGTGAAAGAATTATGAAAATAAATTTATTATTTTCGGAATTATTGCATTTTGAAAATGACGAAAAGCACTTTGGACCACCCTTTATAAGAAATGTTTTTAAAATCACGATGATTTACAGGAAAATTTAAAAGCAAACATTATGATATTTATAATTTCAATATATATATATATATATATATATATATATATATATGTCTATCTTTTATATATAACTGTAAAAATAAATTGTGTTTCTTTGCCTGTTTGTTTGTTATAGAGAGCTAAACCGCTGAACCGATTTTCTTGAAATTTTCACAGTATCATTCTGTGAACCACAGAATTATAACTTAAACACTATCGCAGCAAAAGTCCAGGGTAAGAGGTAGCCCCATACAAAACTAATATTTATATGAAGTAAATATTAGTTATCGCATTTACAGGGTAAGGGAAGTGCGCCGGGAAAAGGTAGTATTTTAATAAAATCCGAAAACAATTACATTATTTTTAGACAAACAAAAAATAGCAGTGATCTTAAATTAAAAAAAATGTAAACAACTTCAGACTTGTCCTTCTACCAAAATATTTAGTTGTGCCAAATTTCATTAAAGTCTACAAAATAGAGACATGTACCTTCTCCGGGCATCGTTAAATTGACTAAAGAAGTGTTTCTGTGTGGAAGTGATTCTGGACGTTAACATTTTGTTTCTAGAACGGTTTGCACGTCTATTTAACTGTGATTATGGTTAAAAATTAAAATAATAAAAATATACTGTAGTTACAAAAATATGTATCATATTTTACGAATACGTAATAATAATTTAATTAAAATAAATCGATGACTATAATGCAAAGTTTGTTTTGCCGAAAAAATAAATTAATATTTTGTAAGTAACTTAATTTTGGATAACTCCAAAAATTCCAATTTGCTTGATTTTAAAATTAACTAATATTAAGACGAAGATTCAAAATAACAGTGCGTTTTTACACTGTTTGCATAATTTCTTATTTCAAATGTTAAGTAAAAATCACTTCCAGTACCATACACATAAAGCACTAAAATTCAATTAAATCCTATATTTATTGAAGTTCGACTTATGAGGAAAACTAAATATGTATTCAATCACTAAATTTTAAATAAAAATATTAGAAAAATACTTCTTGAGCACCCAAGAAATTGATACAGTTAGAAAAATAATTGTAAGCATTTTTAGTATAAAATTATTATTTTTTTTTTTTTTCATAAGATTATTTTTCACTATGAATATTCTTTCTAATCGTGTATATTTACATTGTAATTCTGACTAAATCTATATAAATAAATCTATTTTAGTGGCAAATATAATTTTGTTTCATCTTCTTATTTTAATAAAATACGATTATTCGTATCAACCATGCATATAAAATACATGTATATAATGGAGTAAATATACATATATATAAATAAATATATAATTATATATATATTTATATATGTATATATATATATATATATATATATATATATATATATATATATATATATATATAGATAGATAGATAGAGAAGGTAGATGTGATACCAGACAGTACCACATCTCCACCCAGAGACCGATCCCGGTCCATTGTGAGTCCCTTCAACAGAACAGTTGTGAAATAAGGGTATAGAATGTATAGAATTGAAAATATAGAGTACAGAAAAACTAAAGTGAAAGGTAAAAAGAGAACAGAAACGTAACGAATCACAGAAGGGGACCAGCAATGCCACCAATCCCCCTAGGGTTAAACCCCTGATTCTCCCTCAAGCAGCTAATTCCCATGACGAAGCCTATGACGTCAACAAGATCCACATTCCGAACGTCACCTAGCCCGTCGAGGAACTGTCCACCCAGCCACTTCATCCTACGATGCTGTAATCGCGGACAATGGCACACAATGTGTTCAATAGACTCGGTCTCATCGATGTCCTCACACAGTCTGCAAAAAACAGAACTGTTAGCATCCATTCTAGACCTCATCTTTCCTATCATACAGTGACCCGTTATGGCCCCTATCATGACCCTCAAACTCTTCCTATTCATGCCCAGGAGAGTGGTAGTGCCTGCCTTGTCCAATACCGGCCATATCGCCCTCGACACTTTGCAGTCCTCCCTACTTTCCCAAGCCGAATTGGTTCTGACCAAGATCCAATCATTGATCTTCCCATAGAAGAAACTTAGTGGTGGTCTCACATATGTCTCTCTATCCGAGACGTTCCCTGCCGCACCTTGCCTTGCCAGTTCATCAGCCAATTCATTGCCTGAAATATTGCAATGGCCAGGCACCCAGCAGAGTCTCACCATGTAGTCCTCCATCAACTCTCTCAGTGCCTTCCTACAGGCAGCTACCAGCCTGGATCTCACCAAATGTGTCTCCAAGGCCTTCAGAGCTGCCTGACTATCCACATAGAGAGTGACCTCGGTACCTCTCGCAATGTTTTGCCTGATCATTTCCGCGGCCTTCAGGATGCCGAGAATCTCAGCCTGAAAAACACTGCACTCATCAGGGAGTCTAAAAGAGCCCTTCAAATCCGTGCCCATAATGTAGACCCCCGCCCCGGTACTATCGACCATCTTTGATCCGTCCGTGAACACTGCGCAACCTTCATATAGTCTCTCAGTGCCGGACCAGATCTCCCTATCAGGTATCACCACGACAGGATTTACTCCAAAGTCCGATTCAGCGGCCATGTAATCTGATGCCCCCGTAGAGTTCAGATTAACCTCACCATAACTGATCTCGTAAATGACCTTGGAGTGACCTGCTCTTGATGAGCCTAATAGTCCCAATTCCTTAAGTCTCAGTAGACTCTTTGCCGCCATACCCCTCACAAACTCCTCAATGGGTAGGAGATGAAGTATGACATCCAGAGCCGCTTGTGGTGTGCTTCTCATTGCACCCGTGATGCCAATCGAAGCACACCTCTGCGCCTTCGACAAAAGGCTCCTATTGCTCTTGCGTTCCAGTGCCTGCCACCAGACAGAACAACCATATGAAAGGATTGGTCTCACCACCGAAGTGTAAATCCAATATACAACTTTCGGTTTGAGTCCCCAACTCTTACCTATGGAGTTTCTACAGGTGTAGTAGGCATTGAGGCCACGCTTGAGTCTTTCCTGAACATTCCTCTTCCAGGTCAGTTTGCTATCAAGGAACACCCCCAGATATTTCGCTGAGTCTGAAAGCTTCAGTTCAGTCCCACATAGTACCGGTAGTCTGAATTTCTCTACCTTGTACCTCCTAGTAAACAGAACCAACTCTGTCTTCTCCGGGTTCACTCCCAACCCCTTATCAGCAGCCCACGAGGACAGCTCACCCAGCGCTGACTGCATGATCTCACTGATTGTGGGAAGAAATTTTCCCTTTACCAGTATGACCACATCATCCGCATAAGCCACGATCTTCCGCCCTCTACTGTCGAATTGACGCAAAATCACATCGACAGCCATTAGCCACAGCAGGGGTGAGAGCACTCCCCCTTGCGGAGTTCCCCTAGTCACTAGTTTTCTTAAGCATACTCCACCCAAGCTCGAATTGATAATCCTGCTGCTCAGCATGAGGATTATCCATTCGATCAAGAAGTCATGTACCTTAAGATTCACCAGCGCCTGCTTGATAGCGTCAATCTCAATATTGTTGAACGCTCCCTCAATATCCAAGAACGCGGCCATGGTGTATTCCTTATACCGAAGCCCTTGTTCTATATAACCCACCACATCACTTAGCGCACTCTCCACAGATTTACCCTTCAGGTAAGCATGTTGAGCACTACTCATGATGCTGGAGCTACCAGACGATCTTAAATACAGATCTATCAGTCTCTCTAAAGTCTTCAAGAGGAAAGACGATAGGCTGATAGGTCTATAATCCTTGGGTTTCGAGTGACAGGTCCTTCCACCTTTCGGTATGAATATAACCCTAACCTCTCTCCACCCCCTTGGAATATGTCCATGTGTCAGACACCCCTTAAAAATCTCAGCCAGTAGTTTACGGACCACCAACGGTGCATTCTGCAACATGGCCGGAAAAATACCATCCGGGCCTGGTGACTTATAAGGCTCGAATGAATTCACCGCCCATGTGACCTTCTCCACCGTTATTAGGTCACTTACCACTGTACCAATCATCCCACTGGTGGACTCTGTGAAGAAGTGTTCTCCCTCACCTGATCCCTCCACCAATGGATCCCTGCAACCCGGAAAATGGGTTTCCAGAAGTACATTAAGTGACTCAGAACTAGACTCCGTCCATGAACCATCTGATCTCTGGATACTCCCAGGAACACTAGGGTCCTTTGACAGTATCTTCCTGAATCTGGAAAGTTCATTGACCGAGTCAATGGCCTCGCTGAACCTAATCCACGAGGCTCTTTTAGCTCTTCTAATGTCCTTTTTGTACTTATTGAAACACATTCTATAGGTGCCCCAGTCCTCGTCCCTACCAGATCTATGGGCCTTGTTGTACAGCCTGCCAACTGTGGTCCGTTGAGCCTTCAACTCCTCCGACCACCAGACCGGCTGTCTCCTTTTACCCGGATAGCTCACCGGGCAGTTAAGCTCATAGCTTCTGTTAATGGACCCTGTTACCCTCTCCACTATTTCGTCAAGATTCTTTCTCGACAAGACCTCCATCGGAGTTCTAGTCAATCTTGACCCTAGATCCCGCCCGAAGGCGTCCCAATCTGTCCTCCTAGGATTCCTGAAAGGTTTCCCCTCAGAACCTCGGAAGTTCAGACTAAAGGTTATCCTACCATGGTCAGAGAAAGTACATCCCATGGCCACCCTCCAGTCTTCAACCAGGTCCTTTGAGTTGGTCAGTGTGATGTCTATTACTGAATTCCTATCCTTCGTTCTGAACGTAGGAGTATTACCCCTATTACAGATTAAAAGATCATTTGCAATAATAAAATCAAAGGTTGACTCACCTCTCTTATTGGTATCCCTGCTACCCCATTGACTGTGGTGTGCATTTGCATCGCAACCGAGCAATAGACGTACTCCATTCCGTCTTGCGTACTCGGCTAAGGCCCACACCCTGTCATCTGGTGGTTCCAACTCCTCATAGGGCATGTATACCGAGGCCAAGGCCAATTTACCGCCTCCCAATGCCTCTCCTTGGACGACCGTTAGATCACCATAACTGAAAGAGTTAAGAAGAATTACCTGAAGATCATTCTTCACCAAAATACAAGTTCTCACCTTATCCTCAGTGGACGGCTTGAACAATTTGTATCCTTTGACCCTTAAACCACAGACCTGGTTATCATTTAGCCAAGGCTCCTGGATTAGGGCCACGTCCACATTGGTCTCACTGAGGTAGGTTATCAATTCGGTCGAGGCTGCTTCACAATGATGCAGATTTATCTGCACCATCCGCAACCTCTTTGGCTTTATCATTTTTCGCGTAGCGAAATTTGATGTAGCCAAGCCCGAACGTAACAACCCCCCCCAATGAGTCCAGTTTCGTAATAGATTCCCGATCCACTGCGAATCGGAAATCTTTACCCTGGTTCTCTTTACAAGTCAATGAAGAAACAAGTTTCCATTGACTTGTATTGATCCCCCTATTTTGTCCTTCCAATATTCCCAGTATGACTTCCACCGGTTTAATGGGTGGTGGAATCCATACCGTGACTATTGGTCGCAGAGGCAATTCCGACGCTGGTATAACCTCCAGTTGCGCATCTGGACAAAGGTTGCCACATCTGTTGATCGCGGCTTTCAGGAATTCAAAAGTTCCTTTGTTACCGCAACCAACAGTCTTGACGCCCCTTGTCCAGTCTGCACCCATGAAGGCTATTTCACCCGGTCTGTGCCTTGCCGGGAAGATTTCGTCCATAAGTCTATCCTCAATCAGCCGCCACATTTCCGTACTGATTCTCCCATCTGGATCAGCACGGTCAATGACTGCTGCTTGAAGAATGTCCGACTTGGACGAATCCTTCCCCTTTTTGGACGATGAAGGTTGCACGTCACCAGATACTACCCGCTTTACTACTCCCTTATGAGAGTTTTTAAACGGGCCACTTGGTGCATTACCAACCTTCTTCGCAGACGGAATCTGCTGGTCATCCCCCGACCTCACTCTTTTTATGGTTCCCTTAGGGGGACCTTTAAAAGAGTCATGCGGGAAATGACCTGCTTTCTTAGAGGTAGAGGGTATCTCATCTCCAGGCAGAGCTCCCCTAATTGACCTCATTTGAGATCCTTTAGCGGGGCTCGCAAGAGCTTGATTTACCTTCTCTACTCTCTTCTCAATGAGTTTTTTCCCACTACCAATCCTTGCTGCCCTGTCGCTTCCCTTGAGAGAGGCTACAGGACTGCTAGATGGCTTGTGAGTATCACACTGTGTGACAGCGTCGACTTTTGGTTCCAAAGTGTTGGTAGACACGGACTCTTTACCCTTGCGAGCAATTTGCGGACCTTCCTCTACCTCCACTTTAAAACCATCGGGATAAGACAATCCCAGGATGTCACCGATGGAGCCATAGGTCCGTTCAAACCTGTAGATGCTCTTTCGGTGTTTCCTGCGAACATGCCTATCCCGCCCGTCTAACAGCGATGGGTCCTTTTTAGCCAACTTATTCAGTGCAGCTATAGAGGCCCTAACACCGTTTTTCGCCTTTTCAAGATTCGTTCGGCTGTCGGTTGCGGCTTGCTCATCCATTGGATATGCTACCGCTACCTGCCGAACAATAGGTTTGGCCGTAGGCCTTGGCATGCCTGATGCCCCCGACGAGCTCACCTGCTTCCTACCCGGAGTTGACGCAGTGACTGCATTTCCGATTTCTTTGCCCCGGTCAAGTGCAGAGACCACTGTTGTCTCATGCTCTTCATCGGATAAAAGAGACAGGTCCTCCAGTCCCTCCGTCGCTCCAGATCCTACAGGGTCCTCCGTCGAGTCCAGCAGGCTGTCCTCCTCCGTTAGTTGGGTCATCAGTTGTCCGTGTTGAATGAGGATGTCCGTATGCAGTCTCATTAAGTCCATGTCATCGTCCCCATCCTCATCTTTCCCCCCTTTCCCGGCGTCGTCATTGTTTTCTCCTACTTTGACCCTATCCCTAACTCTTAAGTCAGCTTCCGTCCCTTCTACTACCCTAGTGTTGGTTTCTTTGTCCGTTGTCCCTTTGTCCTGTTCAATACTTAACCTATCAGTTTCCAATTTTTCTTTTTCTATTTTGGTCCCACGAGTGTGCTCGTAAAAAATAGACCATCTCGCGCAGTGACGGCATACGCGGACTAGGCTGTAATACAACTGACCCTTGCCATCAGCATCAGAGGGGAGCTGTTCACTATTAGTTTCTTTTAGCACTAACTAATCATTCAGATCCTCGGCACTGCTACCAACCACCTTGATCTTAAAAGTGCATAAGACCCATTTATTTGGTCCACGGAAAACGCATGACCCAAGACCGTACCCAGTGTCAGAGATGTATTCACTTCGGCGGAAACACCAAATAGAATACATCAATGCATCGCATCCAGTCCAGCAAGCCTACCGTTTTCAGGACTGGGTGTGATACAAAGGATGCATTAATGTCGGCAAGGGAAGAGGACTCCAGCACCGTACATTAGTGCCTCCAGTGTCTCTCGCCCAATCCCCCCTATCCGCCACCTGGGGACGCGTCCGATGGAAGTAAACAGGTAAAGACTCCACACGGATATATATATATATATATATATATATATATATATATATAATTATTTTTAAATTTTTTTAAGACTCTCTGAAATACTTTTTTAGATATGGGAAAATAAATATTTGCTTCGTATGAGCTCTAAGTCTCACCCTAATAAATGCGATATGATATGATATGATGGTTCCCACGAAGATTGAGTGCTCTCACTATAATATAATATCTCTCAATATAATATAATAATAGTTCCTTAGATATTCCATAATGAGTATTTGCTTTGTATGGGGAGGACCTTTACTATTCCTAACAGTCAGTCCCATTTTCATCTCAAATTATGGATGTTGATGAGAAAATTGTTCCTATTAAATTTTAAGACTTTTATTGTAATAGTTCTGAAGATGTACGATATTAAATATTTTCATGGTATCGGAATTCCATTTTCCCTGCTCCTATATGCCCCATTTTCATTCTAAGTTTGGGGGTTTATTAGTAAAGTATATTTGTAAACTTTTAAGACTTTTGCTGCAATAGTGTTTAAGTTATCCGATAATTTTTTGTATTAGGAGTACCACTCCCCCTGCTTCCATCGAAAAATTAAATAGCCTATTTTAATTCTGGGGTTCGCAGGATGATACTGTGAAAATTTAAAGAAAATCGGTTTAGCTGTCTATAACAAACAAACAGACAAATAAGCACAATTTATTTTTACAGTTATATATAGAAGATATATACATTATTTTTAACATATGAAATGTTTGTTAGATAAGAACTCGAATATTTTCGATTTTCTGTTTATATTGTGGAACCAATATGAAAGAAAAATGAATTATTAAATTCCATTGGTAATTCTACCGACGTCTTGTTACAAAATTGTGAATGTAAATTATTTTTTAAGCGAAATTTGTGAGGATAATAAAAACCGAGTTTTTAAAACATTGAAAAATAATTTTGCAGTAATTATTGTCATAAAATACTTTAAAAAAAATTTCATCACCACAATGCACTAAGAAGTCCTCTTTAGAAACAAAATCATATTGTGATCCTTATGGCTTTTTTCACTATCGGCTTCGTAGTTAGCATCTTGACTAGTTTTAGCCAATTGTTGGATATTTGTTTACATGTTATTAGGTTGTCCGATGTAATTTGTCATCACCTAATGACTTGTACTCGTACCTCAAGAATCACTTGTGAAATTGTCATTATGACACACTGAATATAAAAGTTAACCCCAAAATTTAACAGACTTATTTCAATTGTTAGTAGAGAACTTAAAACCAATGTTTAGTTTTTTTTTTAGTATTATTCCTATATTTAACTCATCAATACGCATGGTTTAAGTAGTTTTCCTGTATTCTACATCAATAAAAAATAACACAGTTTCTACTCATTTCGCTCCAATAAAACCTACTTCTAATTTTTACCGTGACTCCCGTAAAATTGTTCCTTACAAGTATCCAAAATAACTACACAAGTCAACAAAAGTGCAGATAAAATTTTATCGCGAATAATTCCGCGTAATTCTTAATACTTATACTAAATAAATATAGTGCTTTGGAATTAACATACCTACTTACAATATCCGCAATATATTCTTTTACGTTGAATTATCTTTTAATAGTTATTTAAAAATTGTATCTTATTCACTACTTTTGAATTTCTCCTCTTAAAACAATTTTTATTTAGATTTTTTTTATTAAAATAGTGTTTTAGTTTTTTTTAAAAGATAAAAATACTTTTAAATTGGTGAAACTGTGTACATTTATATCCAATATTTAAAATTATGTATAACTTCCAAAAATGTTGCATGTATTTTTAAAGCCTAAATAAACCTCTTTCCAAAACCATTAAAATATTTAAAACTTGTTAAAAAATTACTAAATAAAATATTTTTACTCTGTAAAATCCTAAAATCTGTTTTTGTTGATAACTTCAGACGTTTTCCTTTATTTTGCAACACTGTGGTATTTCTCAACTTATTCTTTATGTAATTAATGTTACACATTTACAATTTATTATGTCCAATTTGTACGAAATATTTTCTTCTTTTAAACTATATTACAATTTAAAAAAATTACATATTAAATAATAAGATAAATAATGTCCATTTACAAGGCAAATGACATGATGATTAATCCAATGTTTATAATAAAAATAAGTCATTTTAATAAATATTCCTTTTTTTTATTTTCTATTTTAGTCAAAATTTACTAAAAACTAAGAAATGATATCGGATGGTTTTCCTCAACATTTGGCTACAATTCAAAATTATTTTATCAGACGATCAATGACGTATACAAATTTTAATTTAAGAACTTGTGTACCAATTTTTCGTTATTTTTAACAAAACGACCTTCTTCTCTGATTGCCCGCTTTCAACCAGCTCCTGGTGATGAACAAATAATTCGACTAATAAATATAAAAATAAGAGTAATTAAAAGAAAAATGTTTAAAATATCACAACTGTCTGCTTGTCTGACTATTTGCACGTTGCTAATATGGCAGTGATTTGATGGCGCTGGTGATTGTTGTTGGATCGTTAAGAAAACTGAAACAATTTGTATGAAGGTGGCGTGATTTTTTTGGCCTTAAATTCGCAAAATATTTTGTTCATATTATAAGTGCAATGTGCTGCAATTTAGTACCATGCCACAAAAAGTATAAAAAGAAAAAAGATAATAAAAACGAAATAATATTGTTCAGGTGCTCTAAAAATTAAAATTTTTTTAACTGATTTTAATGACGTCGTTTGCTTAGTTTTTATATGTATGTATGTATTTTTGAATTTTTGTTTTTTTTTTTTTTGCTAAATAAACACGCAGCAGCATATATGGTTTGCCGGTCACATTCAAAGGCCGGTTTAGTGTGAATATTTTCAGTTTCTTTATTTATTATTATTATTTTTCAGTTGTCCCACCAATAAGTATCTTTTGTAAATAAATATTATTGTATGAATAATAAAATTTGCATCTGTTCATAGATAGATATTGGAATGTAGCGACACAAATAGTTTCATTAAATGTAACATAAACACACATACCTGAGCAGTACATTGTATTTCTGGTATTTATTATATGTATTTAAATAAATAAAAAAAAAAACTATCTGTCTGTCGGTCTGCATCGTACAAATCTAAATACAAAATTATATTAAGACATACAATTTGTTTGCATTGCATTGCTCACAATATACAAAAGTATAAAAACAATAAAATAAAATGTAAAAATATAAAATAAAAAATACATAATTTTGATACATATATAAAACATATTCATATATACGTTCTACTACATGCATATTTGTAGTCTGATACACTTGTATAATAGATACATATTTCTACTATAGTTATTGTACTCAGTATCATTTACCAAAGTGAAGGTTTTATACTCGTATCTTTGCTTTGCTTTTAAGTTATGTGTACATTACCCAAATACAAATAAACACAAATATAACTAAAATTGGTCATTTTGTACTTTTTTTCTTTTTAATTTTATTTATATGTACATATGTATGTAGCTTTAAAATAGTGTTCATTATGTATATAAATATGTAACTATGCGTATTTATGTTCCATAATACTTGTAGCAAAAAAAAAAAAAAAAAAAAGTACGTTTACGTACGAGATTGTGAATTTTTCATAGTGTAGACCCCATTTCTGTACTTAATTATATATATCGGCGTTTTTATTTTACTTTATAAGTTTTTTTTTCTGTTTTTAATTTTTGTTTAAGTTTCCCTCCCATTTTTTGTTTTCGAATGCTGCAAGTAAAAGTAAAGTGTACAGTGATACCTAAAACAATGAATTCCTAAAAAGAAATTAACTTTATTTCTGAAAAATCTTCAGCTGGTTCTTTAATATCATATGTAAAATTAGTATTTTAATTACTTTACTTAAATTTTGATTTTACTAATTCTTGAATTAATTTGTTGCAAATTTTAAAGAGGGAATTTATTATAGATGAAATTCTAGTACACAAAAGGAAATTAATGTAAATTAGATTAATAAAATTACTTACACGCAACGTTAGATTATTATTCTGGCCTCTGTAAAATGTATTGTGAATTGAGGGCACTTACACTTTTTATGTATACCTATGTTTACCTATATTTATATGATATTTTATATGAGTGCTTCAGACACTTCTCAAATTTTATAAAAAATTTCAATCCCTACCACCATAGGTGGTGTTTGGATTATTAATTAATGAATGCTAAGTGTACCGTTTGATTCAAAATCACTTTTTAAGTCAATTTTACGATCATGTTTTTCTCGTATTAGAAGTGCAGTTCGCGAAATAAATAAAATGGTGCGAATGCCTTTTATGATGCAGAAACCTGTTAAAACTGAAGAAAGTAGTTTCATTATTTCACTACAAATGTCCTCCTATAATCAGGTTTTAACGCATATACCGTTTATCAAAGCAAAATTGATTGCTGACATAAAATGATCACTTCCGAAAATCGCATTTGCGTTCATATATGAAACTCGGATATGGACATATTCAGCAGCACATACTTGAGGTGACATTAATGCTTACGATATTTAAAAATAATGTATATTGAATTTTATGCAATATTGCTGGTATTGGTCTTATTTTTACATTTTAAATACTACAAAAGTTTTTATCTTAAGAAACCGATTTTCACATTTGCCGAATACTTTCTCTGATATATGCAAAACATCAACTTTCTTTTTTCATATCACATCCTTCTGACAATATAAATTTTAATACATTTTAATTACCGATTAGTAATTACATACATATACTTTATTAATTTTCTATTTAATTTTATCACATGTTCTTTATTCGAATTTATATTAAATTTCTTGCAAACCAATTTGTAAATTTTATTTGTATTTTTGTAATTTTTCAAAATTTTAAAAACTTACTTACTTTAAAGAGAATTTTAAATATTATAAATATAATAATTTAAACTTTTGGAAATGTCAGTTTAGGGAAGATAAATCTAGTATCGCATGATAATAAATATCATAACCTATAACCTCATATATAACATTATTTGAATACCGATGCATTACCAAAGTATTACTTTATAAAACATTTACACTTTACATTCACAAGAAATTTACACAAAGATTAACTATTTATAGCAATATTTTCCACAAATTTATTAATAGGCCGATATTTTGCATGTTTTTATTAATATTTTATATTTTTAATAGAATTTTTAAACTTTAGGCATACTGGTTAATAGAAACTTTTATATTTCCAAATTTTAGTAAAAATACTTTAAAAATAAAGTAGAATAAAAATGCAAACTTTGAAATCTTGGTAAAGAGCCATTTAGTGCAATTTTGTACCTTTTGAAATGTTGGCAACAAAATGATTTTTTTTTAATAAGTACTTCAAAAATGGACTTTTTGCCTCCAAGACCAGTCATTGGGCCTAATGTGCACCGGTTTGACATTGCTCAACAATTGCTGCTGTATAGTATTTATTGGTATAGTGCAATTTCTCACAAAGGTAGTTCAGTGAGTATGTCATAGGATCCCAGTTCTAAACATCGGAAACGAAGACAGTTAAATTCAGAACATTACAATAGATATAATACAGATTCTTCAGCATCATGTTTGTGATAACTTTTATAAAATTCGTTAAACAAAAGTTCCAATCTCATAGCATGAGTTAAAAATTTACAGTGTCCTGAGACTGCTACTACAATATTTCCCAATTGTGTAATAAGAAAAACGACCTTACTATATCCAGTTTAGGACATTATTGTTCTCATCAAAATGCTCCAAAAAAATCCCAACTTTCGAATTTGCTAGACAAGTATGTCTTAAGCACAATTCTTTTACATTTAATTGCAAAAACGATTTTATAATAGTTAAATATTTTAAAAACTGTGAAAAAGTCAAATTTTCACGTATGTCGATGTACGTGTTAAATACATACGCTCATTTTTATATATTGCACATTATGTTTTAACAAAGGTTGACAATCGTTTTAAATCGTTTGCCGAGCCTTTAAAGGTAATGGTAATGATATTTTGGATTATTTTGGTAAGGATATTTTAGCGGTAACGATAGTCATTTTGAATATGTTTTCTAGCGGTAACGGTAGCCAACCTTGGTTTTAACATGCCAAAGAATAATTTTGGAGGAAGTTACGTTCGAAATTCAAAATTCGCATTTTTTGGAGCAATTTTGTGTCAGATTATGCAGAAAATTCGTCGCTTACAAGTATTCACAGAAAAAACTAAAAAATTATTTTACTTACCAAAATAATTCATTCAATTTAAAAATATTTTAATTTGCTCCTCTCACCAAAATAATTATATCAATTAATAAAATAAATATTTTTTTCCAATTAACCACTTTTAGGATTTTAATTGAATAAATAATTTCGTACAATAAAAATTTTAAATAATGTGATAATTGAGCAAATCAATAAGTTAATGGAGAAAAAATAAAATTTAAATTAAATGAATAATTTTGATAATTGAATGAATCATAATGTTAATTAAAAAGTATTTTTTAGCGTTATTTTTAGTTTCATTTCCTTTATTTTTACTTTATTTAATTTTTCTTCTTTAATTTCTTTGCCACTATCTTCTGTAAATTCCGTTGCTTCATAAACTTATCGATGGATTTTATTCTTATGTTATTAGGGGTCCAATAAAAGAAGTATGAATTGTATGTTGCACTATTGGTTTGCGCCTTTGGAAGTGAAGTCGGGTGATAGCAAAACTGATGATTTCAGTTTACAAAAGCATGATTTAGTTCCTTGTGTACCCTAATATACTCTACTGACATGCAAGTAATGACTACTAATATTCGCCGCATTAAAATAATGAGTTATTCAGCTAATGTATAAGTAGCGAAGAGCCATTATATTAGCTTTTTAGCTCATTATATGACATGCAGAGTTTTTGCTGGGTAGACAGTCACAAAAATTTCAACTTTGTGTTTCATTTTATTTAAAAACGCACCACTTCCTTTTCAAGAAAAGGAGAATCTTATAACACAATACGTAGAAACTAATTATAAAAATAAGCTTCAAAAAGAGGAATCATCAAAAATTGAAAGCTATATTAAGTTATTCGATATAAGATGGTAAGAAGTCAGTGAGATGGTCTACTTAGAAGTTTGAATCAAAGTATTCTGACTAGCTGGATGAAAATATAGAACTTGTACTTTGTACATCAGCTGTTGGTGTACATTGTTAGCAATATGGAGATTTGTTCCCAACATCCAAGAAACAGCGATTGTCTGCAACGCTTTCTACAATGCCTACTTAAAAAGTTTCCGATATATTTAAAGCTATGTTCAAAAAGGAAAACCGGCCGTTTGAGGCTATAATAATCGCAAATATTCTTCCAACTGCATCATCAAAACGTCTTAAACGAATCGTGAAGAGCATACCATCATCAGCTTTCACATAAGAAGAAGCTATAGCCTTAATGCTACAACTGAAACTTAGCTATTAGAATTACCTAATTTTAAGAAGAGCACTACTAGGAAAAAGTTTGAACTTTTTACTATCATAAAAAAAGCATTATACCATCTTCCATTGAAAAAAAAACTTTTCCACTGGGCATCTTAAGGAAATAAATAGTTGTGATCTGCAATTAATCTGCAAATTGGGATGTGATGGCTTATCATCATTGGTTTCTTTAAGAATTAGGAAATATGCTAACATCAATACGCCACCAACCCACTAGTTTTGAAGACGTTTGGATAAATTCAATACCTAGATCAAAATACTTTTGCAGACCAATTTCCTTTGAGTACACAAAAAACTCAAAAAATACAATATAAGAATTAATAGATTGTATATTGATTAGAAGCCCTAACCTTATTTTGATTGAAATATCGGAATATGCTTTTAACATATTGTTTGGTATGAAACTCACAATAATTGATGGGAAAGTCAGCAACGCCGTAACAGGAACATCCTCTAGTTGGAATTGTTCTATATATATCGAAAAGAGATCAGAATTTTCAAATATATCCAAAATGAGAAATGTCAATGAAGATGTCCTAAAATACGAATAAGATTTCTGGAATAATTTCTACATTTGGCATATGGTTTGAAGTATAGAAACATATCAGGAAATGAAAATAAATCTGGAAATAATAATGAGGAATTGAAGAAAATGAGAGCAAGCGAGGAGAGAATTCAAGAGGAATTTAAATAATAGACTGGACTAAACATTGATAAACCGCTCGTAGGATACGGAAGTACGAACGATGGCAACACAGCTTGGCGGTTTTTTGAATATTTTGAAAAAACCTCAAATATTACGGGAATTGATACCACTTTATGCAATTTTAATGCAATAAACAGCAAACAGCAAGTTTATTCAATAAAATTTGGGGAATATTCTTATGAAATTTCAAAAACACTTATAAAATTTTATCCTTGGAAATTGTTGTTACCAACAGTACATAAATTATTTTGCCATGGGTAAGTAATAATTAAGCATAATATTCTTCCCTTAGAAGAACTTACGGAAGAGCCTCAAGAATCGAGAAATCGAGGTTTTAAATACGAGTATGTTCACCAGTTTAGCTCAAGAAAATGTTCCAGACTGTTGCAAAATTAAGGTATTTTTAATAATCTTATATTATCGTCTGATCCAGTCTTATCATCTATGAGGGAACGTTGCATTTATTACAGGGATTTGACATATGAAAATATTCATGAATATATTAATTTTTTAAATATGGATTATTGTGAATCAGATAATTTTATTAAATTAAGCTACTATTATGAATTGCCATAATTTTTAAGTATAGATTACTAACTTAAATTATTTGTTATTTTTATTTTTTATTTTTTGTTGTTTAATAAAGCTAATTCTTATTAATTAAAAAATTATTGTTATAAAAAATAAATATCTGGAAATAAATTGTTTATCTTTTTAGTTATTTGTAGAGTTCATGCAATATTTTACATGTCAATTTACATGTACTAAAAATATAGTATCTCTTCCAAAAATTTGTTAATGAAAGTCCCAGGTCTAACATAAATGATTAACTGGCGAATAACATTACCTAAGCCATTACGTTATCTAATAATTGTGAAAAAGTCAACTACATGAGTAATTTTTTTCTACGATTTTTACTGATTTTGATCGCTAATTTTGACACGTGTAAGGTAATGAATGGCATACTACACATCATTGTATAGGCAATAGTGTCTTATTTGCAAAAATATAATAATAATAATAATAAAAATATTTATAATTAGAAAACTCGTTGAAAACTTTTCGCGAAAAGATGCGGAAGAGATATTGAGTTGGGATTTTATGCATGTTATTCATGTTTAATTATGCAATAAATTTTTTGTTAATTAATATTTTTGAATAAAATTTCACATCTGAGTGGATTTTTTTATGCTTAATTTCAAACGTTATTCACATTTTTGGTTTTATCAACAGAAAATTCGCAATTCTCAAAAAAACTTTAAAAACTGTTAAAAAATGGGATTTTTACTTTTTTTGCTGTATCCTTAAAACAGATATCGAAGAGCAAAAATATTCTATCACATAATAATTAAAACACATTAGACTATATAAAATGTGTAACATTTTTTGATTCCAGCTTTGCGATTTGAGAAATTAAGGCGAAAATTCGAAATTTCTTGGAAAAATAAGTCAATTTTGGGAAATCCTGGTTCTCGCAAAAATCAATTTTAAAAAATGTTTTTCTTTAAGTCACTTTGTGTTTTGTTATCTTTTAAAAAAATATGAATATTATATAGGCTAGTTAAGAAAATTTGTATATAACAGAGTTACTTTTTTAGCAAAAAAAGTTCAAATTTAAATGCCTATAACTTTTGACATCGGAAACATTTTTTCAAAATTTGATGCAATTTGGACCCACTGTTGAGAAAAAACCTCATTAAGCCTAATACTTCTTAAAAAAAATCTTTCAAATCGGTTCAGATATAAAGAATCAGGATGGTTTTAAAAAACTTTTATACCCGATGTGTTTAATTTTGGGACCCTGTGGACCCGCCCCTTTAAGTCTATATAGTTCAAGCTCAAAATTTAAACTCGTCTGTACCTCTACTATCACTATGTGAAATTTCATTGAAATCGGAACAAACGTTCCGAAATTCCATAATTATTTCCATTTCAACAAGTGCGACATTCAAATGTAGCGGCATCTCATTCTAGGACGTCAGACATTCACGGGCTAGGCTGGATGTGGTAAACATATCTGTCAGTAAACATCACGATACTTCTGTATTATAATACCTTAGTCTGTTAACTGAAATTTTGATGCTGCACTAACCAGCACTAAAAATTTTAGATTATGATAAAATCCCTCAGAGGTTCTTTCATATTTTAAGTTTATTAAATTTGTCATAGTGGCACACTGGCTTTAAAAATATAAATTATTCTTTCGTATTATAATTTGCTCTTGTGAGAAGTACAAAATTTTACTCTTCAAGTTTTTTGAAAATTATTGAACGTTCCCCATTTTAGGTAATTATGGCTAAATTTTTTTATTAACAGCATGTGTGTAAACAGGTATTTACTTGATATTCAAAATATTTTCAAAAATATATAAGAAATAAAATATTATTTCGTTTAATACCCATAAAAGACAGTGTCCAAGAATTTAATATTTCATACCATATAAGGAATTTATTTGCCACTGTGCGATGTGCAAACAAGTTTAGAATAAACCTCTTAATGACATCCTACACAATTTAAATTATTCTTCAAATGCTCGTGTACAAAGTATGTATGTATGTATGTTTATAAAAATTTTAACCAAATGAAAGAAAGCGAACTAGTTTTGCCCATTAATGTAGATTTAGCAGACGTACAGACATACATTTTAATATGTATGCAAATTGTATGCAGTGGCAGTAAGATAAGATTATGTTCAACATTTAAAAGACATTAGACATAAACACACAAATGCTTATCCCCATACACTTACACACTTATTCACATAAAAATATTTATTTAAACAACAAATTTTTTTTAATATTTCCCTTCAAACACAGAAGATAAATTTGTTTCCAATCGTCCAGACGTCACTTATTAGTGATTTCTAGATGATCGTCGTTTTATCTCCCAAGAGTATACTTTAGAGTCACTCCTGGAAGATAATATGACGATAATTCGAATTGATCAAAAACAAAATACATTACTATTGCGCATTAATCTTCTTGGTATGTGTTTTAAGATTGTCAGTTTTTTTTTATAAAAAGAGTACAACACAATAAAGAACAGCAAGCAAAATCATAAGCATCAGTAATAAATAACACAAGGGAACAAAATTGAACTTTTTTCGTGCGGCCTGGAACTTTATTGCAAATTTTTACTAATTTGAGGTCGCTGATTTCAAATATAAACTAAATTTTTCTCTATCAGCTCGACTTTTTGAGATACATCGTAATGTCTAAAATTAAGGCACTTTCACCACATATATTGGAATAACTTGAAAACGGTTCACCATATTCAGTTAAAAAAAACCCGAAAAATCGGCAACAATATTACCTTAACCCGTACTTACATTGTTTTTAAATTTTCCTAGTAGTTTCAGAGATATCGTTGAAGTTTAAAAAAAAAATTTTTTGTTCTTTAAAAATTCATAAAAAATAAAAATGCTCAAAAATCACAGTTTTGGTCTAAAAACATTTAGTTAAACATATTTCGAATGAAATGTTCACAATTTACTAAGAAAACTGAATTGATAAAAATCGAGTATGTTGGAACAAAATTTTACTTTTTTGTGTTGACTGGAACTTTATAGCAATTTTTACTGTTCCATTTTTTTCGCGATATTCCGTACTGGGGAATAGTCATTTTGCGGCATGGTAGCTTAAAGTCAATTTTGTATAAGACTAGTGTGCTGAATACTAGAAAATTATTGGGTTTGTCAAATTGGCTCTAGTTTTTGAGATAAAGACTAATAGCTATTTCACTGAAAATAACTAAATAAAAATACCAATATGTTTTTACAAAATTTTTTGCCACATATATAAGAAAAATTGTTGGGGTTGTTAACACAATGTATTCTAACGAACTCATATTTTTCAAGACAAAAAGCACTTACAATATACGGAATCTAGGATTCAACCGAACTGTTAATTTAAGTGAATGCAATATATTGCAAAAAAAAAAAACAAAAACAGTTATAAATATATATTTACTATTTTGACAATAAGAGAAATTTATGAAAAACTGAGGTAAAAAAATTATTAAACTAAAAAAAAAAAAACATTTTTAATTTAGGTGTTTTGAGCATAAAAAATTATTTTAAACGCTCAGGTCAAAAACTTTATTCATTATTAAATATGAAAAGTCTGTTAAATGTTCAGGTCATAAAACTTTATTCTTTTTTAAAATGAACTCAATTCGTGATTTTTCATTGGGTAATTTTTTTATTATTAGCTCATAAATTGCAAGTCTGTGCATATATATACAGTCAACACAAGAAAAGTTCAATTTTGTTCCAACATACACAATAATTTTTTTTTTTTTTTTTTTGTGGAAATCGCGATTTTTATCGCAATGAAATAAAGCTCATTTCATTCGAAATATGTTTAACTAAATGTTTTTAGACCAAAACAGTGATTTTTGTCGCATTTTTATTTTTTATGAATTTTTAAAGAACAAAAAAAAATTTATTTTCTTTTTAAATTATTATTTTTTTTTCAAAATTTCAACGATATCTCTGAAACTACTAGGCAAATTTAAAAACAATGTAAGCACGGCTTAAAGGTAATATTGTTCCCGATTTTTCGGATTTTTTTTTTAACTGAATATGGTGAACCGTTTTCAAGTTATTCCAATATATATAGTGAAAGTGCCTTAATTTTGGACATAACGGTATATCTCGAAATGTCGAGCTGATAGAGAAAAAAGGAGATTATATTTGAAATCAGCGACCTCAAATTAGTATTAATTTCTAATAAGTTCCAGGCTGCACAATGACTGCTTCCCAGTGTAATTTAACTTAGAGTTTAGCTGTAATATTAAATATAAGATGAAAAATATTAAGCGATTTGTAATCAACAAAAGATATTTTAAGAAAGTAAGTAAATTTTATTAAGCTTTTATTTAATAACTAGCCAATATCCGGTGCGCTTCGATGCTCACTTCGTTGTGCACATTATACTGTGTTCACATATAAAGGTTTTTTTAAAAACGAGTTGTTTTCTCAAAAAACACAAACAAATTGATTTGTTTTCTCATATATTTAAAGCCAAAAAACATTTAGATTCGAATGGTTTAATTATTTAACACACAAAAAAACATACTAAATTTCCATACGGGAAAGAAATTTTTAGTATTTTTAATACATAGAAATTCGTTGAGAAAAAGGAATTTGTAAAAATTATCAAACAGTTTAAAAACAAAACATTAAAAATAATGAATGAAATTTATATTTGTTCGTAAATTTTATTTATTTATTTATTTTTTTGAATTAGAAAGTGTTTGTGTGTGAAATTTTTATTTAAATCAAAAATTTGTGAAAATATTTTGACAAACGAAAAAGAGGCCAAAAGGAAAAACACAATAAAATTATATGTGTTTTTCAAAAAACAAGTGAAAAACTTTACTCCTCTGCCTCATAAACATAAAATTATCAAAATGGTACCCCCGTATTTAAAAAGAAAAAAGAAATAAAAAATATTGGTTCAAAAGATACTTACAGCTCCAAAAAAGTACCATCACTCATGTTTTACCTCCTATGCATCCTAATTTTCATAAAGTACCAAACATCTTTCTGTTCTTTTACTGAGCAGAGAAGAATGCGATTGAATTTGTTTTTTTTTATATATATATTTTTAGTTTAGGATATATTTCGAGCAACGAAAATGTACCACGAAACAGATTTTACCCCTTTTTAGCTCGTAAACGTTTGAATTTCGAAAAGGTGCAGAACACGTATTTGCTCTTTCTTTATATACAACTTCCACGAGGAACAATTCTTCCCGAAGGAAGATGATTTTTGTGATACTTTGGCAATAGTTTTGGCGATGAATTTCAACTTCTTAGTGATTTCCGCAATACAAAATATTTGTTGGGTTTAGATAACTACTCGTACATACGAAAATACTTGTACATTCAATCTGTTTCGTTTTTATATAAAAAAAAGTTAGCCTGGTGGGAGTTTCCTATGACGCTCTAGACAATTTTAGTCTTGAGTTTTTTAAAAACGTTTAATATTAAATAAATAAAATACAAAAAAACTAATCATTAACCAAAGAATACAAAGAATGGAAGGTTTGTTAAAAAAAAAACAAACTCTGTTGTCAGAAAAACCTGACTTTAAGGTTGTGTTAGTCAAATTTTACTTATATGTATTAGTGCTTAAACTACTTTTACCACACATCATAACTATATGTTGCACAAAATATTATTCAAAAATTATTAAATATAATTCATCAAAATTATATTCGAAGATTTTCATAAATTTTCATTTTTTAATGCGAACTACATCCACAAATTTAAATATAATTAAATTTTTTGGCTTTTTGTTGATATTTAAAAATATTTTCAATTCCGTTTTATTTCTAATACCAAAAGTAGTAACTTTTATCATTCAATTTAGATTTTATTATAGAAAAAGGGAATGTCAAAAAATATATATTTTTTCGGATAATGCAAAATATTTGTGTTACGGGAGTTAAAATACAATAAATGTACGTGAAAAAATAATAAAACTATTGTGTGCTAGTGAAAAAATGTGTCGCGAATATAAGTTTCTTTAAATTTTAAAGGAAAGTTTTTTTTTATTTTGTGTTGATTTTCTCTCTCTCTCTCAAGTGTGTTGAATTCACACAGAACTTGTATATGAGGAGAGAAAAATGTTATTATAGGAAATTGAGCCAGTTTCTTTTCTTTGTATTCTTTGTTATTAACAAACAATTTTAAAATCCGTTGTAATAAAAAAACACCTGAATAATTTTTAGCAGCTGCTTAAAGATTTAACACACAATTTCTTGTTCCTTCTTCAATCTCACTGTTGTTTATTTTTGTTGTAATTTGAAATTCCTCTAGAGCTTTAGTTGTTGTTTCTTGCTGCCGTAAATAGTTAGTTGTTTCTGGTCAAAATAAAAGCGCTTTTTCAGCAACATTTATTCTATTCTTGTTTATTCTGTAAGATTTTCATCAAAGAAGATTTTTTTTACGACTTTATTTATTTCATTCTTTCGTTTACAGTTGCAAGATTTCCGCTGGAATTTTTTTTTCTCTTTCTTCTTCAAACTACTTCCATTAATTTGCATATAAAGTGCGTTATAAAGTGTTTTTGTGATGTATTTTGTTTTTATATATTAAATTTTTTTAGGGTATTGTAATATTATGCACTGAGAGAAGAGTTTTGCGTGAAAATAAAGAATTAATATTTTATATGGATATTTAGGGCACTAAACTATTTCGTCCCAAATTTGGACGAATTTTGACGACTTATCAAATGGGCCACGTCTAGTTGATCGAGGCTGTATATTGTTATCATTATTTTTCTTTACTATCTGAATAAAAAGAAAAATAAATAAATAATAAAAAACTGTTAAATAAATCAATTGTAAAATAAATCTACAGTCAAAAGCTAAATTACGAAATAATTGTATTTTAACTGAGCAAGGAAATCCATGTAGAAAGATCTCTCAAAAAATTCGCAATGTTGAGCTTGTTATGGAAAATTTTCTAGACCCGTGATTTTCAATCGCGGTACGTTGGATTGGACAGCACACAAAACGAAGATTTATTCAAATATTAATGTTTAGATATTGCAATAAATGCTTATAATAGGTAATAAAAGATAAAATTCATTATCATTATCTGTGAAATTTATTGCTCTATATTGTTTACTTTTTCTGGTACGCTATCAAAGTTCAATAATTTTTCATAAATTATAGTGAAATTTGCAAAATTTCAAGTGTGATTTTTGTTAGTCTTTGTACAAATATAATAATTTTTTTTTAACATATGTATTAAGTTCTGATAGTGAACTATACTCCTAAATAAAATTTATTGAGATATATGTTGTATAAAAATGTATAATATATTTATGTAGAGTTTTAAAGGATTAGCGAGTCAGATCAGGTAAAAATATTTATGTAGTAATAAAATATGTGACTTCAGCTTAAGTAATACAAAAAACATTTTGCCAATATTTGACTATTCGAAATTATTTCAGTTTATTTCACATTATATTAAACAGTTTTATTAACATTCTTATAATTATTATTGTTTAGCTGTTGTAGAAAATAATTTAATAATAATTATTAAATAAGTAATTGGTGATATTCATGGTTTCAATTTATATAAAATATCTGAAAATGCTAATAATTAATGGTTTCCAACTTGCAGATAAAATAAAATGGCTAATATTTAATCATTTTTGCACAGATTTTAAGTCTTTATGAGAAAAGAAAGAAAAGTTTTTTTTGGGGGTCTAATATGAGGCCTGTGGCAAAAAAATTGACGAAACTTGGAAGTGTTATATATTTCTATAAAACTTTCGTATGCGACACACACATTATCTAGGTGCTAACTAACATTTTTGTATACGATATGTACTTTTTTGTGCCAAATGTTATCTTGATACTGACTTAATGTGGTATTTTTGAACGATGAAGTGATTTTTGGAAGTGAGATTTATCTAAACAAAATTTCGTACTCAAATTTTACATAAAACGTATTTGTTTCCCACATTTAAGGAAGTTTTGTTCCGGAAGTAATTTTGTATGGGGGCTAGGAGAAATAATGGACTGATCATAACCAATTTTAACATATTATATTATTGACAAAAAAAAAAAAAAAAAAAATATTTCGATAATAATCTGCATACCCAGTTATATTCCTAGAGTATGAAGCATATTTTACATACGTTGTAACTAATGATCGTCGATTCGAAGAGTTCTATTTTAATGAACTTCTCTTATAAGTTAAAGTGACAAAAAATTTTCGAATAATATTATTTGATTCTTCGCTTTGCCAGAAATCAAAATAAAAAATTTATTTGGATTTAGTTCATAAAGAAAACAGTTTGATAAATTTTATAACCAATGTAGTTTTTATGTGAATTTTCCTGAAATCACATCGAAAAAGAAACCAAAAATTATCACAGCTTAAAATATGAGGTGAAAAGCAAAACAAAACTTAAAATAACAAGTTCACGGCAATATAAAAAGCAACAAATCATATCAAAAATCTCAAAATTTTAGCAAGAGGTGCAAACCTCTACTTTTTGTTCCCCACGAATAGGTTTTTGACATTTAATACATGGTAGTTTTGTAATTCAGCATTTTTGTATTTCTTTTATTATTAATTGTATCTCTTATATAAAATTTTCATATTAAATAACGTTGCATATTTAGTCCTTCATTTATGTCATGCATAAAAGTTTTACTATTAACTGTTCCTTCTATTGCTAGACGGTAAAAAAAATATACCACTTTGTTGGCATTGATTTATATGATGCCAGCTGCCGTCTGTTTGACGGTTAGAATCTCCAAAAATGCGCCTAATTCAGGAAAGGTGTATAGCGCATTTTTATTATTTTGTTGCAATAATTAGAACCGGCAATGTCCATCCAGCTATGATCACTTCATCACTTCTGCTAATCTGAAGCTCGCAGATATAAAGATAAAATAATGAAATCTGATATGTGAGCCTATTTTGGAGCAATAATATAACACAATAAAATTGGTTAAATTCAAATCATTATTTCACTCAGCCTCCATATAAAATTTGTCCCGAAAATAGATCAAATGCTCATAAATGTATTTAAATAAAATTCATCGCAGATGAGTTTTGTGTAAGCAAAAATCATAATACTAAATTTTATAAAGATCGATTCGTAATTTACCATAGCTATAGCAGACATATAAGATCCGTACCGAAATTACTTTTCCCATCATAATTCCTATATAAATGACCTTATAAATATAAATGTTTGTAAAAATAATTCTTATTTAAGTGATCTTACAGCCAAATCTCAAATGGATCCATCCATAAATGACCATAGCTTCCATATAAAACCCTGCCACGTCAACGCAAATTCACAATTATATTTGCACATTAAAGTGACTTAATATAGAAAAACCTGGTCTACTGTTACTTTTCAATTTGACTTAAGTACTTTCTGAAAATTCCATATAGTTTTTTTCTTAAATAAAGCAAATTAATGAGCAAATTTAAATATTATTTTAAATTTTTATTTCTTTAAATTTGTTTTGTTTTGTTAAGAAAACAGGCATTTTTACTTTTTAATTTTTTTGATTTTTTTTGCACATCGCAAAAAAATCCACAAAACGTTTTTTTAGATTTTTATACAACACATATTATGTAAAAATGCAAAGTTTTTATTTTTACACAAGTTCGTCAACAAATTTTTTAAAAAAATATTAAAAATATTTCCACAACATTAACTTTAACAAATAATTATTAAATATGTTTCTAAATATTTCTGCTTAACAATCTATTGTAATATATATATATATATATATATATATATATATATATATATATATATATATATATATATATTATAAAATATAAAAATATAAACTTGAAAAAAGAGTTTTTACCACTGTGATTAAAAATTGCAGAAAATCTATGATTTTGACAGCGCGGAGTGAAAAAAAATATTGAATTTTTTAACAAAAAGTAATGATCATTTTATCTTTTTTTTAGCTAGAATTAATTATTTTTCAAAATAATAATTTTCAACTAAATGCCATTTTTCTCAATTTCACCAGATACAGAGATTTGGGTTTTATAGGTGGAACAAAAAGTTAACTTTTCGACTTTTTTCAATTTTCAAATAATCGATTTTTCGACTTTTTTAATTTGAAATAGTCAACTTTTTTATTATTTGTCTTATAAAAACTTTAGAAATATTAAATATATACAACGTAATCAAATATATTAACTAATTAACAGACAACCTGCGCAATGAAATTACACAAAAAATAAAAAAAAACTGCTAAGAAAGAAGCTATTCCTTTTTGATAAAGTGATTTTTTGAGACTTCTTCCGACTATTTTCGCCTTATTTCTTTAGATGTAAGTGAAATAAAAACTGCGAATATTTTTTTCCGATTTTTTTTTTGACTTTTCGAAAGTCGACTTTTCGACAAATTTTCAAACCAAGAAGTCGATATCGGTTTTTCGACTTTTTTCAACAAAAATTCAATTATTCGATTATTCTAATGTCGATTTGATAAACACTACTCAGTATGTTTGTTCATATGGCCATTAAAAATTTTATGTTTAAAGTAAATGTAGCAATTTGTTAGATAACAACCAAATTTTGCACAAGTCTTAATATTGGTTTAGTCATAAAGTTAATTGAATTTTAGCTATTTATATCGGCTGATTATTTTATATAGTTATATAGTTAAAGATATTTATGATTAAAGCTTATACTTTTCGCAAATACCAAAAGTTTTAGTAAAAGCTAGTTTTTAAAATTTTAATTAATCGCCACTTTATGATCATGTTAACAAAAGTTTTTTCAGTGTAATTTGGTATCTGTTGTTGGTCTGACAAAAATTCTGAAAGTTTACCTTTCCTTGTACTATATAGCGTTTAACTTTTTGTTGCTTGTGTGATTTTTTAGTTAACCAGTGTTTTTTTTTTTTTTTTTTTTTGTCCAATTTAGTTACAAACATTTATACCAAATTTGTAGTTCCAACAAAATTCTAAATTCTCTATTGTTGACTCCCTTCTGTCCTTTACATCTTCACTAACACATACCAACATACTTACTCAAACTCTAACGGATACATTAAGTTTTCACATAATTTTCCCATAATTTTCTTTTAGAATTTTCTTGAAAGCATACATCTTATTCTTTTTGTTAAATTTACACTCAAACATTTATTTAGACACTAACAGTAGA
This sequence comes from Protocalliphora azurea, assembly GCA_932274085.1. NCBI lineage: Eukaryota > Metazoa > Arthropoda > Insecta > Diptera > Calliphoridae > Protocalliphora > Protocalliphora azurea. Next base: position 68,630,649 of record OW026522.1, on the reverse strand, counting down.
AAAATATGTAGCAAATATACTTTTATTAACTAGATGTAACTGCAAGTATGGGGATGGATGTAAGCACCTCCAAAAAAAAAAAAAAAGAAACAAAAAGAAAGAAAAAGGTAAATGCTGTTTATTTTCTCACATAACTTCTTTTTAAGAACCATTTTACGTATTTAACGTATGTATGTATGTATGTATGTATGTACGACTACAAATATCTTACTGTGTCCGTCTGTCAGTTGTTTTTTTTAAGTATGAATGAAAAATTTTACAAATACTGCAGTTTTTGTTGCATTTCCTGCAATCTCATCTTTTATATAGTACTTTTTCGTAGTTAAATCAGCTTTTTTATTGTAAGTAAATATTTTTGTGTGTAAATATCTCTGTTTGCGTGTGTGTGTGTTTTTTTTTACATTTGTATTTGATAAGAATGTAATTTTTAGTTTATTTCGTTCTCATTTTAATCGTAAACACATCTCCAGGTGGTAAAAGTTTATTTTCTTTTTATTGTTCTATTTTTTGCGACAACAGCATTAAGATTTGAACAACTTGTTTTAGCACCATGAATTTGATTTGATTTTTCTTATAGCAATTATATGTTGTACGGGTTTGTCAGTTATTTTGTTAAGCTGATTTTGGGAGCCTTTATACATATATATATATATACTTTGTGAATTGGGTAAATATTTTTATAAATTTGTTAAATATATATATATATATATATATATATATATATATATATATATATATTTAACTAAATAATAAAAATATTTACCCAATTCATAAAGTATATTATTTCAACTATTAAGGGTTATTAAAGGTATACTTCTAAACAAGAGTATTCACTCAAGTAATGTTGTTAGACTAATCGATAAAATCAAATAATTGTTTGATTAAATTAAAATCAAAAATTTTGAGTAAAATTTTATTCGAGTAAATTATACCGATTGATCGAACAATTCGAGTAAGAAACTATTTTAAAGATATTTTAATTTGAGTTTTTTAAAAAATATTGAATATTGGTTCTGTGAGGGTTATCACTTCTGCTGAGATTGCTGAACCACTAGAGAATTCTTTGGTATTACCAGAAGGTAGAATCTGAATGTCGGAAGACCGAAGTTGAAATCCTCTCCCGGTATATCTATTACCGTAAAAGATGTATAATTCACAGTGCTTAACTTCTATTGGTGACCCTGTTGTAACACCTTTCTTACAATCTTGAAGATCACCGAATTTTATATACTCTGAAGCAATATTCTCAACGAGTAAAATAGGAGAAAACAGAAAAAACTATAAAGATAAAGAACTTATTTCTATTAAAAGATAATAGTGCTTGAAGTTTATCTAGATAAAAAAAAAATACTTTGTATTGTGTTTTTATTATATGTTTCAAATTTTTGCAATTTTTAATAAAAGGTGTTAAAAAATAAATGCATTTGTTCTAAATCCTTTATTTGCAAGAAAAAACGGTTTGTTTAATATCAGATATTTTAATTGAAAGCGTACATTATTATTAATGATTTTTAAACATATAAATATGTACCAATACGTGTTTTGTGTCCATCTTTTTAAACAAAAAATTTTTAAATACTTGAACATGTATTTTTACTCTAATTAGAGTCAATTAGGAGTCAAGTTACATACAATAAAAAATTTATTAGAGTGCAGCAAAAATTTTACTTTCTTGGTAAGCCAAATTTCATCGTTACTATCGGGTAACTATGTATTTAAAAATCGGTTGAAAAATTCATAATTTTTGTATGGCGATATCCAGGAATTCATTTGTATAACTAACACATCTTCTAGTTGAACAAGTATTTACTTACTAGGAGCCAAATAATGAGAACAAACAAAAAAAAAAAAACATAGTCGAGAATTTTTGTCCATGTTCCTAATAAAAAAAGTTGGCAACACTATGTCTGAGTAGATACTATTCTATAATTTTTTCGTCAGCTGGTTTTTTTCTATTTCTTTAAGTTTTTTACTAGAAAAAAGTTACTTTTATTTTAAAAATAATTATTTTTTTAAAAATTTTTTTATATATTTATCTACGAATATAAAGTTGTAATTATTATCCTGTTGAATGGTTGCTGCTGTTCGATTGTTGTTGCTGCTGCTGTAGTTATGCGCCATTTTATGCGCCTTTGTAATTTTCTTTATAAAAATAAAGTAGACTTGATATCTACATTTATTTAGTTATGGCACTGAATAAATGGGTCCACAAATGTGGTGTGTGTAAACTTGGTTTTGGAAGCTAGTCAAGTATTTTATGTGATATTTGCTCTTTAGGGGTACACGCCTCCTGTGCCGGCATCTCTAATGATGATATGACAAAAATTAATGAACTTTCATCTATGTCTTTCATCTGTGCCCCATGTAAAGGCAACATTTCTCCTAGCGGTATTCGTGGTGAGATTTCTAGTTTGAATTCCAAATTTGATGAGCTGAGTGCTAAAATGGATGAATTTATCACTAAAGGGAATTATGACCGCAATTTTATGAGACGATCGTATAATGATGCTGTTTCGGAATTCAAAAAAAAAAATTATCTTTCTGCGTTAAAAAATTGAAAAGTGATATTGGTGGCTGCAATAAATTAATCAGGCAAGTTGAATCTGAGACTAATGCTAAAATAACAGTTCTTGAAGCTGAAAATAATGCTTTATATAAAAAGTTTAACCGGTCTGACATAATTTTTGCTGGTTTGCCTGATTGTCTAAAAAACTTTACAGATACTATTATTGATTTGGCATCGTTTTTTGATATTCAAATTACGTCCAGTGATATTTATCAGGATTGTTATATTAACAAGAAAAAATCCATACTTGTCAAATTTAATAATGTTATAGTGTGGGACAAGATTATGGATGAATATTTCAACACTATTAAAACACAGCCTCTCAAAGCATCGGATTTTGTGATTGATCCAAGGATACCTGATAATTTACTAAATCACCGAGTTTTTCTTAATGAGCATTACTCACCAGCACCGAGAAACTGAATGCCTTATGTTTAAAATTAATGCTGATAATACTTCCAGGGAATATGATGCTAAAGGCTGCGTTGAATTACTAAAAAGTGAAACTGTAGATGCCATACTGGATTGATATATTTTAATTTATTATAGTTTAAACCTTATAGTTTTAGTATTTTAATTTATTTTCCTCTAACTTTGTTATTTTTTAACTTTTTGATTTCAATTACTTATAACCAGCTGTTGAAATTAATTGAATTTATATAAATTTCATTGTTATTAATTTGATACATAATGTATCCCTTTATTTTTATTCATTTTACATGTCTTGGTTCCTCCGTATAGGTTTTTTAAATATCTTTGATGTCTTCTAATGACAATATTAGTCCGATAGTAAATGTTAATTCTTATGCGATATCTGTACTTCAAAGGGATTCTAATAAGTTTAAAGCTGGTCACTTAAATTGCCGCAGTCTAAAACCGTCAATACATTCAACTAAACTTGATGAAATTTCCACTATACTAAAAGATGACACCTTTGATGTGTTTGCGGTTTCTGAGACTTGGCTTAATAAGAATGTTCCTTTTGTGCTGTTAATATTTCTGGCTATGTTTTCTGTCGAAATGATCGTCCGTCTAGAGGTGGTGGTGTGGATTTATATTGAAGAAACTTAAGTTCAAATCAGTTTTTAAGATGTGTGCTGCTGGTCAGTGTGAATAATTATTCTTTGAAATGTATTTTATACATGTTAAAGTTTTATTTCATGTGGTATACCTACAAAATGGTAACTTGGAAATGTTTGAGGAGCGTCATCGACATTATATATATATATAAATTCAATATCAAGAGATCATTATGTTTAAGACTGAATTTATCAATTGTTCATAATTCTATGCAAACACACTATGATATAGCTAGCTAATGACTCTACGTCTTTACTAGACTATTTTTTAGTAAGTGATCAGACTATTATAAAATTTTCTGATCAGTTTCATTATTGTTCATTATCTGATCATGCACTGGTTTTTGCTTGCTTTGCTTTTGATACTATTCAAATGCATGATTTTGTGGAATATCTTTAAAATACGAGGGCGGATCAATAAGTCCGTGACTTTTCGAACTTCCCTCGTAGTTATATGAAATGCAACACCATTCCCATCAAGTACCACCTGTTAATAGACTACTGTCAAATTTTGAGCCAGTGTCGTCATTTACTTTGCACTTAACAGCTGTTCAAAACAAACAACCTCGTGTATTTTTCTAAAAACCGTCAATCAAACCAAGGAAAAGCTTGATAAATACTGTGGGGACCATCGCTTTCAATGGCAAAAAAAGTGGTTTACTGACTTTCGTTGTGGTAGCACAAGTACAAATGACGCTAAACGTTCTGGACGGCCAATTGAGGTCAGTACACCAGAAAATGTCGAAAAAATCCACGATATGGTGTTGGCCAACCGAAGAGTTAAAGTGCGTAAGATTGTTGATGCCATAGGCATTACATATGGCAGTGTGGTTTCGATTTTAAATGATCATCTATCATTTGAAATGATCAGGTTTAAGTCAGTTGTCTGCAAGATGGGTGCCAAGAAGCAGTTTAAACAATGGGTTTCTCCGGGTGAACCTGCTCCAAAGAAGGCCAAGGTAAGTTTGTCGGTCAATAAGCTGATGGCAAGAGTTTTTTGGGATGCACGCGGGATAATCCAAATCGATTACTTTCAAAAGGGAAAAACAATAAACGGCGAATATTATGCCAACTTATTAGACCGATTTGATGAGAATTTAAAAAGACAACGACCCCATATGGCCAAGAAAAAAGTTCTATTTCATCAGGATAATGCACGGGTGCACACGTGTGCAGTCTCAATGGCAAAACTCTATGAATTGGGCTAAGAATTGGTACCTCCATATTCTACGGATTTAGCCCCTATTCCAAACCTATTTCCAAACCTAAAGAAATGGCTCGGTGGAAAGAGATTCAACTCCAACGATGAAATTATTGACCTAACAAATGCCTATTTTAAGGACCTCGAAAAATTCTATTTTTTACTCAAAGTAAATGACGACACTTGCTCAAAATTTGACAGTGGTCTATTAACAGGTGGTACTTGATGGGAATAGTATTGCATTTCATATAACTACGAAGGAAGTTCGAAAAGTCACGGACTTATTGATCCGCCCTCGTAATATAGATTGGAATACTTTTTTTTTGTTTATTTGTCAAGTTTTGATTATAACATTTTTCTTAGTAATACTGATGTTAATGATAGAGTCACTATTTTTTCCTCCCTTCTATATTGTCGAGGTCGTTAAGGGATATGGCTTATTCTGAATATCGGAGAAATCGATGGGTAGAAAATTGGCAGTTATATTGTAAGCTTTGTAATAAAGCCAAGATTGTATACGGAGAGAGAAAAGGAAAAATTGTTTCTCTTTTCGTTGTATTGACGAGATTGAGTTACTTGAAGCTTGGAACACAGTTAAGTCAGGATCAGTTAGTATTGATAACATTCCTATCAAGTTCATTAAATTTATTTTTCCTCATATTGCATATTTATTTTTGAACTTAATAAATTCCATTTTAATGACTTCGGTTTTTCCTGAATTTTGGAATCTGGCCGAATTGTACCAATTCCAAAATCAAAGAGTGTTCTTGATATAGAATATCTTAGGCCCATTTCTATTTTACTGACAATTTCAAAAATTGTCGAGCACCTTATTAACTATCAGATACTTCAGTCTATGAATAGTATCTGATAGTTAATAAGGTAATAGATCTATAAGATCCAGTAGGCTTTTCTCACGGGTTGCAGTACTACATCACTGTTGCTTAGTCTAAATGATTCTATTAGGGAGAATGTTAATCTTGGTAAGTTAAGTGCATTGATTTCTCTTGCGTTATCTAGAGCTTTCAATATTATTTGCCATTTGAAAATGATCAGTAAACAATTTAATTTTTCAAATTCTGCGCGTAAATTGATAATGTCATATTTGCTTGGAAGGTCGCAGTTTATCGACTTTAAAGGAAAAAAATCGAGTTTACTTAATCTTTATACTGGTGTCCCTCAAGGTCCTGTATTAGGGCCTCTTTTATTTATTCTTTATGTGAATGACCTATATATAAATACCAATTCAGATACTTGTGGGACATTCTTGTATGCTGATGATATTTTTTTTTGTTGTTTAACAGTGACTTAACTCCCTTAATATTAATTAATCTAAGTCTAAGGCGATATTGTTTAATTCCTTTAATAACTTTAATTTTTATTTAAATAATTTTGTAATTAAATATATTTTTCAGCATAAGTGCTTAGGGGTGATTCCTGATAGCGATCTTTCTTTTGGGTGTCATATTGATTTCGTATCTGGGAAAGTTTGGGAGGCATTAAGGAGAATATACTTAACAAATATGTATCTATATTACCTTAAAGTATTATCTGGCTGTTCTATCATCTCTATTAATAGATTGAAATCTATTGTAAACACTATTGTAAGATTTATTTATAATATAAAACGTTGGCATCACATTTCGGTTTATGTTGGTAAGGTTCTTGGACGTTCTTTCAATAATTTTATAAAATAACGTAGTTTGATTTTTTATAATATAATTAGAAATGGTTTTCCATCTCAATTGTGTAATAAATTTATTCTTTTACGTTCTTCTAGAAATCCACGAATTTATATCCCGAGAATTTTTAAACTAACTTTGATCGTTTGTTGTGAGGATTGTTCGCTGTTGGAATTGTCTGCCTTATCAACTTCGAATTTTTCCTCATTCCAATAATGTGTTATTGCCTACTTAGCTGAAAACATTTGATTCTCCCGATTTATATATTTTATTACTACTGCTGGACATATATTATTCTTTTTTTGGTTACTAATAATAGATATAATTAGAATTTTTATGGCTGGGGAGTCAAATACGTTTTTTAAATATAATTAAACACTTTATGTTGTATTAGTTTTAAGTTTTATATTTTCTATATCTAAGACTCAGAAATAATATTGTGTAATACATATTTATATTTTGGCCCTGAAGGCTTTGTACTAAGAAGGTAGGTGTTAGTAACTACGCCACGGTGACGCACAGTGGCTCATTTTGTCTTGTTTCGTTACAAAAATCATAACTTTTAAACTAAAGCAATTAAGGCTTTACAATGATTATTCATAATCGGTTCTAGATCCACGGGGGATCTAAACTTTTATGCGAAAATTCAATACTTTTTGGAGTTTTGTTTACATTAAATTGTATATTTGTATATCAAATACACATTTTCGAAAGATCTTAATTATTATTTTTATTTTATTAAGTAATTTTGTATGATAGTAATTTTGTAGATCTATGTAAAATGAAGATACCTTAATTAAATTTTGCACGAGAAATTATCTTGGCATAAGTATGAAGCCTGTTGAAATTTATTATTATAGAGTTTGAAGCTAATAAATATCTCAAATATGAAAATATTTAAGTTTTATTAAAGCGTTAATGTGTTTTGTGAAGATCAGTCCACAGTATAAGACCGACTTTCGGAAATCACTTTAACGTACATAAATTTCATATAAATGCTAATATCTAAAAGATATATTACAGAAATAAGTTTTATATAAGTAGAAAACACACTACCAAATTTTATAACGGGCCCACCTCCGAAAATCACTCAAATGTGAATAGATATCATAAAATTGTTAGTATCAAGATAATATTTTACACAAATAAGCTTTACTAAAATAGAAAACATGGCACCATGTTTTATGACGATTGCAGAATGGTCCCAAAACAATATTTTTTTTTGAAAATAATTCTGTAACTTTAGAACTATTAAATGTATTTGAATGAAATTTCACACGACCAATCCTGAGGTGTATTCCAAATGATTTGATGGAGCACAGGTTTTTAGCGGCTCCGCTGTTATGAAAATTTGTAAAAAATCGCCAAAATTTAATTCATGATTTGATTGAAAAAAAATTTACACATAGATAATCCTTATAACTGTCTACAAAAAATACGTTTACATATATGGAATATCTCTTTTACTTTAACATATACTTAGACCGAAATAAAATTCTGACCCATTTTTGGATATGTTTTTTTAGTTTTTTTAACTAGACGGGCTCAATTTCCGTACAAAATTTTAAATAATTTTCGTACAAGAATCACATATCTATCTATGTTGTTCCGATAAAAAGTTATATTATTTTGAAGTAGAAAATTTTTTTCACTTTCGCTAGCCCCATTAGAATTTCGTTAATTTTATTATTTTTATTTATGGAGTTCAAAAATGTAAAAAACCACCTAGATTACATATCGAAATTTTGGTATTTCGGAATAAAAGAATGAGAATCTATTTATGTGCTTGTTTTAAGGACAACTTTTTTATTATACTAAAATTTCATAACGATAAGCTTTAATTATATAGATTTTATTTAAGTTCAAATATTACCTTTTTATAAAATAACATTAAACATCAAAATTTTATGTTTTTTGATAAATTTGTGAATACGACCTATTTTTTATTGTTTTACATTTAATTCGAACTTTTTTTGTGACTGTATTATTTTAAGTTTGTTTAAAAAAATGGTTGAAAAAGATTTTCTTTTCAGTAAGCATTGAATTTTATTATTATGTTTTTTCAGAAATTGAAATTATTTTTTGTTTATAACCTGAAAAATTTTCTTGAATAAGTACGAATGAGTGAATTTTAAAATTACTATATATATATTTTTTTGTGAACCAATATACTTTTTTTTTATTGTGCTGCAAGAAACTAGAAGTGATTCCAACGTTTCCTATGCGAATCATATACATAAATATATATATATATATATATATATATATATATATTTATATATTTATATATATATTTATATATATATTTATATATATATATATTTATATATTTTTTTTCATCAGCATTGAGAAATGATTTCAGGACAAATAATATTCATAATATCTGGAATTTATATTTGTCAAACGGATTTGCACAATCTTGGTCATGAAATAGTGAACATTTACTTTTGCATTTTTGAAACCTCAATCTAAAATAAAAGAAGAAAGAGAGAAAGCGATAGTGTCCAATATTATTAATAGTCCGCATTGGAGCAATACTTGTGTGTTCTTTTTAAGAGTCCTACTTCATTCAAATTGTTGTTACACAACATAATATATTTCAATAACCATAGTTTAGAATTTTCTAACCATTATTTTATTACTTCCGTTAGGTCAAACCATTGGGATGACTGATTCGTCATACATTTGTTAACATTTTTACGTATCCCTTATTTAATTTGTTTTATTAACTTACTGTTATATTTTGACAAAAAAGAAATTCAATCATAATTTTTAAACTACTTGCTTAACCTCATTACAATATTACTTTTGGACGTTTAAATTTTTAAATATCGTAATAGTTATTATATCACTAAAATTTTTCATATTTATTATGATCACCTAAAATATTTATATATATATATATATATATATATATATATTTTTTTTTTTTGTTTTAAATAATGAAAACACTCGAATTCAAAATTACTTAAAATTTATTTAAAAACATAAAATATTAAATGTATTTTCACATATACACCAAAACATACATACACAATACTACAACAACAGCCAATAAAATGCACACGTAAATATTCATAACCAGGGACAGGAAGTTCATGCATTTAAAAAGTATGTGTTAGGTGCTTAAAAAATTCATTAAAAATTTTAAAATATGCCCTAAAAATAAATGAAATATGCACTTATTTCTTAACTTTTATTAAAAAAGCATGCATTTATAATTTAGCATCATATTAAATTAAAAACAAATAAAAAAATTCTTTAGACAGCTTTTGTTAATAGAAAATTGCCGTTTGACATTAAAAAGTGATGTTTATTTCTTCGTTTGAATATAAAATTGCAATAACTGTATTGGGAACACTTCTTTCGATGGCTGTGGTCTTTATGATATATCAATTTTTTTTTAAATGATATTATGGCAAAATAATCTCATTGGTAGCTGCTTTAAAAATAATTTATCAATTCTCCATGTTTTACAAAAACGTATGAAAACAACCAAAACAAACGTTTCATATACATAACTCCATATTAAACCAATTCGTTCTGCCTTGTGAAAAATGACCTGAAATTTGGCCCTCAAAGTCTGTATTTATCTCTATATTTTAGGCTACCAAAGGGCTGATATACCAAAAATTTTTTTCAGTGATATTGTTTTGACGAATATTTTAGGACAATACTTCTCCGAATGTAATTTCGCTTCTTAATATAAGATAAATACGGAACTTTCTGATGACGCACCTTTTACAATAATCAACGTCCTTCTATGATTATTAGTTTTGGAGAAATAGCTTACCACATATTAATTTGTGCAAGGTATTTTTAATATTTTAAAACATTTTTTAGCTCTTCTGAAAATTATGAAATGTAGACTTAAGTCTTTTTATCAAAAGTGCACAGAATTATTTTTTCTACACAAAAATCATTCTAAGTTGTAATATCTCGCTAAATATATAACATGTTCTAAAAAATATACATACCTAATTAATTGACTTACTTAATTTACCTGTTCAAAGAAATATTAAATGGATAGATATACTTGATTGTTGTATAATATTACAGAAACTTGTAGGATATAGCTGATTATTTTATTCTTTAATATGCTTAATATAATGACTTGAATACACTAAATTATATAAAAAAAAAACATGTAAATCAGGTATTGTTTTAATAACGATAAAAATTTCATAAAAAATTCAAGTACTTGCATAGAACTTCATTCAGTTTTTAGTAAACAGTAATTATGTTAATATTTTTTTTGGTAATAAATGAAGTAAAATAAGAAATAATTAAAAGAGGAGACCAATTTCGGAAGTCCCCCCTGCCCCGAGACTAGTTAGAAACTTGTGCTCCTCTAAAGCAGTTGGAAAATACCTCAGCAATAACTAAGTGAAATTTCATTGAAATATATTTAGCGGTTCAAAATTAAAAAAAAAACATATTAAAAAAGCTGCGCACTTATGTTTATTGAAAGGTGCGTGCAGCATTTACCATAGAAATGAAGGAAAATGTGGGCTCAAGTTTCAGTCAGTTTTTAAACGAATGTGCACACTATATATGCAAGGTTGGTATCATTGGAAAGGTTACAACTTGAAAACTAATAATATTTAGAACTAAATTTCCTCATTAAATTTTTATGTTTAGTGTTATTTTGTAAAAAAAATTAATATTTGGACTTAAATAAAATCTATATAAATAAAGCTATCATTGTGAAATTTTAGTATAATTCAAGAAAAGTTGGTCCTTAAAACAAGAACATTCTCACTTTTTATTCCCACTTCGGGAAAACTTGTTATCGGAGGCCTGGCTCATTAAATATTTTTTGTGTGTTTATCGAACATATTCACGTATTTAATCAATTTGTTTTTTTTTCAGCTTTTGACACATAAGTGAAAAAAAAAATAAAAGTTAGCGAAATTCTGATAGGGCTTGCTGTTATACTCGGATTTGCTTTACATGCATTTATGTTAAGCATTCTCTTAGAAACTTAAAAAATTGTATGGCCCAGAAGAAAATAATGGATTTTAAAACAAAAAAATATCACCATCTTTTTGAAAAAATCACAAAAATTCTTGCACTAAAATTATTTAGAAGCAAAAAAGAAAATCTGAAAAAACGTCCAAAAGTGAGTAAAAATTTTCTACGATCTAATATTTCTTAAAGTAAAAGGGATATCCACACGTGTAACCTTTTTTTTGTAGAGAATTATAAGGATTATCTTGTGTAAATTTTTTTCAATGAAATCGTAAATGAAGTTTTGGCGATTTAAAAATGTTCATACCTAAGGTGTGCTCCTCCAAATCAACTGGAATACTAATCAGGATTGGCCATTGAAATTTCATTCAATAAAGTTACAGAATTATTCGTTTTGGGACCACTGTGAATCGGTCCATAATTAACCATAGGTCCCCAATCAACATTAAGAAAAATTCGGATTTTCGTCATTATGATTTTGCTCTTTTAAATGTAAAGAGCAAGATAGGTCAACCAGTTTTAATTTATATATATATATATATATATATATATATATATATATATAGAAATATATATATATATAAATATATAAATAAATAAATATATATATATATATATATATATATATACATGAACCGATTTTCAATAAGAAACAAATTTACAAACATAATGGGGTTTTTATTGCTGACAATATTATGTATAATATTGAATTTTGAAGGAAAAATTTAAGCAGTCTATGGTCCTATCTCAATGTATTAAGACTCGTTTTGAAGCTTAAAGACTTTTTTCAATATTTTATAAATTTTGTGAAACTTCTTCATTAGTTTAAATGTTCTAATATTCTCTTTAATATATATTACAAGTTTTATAGAGTTTTTGTTTTTGCATTTAATGCAGCTAGAGGCAGGCAAATTTTATTTAATTATATAAAATAAAATCTAGTTAAACATTTCCAGGTAATATTTCCCGTCATAAACCAACACTTTTTTAGTTCTATTCCACTAAATTTTGAAAAATTACTTAAATATAGTATTTTTTAAAAACTGCGACCGATTAAAAATTAGGTCTATGGGCCTGTCCTAAAGTTTAAGAGCTCACTTTAAAGCTTAAAGATTTGTTAAATTTTAAAAATATCTTTATTACTACAATGTTCCCGGTTTTATTGCGAGGTTGTTACAGTTTTTTTTGTTTTGTACCCAGAGTGGTAGCTAGGGATAGGAAAATTTTAATAAATTAGGTGGAGTATTAGCTAGTTGAATTCCCACAGGAAATCTTTTCAATAACATGCTGTAACTTTTTTAGTTCTGTTCCATTGTATTTGCAAAAATGACCTAATTATAGAATCTTTTTAATAGTGTGGCCGCTTTAAAATAAAAGGCCTGGTAAAATATTTTCTATCTTGATTTATTTAGAATGAACTTGATTTTTAAATCATACGAAAAAAAAAAAAAATAATGATAGATTGAAGCAAAATGTTGGTCTTTTTTATAGGTTTAAAATGTAAACTTTGAGCGGCTGTAACAACAATATTTAACGGAGTCAAAATTTTTTTTTGATAAAGTGATAAGACCTTTATCAGACCAAATCATTACTTTTGTCAAATTCTTATGTAAATTTTTGGATTTTTGCAACACTTTTTAGCAAAATGGACAACTGTGCGATGTTAAATTGTGTATGTGTTGCTAACAATTTTCACATAGAAATAGAAATTTAAATAATTTGCAAAGAAAAATATGCAAAAATATGCTCTGCCTTACTGAACCCTTGTAGAACTGAATGAACTTTCTATTTACTGCTAAATTTACGGGTAATGATTACATTAAGTAATTTATTACATACACAATTATAATTAAACTGTAATTTGTAATCGGAATTTTCTGTTAAAATTACATGTTATTGTAATTGAAAATTCTAATTATTAATTGAATTCGAAAAGAATAAGTTGTTTTAAAAAAATAACGACTGTATGACGTTTAAAATATGCAAAATTATGTACTTCAAATAAAAATTGTACATTGAATTTTCCTAATAACATTTCAATATGATTTACTTTTAAGGGATTCAAAATGTAATTAAATATAATTATTTGCAGTTACATGTAAAGTAATTTAATTGAAATTGTAATTATTACCCTCCAAGCCAGTTAATCAGTAACGAGAAAAATCCATTTTTCATGAAATGGAACAAATTTTAATACGAATACTTAAAGGGTATTAAAATGTCAATAATGGTGATTTTTGATATTTTATCATAAAACTAGATATTTTACGATTAAAATAAGCTTTAACTCATGAATTTTTTTTTTACATTTTGAATTTTGCCTTTTAGGCCTTACAATAAGCATTTAAATCTTAAATCTAAATATAATTACCGGGAAAATCGCAAATATGCAATTGCATGTTTTTTTGTAGTTTGAATGAAGCCATCAATAAAATATTTACCCTTTTCAGAACAAATAAAGCATTTTTAAAACTTAAAATTAAAATTGATTTTAATGGATACTGCTAAAGTTCGTTAAAAGTTTCTAAGAAGCTTGATTTGTAGTAACAAATCATGAAGTTTTACAATCAGATTAATTGATCATTATTATTCAATTTGCCCCAATAGCATCGGTTAATATTGTAAAATCAATTTATTTTTTTGAATGAAAGCTATGTACGTAAATTTATATATGAATCTTTTTGATAATATCTGAACTTATTATATGTGTAAGCAAATAGAAGATAAATTAGAATTCAAAATAAGGCTTTTGACACAGTTGACAGATACATGAAATACTTTGTGTTATTACAAAAATTAATAGTTTAAAAACTATAAATAATTTTTGTTTTTTAAGAGCATATTTTCGCATTTTTTGAGAATATCTTTCATTTAGTACCAACTATACAAATGTACTTTTCCACCATTAGGATATAAATTTTGTCAATATTTATTACATATATATGGACAAAAAAACTAAACTTTTAAAATTCGACTAAAGTTTTTTTCTGACTTTTTTTCTTGGCACATTGACTTTTTTTAACGAACAAAAAACAGTACTTCAGCATTTAAAATCGTTTGGCGTGAATCAATTTCGCGAAACAGCCTAAAAGTTATCGCGGTTTAAAGTTGAAAATTAAAAAAAAAAAATATCTCAAATTTTAAACTTCACTTATTTATGTATATTATAATTGCGCACATTCGTAAATCTTGTGAAACAAGGAAAGCAGCTAGAAGTTCAACTTTTTTAATTCACTCAGCAAAAATAAGTCCTCTCTTCACGCATATTAATTAGTTCAGTAGAAAATTCTACTAACACATACAAAGACTTAAGTCTTTTTGACAGCTGAGATACGTTTTTTGAGAGCAAGTTGGACTTCTATTTGTTTTCTATGCTGTGAAAAACTATAACCACATGAAAAAAGACGGAAACTACTATCATTACTAGCTGAGTTGCACAGAAAAGTTATTTTTTAAAATAATTTTTGCACAATTTTTTAAATAATAAAAAAGATATCAGGTGCAAATTTAAAAAAATATATATGTATGTATAAATGTAAATTTTGTTAACTTCAAGTTTCTTTGAAATTATGAAAATGCCTTTTTGTCCGTAAATTCTGCAAAACAAAACCTTGCCACTGAGTCAGATTTTTATTGTATTTTTTTATTTTTGTGGATGTGCCCAAGCAAAACTAGTTGAGATATAAATATATCGTTTTGTACCAAATATGATTTATTTTGACAGATTAAAATAATAATAATAATAATAATAATAATAATAATAATAATAATAATAATAATAATAATTACAAAAATAAACTACAACAAGTCTCCCAATGTGCTTCACATAATTCTAAACCATTTTTTGATAATCAAAAACGGTAAATTTTGAAATTTGAAAATTTTGCAAAATTTTCAAAAAGTTTTAAAATTTTTGCAATTAAATATCCTGATGTGCCTCTTCGACCACACGATGTTAAAGTAAAAAAATCAATTCTCGCAAGAAACCGATTTCCTAAAAGTAGTCCTAAGAGTGTGCCTGGCGAAAAACTGTATTTTTTCAAAATTCGTGTTTATTTTTTCAAGATTTGGAGATACCATACTCTGTTAATCACGAAGGCACATTAATTTGATATGTCACAATCGTATCGTTTTTAAATATACCTTCGAGATGTCTGGAAAAGTCGATTTTTCATCAGCGATACTTTGACCAGAAATATCAAATTATTCCTTTACATCGTCTAGTGTTCCATATTGAATATTTATTATTTGGGAAAAATTTACGAAAGCGGAATTTTTCTCAAAAATAAATTTTTGGAAGCAATTTATGAGGCCGATTTTAAAATATTACAAAATTATTTGTACAATTTTTTGAGATTTTCTTTTTTAAATTCTGCCAATATTATTTGCTGAAAAATATATCACAAAAAATTTCATTAATGTAAACATTATTTGGAAAAAAGTATATCTTAGTAGAAATATATGTATTTTTCTATAATTTAGTTACATTCCCAAATGAATGTATTTATAAAATATTAAGATTAACTTATAAAGGTGATTTTTAAGTACTAATGAAGTTTATTTTAAGTTTTAATCTCAAATGTAGTTCGTTCTTGTTGTTTAAATAAAAAGTACAATTATACATATTTGCCATCCGTGGACCAAGATATGTGACATATTCAGACTTGGGAATATAATACGAGTATTATTAAGTTGAACGGGTGTTTAGTTTTTTCTCCTCAGAGCGAAAGCAGCATGGTTACTCTTTAACTTTAAAAATGTCACTAATTCTATTCTAAAGTAATTTAAATCCTTTAATTAATGAAAACTCATGAATTTTGTTATAGTTATTTGTTATTAATTATTAAAAATTAAAGCAAATAAATAATAAAATTTGTAAACCAAAGCGCCTTTACCACCCAGAAAAAGATACCAATAGAAACATTAAAGAATATGGCAGATGTCTGAACAAATAACCAAAAACAATCATTAATTGGGATAATTAGGATGAAATTAAATATAACACCCTGTACCATCGAAACGATTAAAAATCTCATCATATATTTAAAATTCGTACTCTTATCAAATATTTATATATTAAACACTTGTCCAAAAACTGAGTATCTTCTTAGAACATGTTTATATTTCGTATTTCTAAACAGTTGAAAACAGTTAAAAATTTATTTTATGCTATAGTATGATTACAAAGTATTACAAACTTTTTCAAATATCTTCAACAAATCAAGTACGGCGGGTTATTAAATCCAGGTGATTTTTATGTTTTCTTTCACAATTTTATCTACCTATGACCTCAGGGCTAATAACAAATATCTCATCATCATTTATTGTAGTAACATTCGTCTCTCCCCAAACAAAATCATTGGTTGGTGTACTTGGTTGAAAGACTGCAAATAAATTGGCATTTTCTTCTGCACTGCCTCTACCGGTGATTTAATATTTTTCGCTGCCCTCCATAGCGAAAAGTTAGTGAATTTGATATTTAAGAAACTTTCAATATAATTTTTATCTTGGCGGTCCATGCCTAATTGAAGCGCTCTTTTTATTTTCTAGCTTACAACCGACACCCTTAGCCTTGCAGCTGTTGATTTATTTTGTTACCATTCTGTTCTGAGTTTTTTCTTTTCAAGAAAAAGTTTTTCAATATCGGAATTGGAAATAAGCATATAGACTTTTATACTCAACACCACCATATTATGCGTATTATGCGTTTGTGCTGATCTTTGTAACGCACAGAAAAAATCATCCAACACCCACCTTAAAGTATACCAATCGACTCAGAATCACTTTCAGAGGCGATCTAACGATGTCCGTCCGTCTGGCTGTCCATATAAACCTTTTGCACAGAGTACAGGTCACAAGTTTTAGGATAATTCAATGAAGTTTGGCACATGGAAGCCTTTTGAAATTGGTTGTGATCAGTCCATTATTTCACCTAGCCGCATACAAATGTCGTCCCGGAATATAGGTTTAATGATCATAAATGTCTTAAATATAGCAATATTTTAATGAAATTCGGTATAAAGAAGTTTTGTGTAAGTATCAATTTTGTGCCAAATTTCAAGAAGATCGGTTAATAATTGATCATAGATCCCATATACAATCCTCTTCCCAAAATCACTTTAACGTGCATAAATCACATACATATGTTAGTATCAAGTTTATATTCGATACAAATAAGTTTTATATAGGTAGAAATCATAGTCACCATAAAGTGTATAAATTCATATAAATGTTAGTATTAACGTAAGATTCGTATATTTTATTTTACACTTGGTAAAAATATCGATCCACAATTGTCCGCATATTTAATATAAGACCCCTCCACGAATTTTGATAGACATACACAATAGTATAGGGTATCATATGGTCGGGCTAGACCCGTTATATCTTTCTTACTTGTTTAGAATATTCCACTGATGAAAAATTAACGACGTTGATACATTTATTTATATCTTCATCACATTCAAGATAATATTCAATGTGTTCAGTATATTTTTTATATTTCAACCTATTCGTCTTATAAAAAATTTTCGTAGGGGATTTAGGTATAAAATGTAACTATTATTGGAGAGTGGTCAGAAGTTAATCATATGAGATTTCGGTAGTTATAAAATTCCAATTAATATTTTTAGATATGGCAAAATCTATAAGTTTGGGAATTTTTTTAGGATTAGCAGGACAGTGCGTTGGTTATCCTGAAGATCCGAAGTGTGCTTAGCATTATAGTCGCCACGTGGCAGGAATCTATTTTTTGGTGTGAGAAAATTGAAAATCATGGGAAACAATAAATTGAACTAAGTGTAAAATTTCCAGAAAAATTTTTATGGTGAATGGAAGTTGCCTGCAAAAATCATTCGAGAATTCATAGCATCTTATTCGTCTTCTAATTATTATACCGGTACCACCATGCTCCTTACCGTCTGGATGATTTGGACAATGAAATGAATAACCTGAAATATAAAAATTATATCTATTGGTGAAATGAGTCTCTGAGACTAACATCATATCAATATTTTGCTTTTGCGTGAAGTAAGATATCTCCGCTTTATGCTGGTTTAAAACATTTGTATTCCAGAAACATATTTGAAAATAACTCATTTTCTCGTTAAGAGGGTTTGAATTATTTTATTCTGCGCTCTTAAAAGCTCTTCTATTGTGTTTCACATAGATGACATAAAATTTGTCATAGGTTGTTGGAAACTTGTTCTTAGAACACTGGCATATGCGCCATTAATAAATATGGATGAATTCGCTTTACTATTTATCAAATTTTACTTTACTGATTCCGTACCGTCATTAACGCTAATTCCAGAATTAATTGGATTAATAGTAGTATTTGTATATAATGAAAATTTATGAACAAATCGAATAATTCAGAATCATTTACATCATATGTAAAGCAATTTTATCTTAGGTGATCTTTTCCAACAATGTGTAAACAAACACAAAAATGCTTCTCCTGTGAAGTTTTGTGTTCTGAACTTACGATATTTTCGCGTTTAGGGCACGAAATGATGATTTTATTTACAAAATCCATATTGTAGCTACACAAACAAATACTATATCATTATACTTTTCCTCACCTTTGAAAACTAGACACCATATCTCTCAGCTTCGACTTTGAAAAAAAAAATGCCGCTACTAATATTTAAATTAAACAAAACCACACACTATGTTTCAGTCATTTCCAAATAATTTACTGCTCCTACCGTTTATTTTTTTATAATTTAAACACAACAAAATATTAATATTCATAATTATGGTCAGTTCGTGTAAAATCTTATAAGAATATAGAAAAGTTAGTTATATTTTGTTATTGTTTCTTCTTTCGTAATTAGTTTTTATTTCAAATATAAAGTTTTTATTTTTTATGGGGTTTCATGTCTATTTGTGGTAAAAAAACACTCGCATTAAAATTCACACTGTTAATTACTGAAGTGTAAAAGAAAATTAAACATTTTACATGTAAATTAAGACAAGATATGAAAACTATAAATCAACAGTAAATAGCAATATTTCACTTATTTGAATTTAAAAGAAAATTAACAAAAAAGAAAATAATAAATAAGTTACTTTTAAATAACGAGCTAATCAAAGTTTTATTTTTATTTCTATTTAAAGTTTGGTAATTTTCATAAGCTTATAAAAATACATATTATTATTGCAATTGGATTGAGTTAGAGGAAAAAAAAATAATCTTTTAATACTTTTAGTAAAATTTTTAATTTTGACCATGAAAAATTTATAAAAATTGTCCAGAGTATAAATTATTTTTGTTGTGATTTTTGTTTCGGAAACATTCAAGATCTCTTGATTATAAGATAAACGATGGTTTCTGAAAGTAATAAAATTAGTTACGATCAATCTGAATTTCACTGATATATATATATATAATAGTTAAAAAAAAAATACAAAAAGAAAAAAAAAATGTGTTAAACTAAAGTTAATTATTTGTTAAACGAATATTCACATTTTCTGGTATGTTTGTGAATGTTTCTCAGTTTTCGAACTGATTTGTTGTAAAGATTTTTGATGATGATTTTGTTACTGTTTTAGCTGCCGCTATTTTGTTGTTGTTATAACAACAAAAAACTATTTAAATTGTTGTGGTCATTTATTATCTGTATAAGCTTAGAATTTTTCTTTCTTTTTTTTTTGGGTGTTTTACCAGCCAACCTTATAATTAAGGAATTAAACAAACAAACGAAAAAAGTTTGCATATATTATTTTCTGGAAACAATTAAAATAAATGGGCTGTTTATGCTCGCAATGGAATTCATATAATAGGAATTTTGTATGCAAATTTACGAACGGTAACCGCACACACAACTTTAATGAAAAGATAAAAATATGTAAAACAAAATTTAACTATTTAAATTATGATCTCATTTGAGGTCAACACATTTTATTTATTAATTTATTGTTATTACCGTTTTTTTTTTTTTTTTTTTTTTTGTATAAATTAATTCAGTTTGACGTTGATTTTAGATAACAGAAGTAATTTGTATAATTAAAATGTTGATTTTTGTTATCGAAGACTATTTATTTATATTTTCTATGTAAGAAATGAAAAAAAAAATTATAATAAATTAATTTATAAGCAAATCTGACTTTTACATGGTGGAAGGTAAATAATGCTGTAAGATAAACCAGTGTCCTTTTTTTCTTTTATAATTCCATTTATATAACTGGATTTAAAAGTGATGAAAACTTTTTATTTTCAATATCGCACAAAAAAAAAAAAATTAATAAAAATGATAATTTATTTTTTATATGTATGCACAAACTCACATGTTTTCAATTTACTTTTTACTTATAAATGTCACACCTCCATCAATTTTTGCAGCTCATTTTAAATTTAATACGCACAAAATATGTAAAAAATCATAAAGAACTTATTTAAGGCGACATTTTTTATATTTTTCAAAACAATGTGCTGCAGAATGTGCAAATTTTCAAATATTATTTTTCTATAGATTTTACTTGGAATTTTGCCATTTTAAGGCGTTTGTTGTTATTATTTTCATTTACCATTTGCAATCAAATCTGATAAAACTGAACCAAATATTTAACAAATATTTTGAAAAATTACTAAAATTTTCATTATGAACAATTTAATAATATCTATGAACAAAATTTTATTTTTTATGAAAAAAGGTTTGGGAAAAAGTCGTGTTCGATTCATAATATTTAAGGAAAAAATTTTCAAATATATGATTTTTTTCTCTGTATATTAGAAATTAATGAAAATGTATGAGTTAATTTAAATTGTAATTAGAGTTTTTTCTGGACTATTTCCGTTTTCCGAGAATAATTAAAACAAATATTTATTATCAAAAATACTTATTAAACATTTTTAAGGAAGTAGTTTTGTTCCAGAACTTGCCTAATCTACAGGTTTTAGTCAAAATTAATCTGAAATTGTTTGAAAAACAATTAAAAAATTTTTAGTACGTGAATACTTTCCTATAAATTCTGACTAAAACTTTCAAGTCTGACAAGTACTTCTAGGGGCGGGAAGTTCGGAAAAAAGCTCTAAATGCATAATGGGGCTATATCAATATTTTTTCGAAATAAATATGAAACTTATAATCGACACACAGGCATAGCTGAAGTGTATAGAATTTTAAATTTGAAAGAATTTGAAAGACTACTCAGAAGCGGAGCCATGGAGAATCTAATTTTGTTTCTTATCCGAATTCAAAGATTTTTATATCTTCTTAAAGCTCTTGGTAAGGCCTATAAAAAACAAGTTTAAGTTATTTGCATTTGAAGTTTCAACTACATATCTCAATTTTATAAGATTTCGAACCCGTTTCGCATATTTTCGTCCAATATTGTATAAAAACATTATACAATACAAAAGTATTTTCAGAACTAAACGATTTTTAAAATTTAAAAATTATTATTTTTTTTTTTTTTTGGACGAGAAAGTGTATACATTCTTTTTTTCTCTCAAATAAAATTTTTCTTAGGAGAATATATATGTATAAGTATTTTATAATTTTCTGAATGACATGTTCACGGAAATGTTTTTAAAAGAGAAAACGAGCCCAATGACCCAATAGGGCTAAGTACAAATTCTGCTGAATTTGATATATTTTGTATCAAAATTTTGATTTGTTTAGTCTATATGTTTTTAAATTCCAAAACATGAACATATTGTGTTCTTAAGAGTTTGTTTTTGCAAATTGTGGAATTTGTTTTACCAAAATCAAATGATTACACTCCGTCATTCCAAATGATGAAGTCGACAATCACTGAAAATTTCGTTAAAATATATTAACTAACTTTAGAATTTATTCAATACCCGAGTACAGGTAGCAGTTCTGAAGATAATTCAATTAAATTTGGAACGTAAGACTTTAATAACATAAAGACGAAGCCTATTGAAATTGGTTTTGATCGGTCCATTATTTCACCAAGCCCACATACAAATGTCCTCCCGGAATAGGGGTTTAACGATCATAAATAAGTTTTATATAAATATCAATCTTTGTGCCAAATTTCAAGAAGATCGGTTAATATTTGATCATAGATCCCATATACAATCCTCTTCCCAAAATCACTTTAACGTGCATAAATCACATACAAATGTTAGTATCAAGTTTATATTCGACACAAATAAGTTTTATATAAGTAGAAATCATAGTGATAAATTTTATCAGGATTGCTCATACAAGCCCACTTTTGGGAATCACCCTAAATTGTATAAATTCATATAAATGTTAGTATTAACGTAATATTCTGTATTCGTATATTTTATTTTGCACTTAGTAAAAGTATCGGTCAACAATTATCCACATGTCTAATATAAAACCCTTCCAAGAATTTTGGTGGATATACACAATGGTGTGGGGTATCATATGGTCGGGTTTGACCGACTATATCTTTTTTACTTGTTTTTTAAAAAGTTGTGAATGCCGATATGTACAGTGACTGCAACTGAATTAATAGATAGTACATGTAACCGACCAAATTCGATTGGCAAAAAATTCGGTTGCCATAACGAAACTATTTTCTCTGTATAGTAATGTTATTTTAAGTAAATAATATTTACAAATTTAAACTAAAATTTAGACTAAAAATTAATAGAGTGCTAAATTTTAGCACCATAGGTTTAATTGTATAATTACAAATACAAAATTTTAAAGTAATATTCAATTATCTAAAATTTTTCCATTCTTCAAAATTTTTGTTCACTCGTTTTAAATATATTTTGAGGCTTATTTAGTGTAAATTAACCGTTCAGACTGTTGCCAGTTATATACAGGGTAGTCGAATTTTGATCTCAAAATTTTGTAATTTAAATTTTTTTTGGATTATTGTTCGTGCGCTTTTCAAGGGAATACCAATACTGAAACAGGGATTGATACTTGGTTCAATTATGCATATTTTGTCCTATATATAGTTGATGTGCTCTTAATAGTCAAAACGGTAAATCGTCTGAAAAATGAGTGAACATTTTTGGAAAAGTTAGTTTTACGCGAGGCACATAGGGTTCTGTGGAATAACACCATAAAATTGCACTTTTGTGTTTTTATACATCAAGTTACGATTTGTACAAATTTTGGATACACAGAGGAAACAGTTTTGTTTTGACAACCAAATTCTTAGCCAACCGAATTTGTTCGGTTCTGGGTACTATCTATACATTCAGTTGTAATTATTATATAATTACGGTTATAGCAACCGATTTCAAGACGAAATAATTCGATAGTCATAACTGAATTTAGAATTAGGAAAAAATTTTTTTAATTACTGAAAATTTTTGTGTTTTTAATTATGTTTTTGCCGCTTTATTTTAATAAATTTTAAAGATATATTACACTCCAATTGACTACAATTTCATATTTTATATAACTGTTGATTTCATTTTGCTCCATTCTGGTTTAACATATTCTGCAGCTTAGAGACAGCTTTGTATATGGTTCCAAGGTTCTAAGGATATGTTCATATTTTTGACACCGATTAAGCAAACTAAATTAAATATTAAGTAAGATATAATATTGTTTCTAACGGACTATTGTTTTGTTAAACAAACCTATTTTGATAATTTATTATTGGCGTGTAGCTGGAACTGAACAACAATTTTGATAATTTATTGTTGGCGTATAGCGAGAACTGAAAAACCAATAAACGTTTTTGCTTTTGATATCCTACTATAATATGTCCAAATAGAAATAGGTGTCTGCTTCTTGTGCGTATCAACAACTGCGTTTGACTAATCGAAAAAATATGCAAATACTCGTATTAGAAATGGAAGATGCGCAGAAAATAGTTTTACCTTCGATTTCCATATTTTTTCATATTTGATTTTTTTTTTATACAAAAATAAAAATTATTTTATTTAATTAAGAATATCAAATGATAAACCAGCTTCGTTTCAATTTCACAATTATTTATTGGTCGCAAGCAGTGAATATACTTTATTCATAAATAAATCAACTTTAATTCTGTACAAAATTTGCAGAATATATAATCGGTTATTGTAGCTAATAATATATTTTATGTATAAAAATACATTAAAATTTATAGTTTAGTAATTGCAAAGACTATATTAGTGATACTGACAAATAATATTCAGTTTAATTTAATTGTTCCAATCGACATAATAGAAATAGCTTCTGAAAACGTTTGATATGGTTAATATGATAAATTTTAAAATTGAAACCTACATTCTACGATAGTTGGGAATTTGAGAGCGTGGTAACAGTTAATCTGTTAAACTTGTAAATATAAAATAGTAGTAATAAAAAAACCGTTACATCATATGAAATTATGAGAGCCACAAACGCTTTAAAACCAATCCTTTTTTTGAGCGTATATAGAAATATCAATAAATGTAATTGTTTGCGACCATAAATTTTACAAGTAGTCAAAAGTCGTTGGTAGTTGCTAATGCAAATTTCAAAAGTTAAAATTTTATGTATTAAGAAAAGTTTACTTGGGTTAAAAAAGCACCGCAATATTAAATAGTTAGCATTTATTTGTAATAAACTTGAATAAAATATTTTTGTATAAAATATGGAGAAGACACTAAAATGCGAACACCATTTGTGCAAAATTTTTAAAAATATCGATTTTTAATATAAAGACAATTTTAAAAATTTTGCTTGAAAACCCCAAAATTTGAAAATATTAATACAAGTAACGAAAGTTCATGCCAATGCATGTTTTTTACCTTTACTTCTAGAAAGTGAAAACTAAATATGTTTGCAGATCAGAGGATTTGCTTTAAAATGGCATCGATTTGTTAGTCATTGTCATAAATTAAATTACTTTGTATCATATTTTTTGCAAAATACCATTTAAAATTAATTTTTGTGTAGAAAAAAATAATTCTGCGGGCTTCTGATAAAACGAATTAAGTCCATTTTTCAAAATTTTTAGAATAGCTTAAAAATGTTTTAAATTATTAAAAAAGAGAATCTAATCGAATCCAAAAAGGACTTTGATTATTGCAAACGAAGCATAATCAAAAGGTTCCTTATTTATCTCGAGTTAAGATATCAGAATAAATAATTTAATCTTAATTATTTAATCTTTTGGTATAAATTTATTGAAAATATAAAATCAATTATGGAAATGCAAAATATGTATCGAAAAATATAGAAAATCTTTAAAAGCATCGATAAGTAATGTCCTGTAAATATTCTGTATTGTGTAATACATTCCGAAATCGAATAGAAATATATGGAAAAGTTGTAGAGGAGAACCACAGCTTTCATTAAAATTATCTTATAGTCACCCTGTAATAATAAACTTCTATAAATCTAGGCCGAATTCAAAGATTTTTATGTATCTGTAAAGTTCTTAGTGAGTTGAAAAGTTGAAACAGTTAAAAATATATTTACGCTTGAATTTTGAGTTTTTAAAATTTTTCCCCCGACTTCATTTAGTTTTTTTAGGAATTAGTTTATGGAAGAATTTTTTTTAATATTCTGTAATGTCTAATACATTCCGAAATAATATGCCAAAAAAATGTTTGGATTATTTCAATTCATCTAGCCGAGAAAAATATTCAAAGCTGGTACTCTAAAATTAGTATAAAATTAGTATCAGTATTCTTTCACTTTTTTCAGTTTTGTTAAAAAAAAAAATTCTTTACATGTATAAAAAGTCAATGGTTAACAAAGAAATTTTAAATTGATTTAGATTTGCATTGATCAAAAATGGTGAATTTTAGAAAAAATTTCATCTTTATCGATTAATAAAAAATGTCACGCTTCAACAACGAATTTTTCAAAAATAAACAATATATAATAAATTTAATCAATTGTTACGAATATTATCTCATTACACAAACAACACACGTCATTACAATTGTGTGTTACGCACACTCCTTCAACTATTCGCGCAAAATTTCGTTGATGTACATTCTTTTTTGTAAAAGATATCGGCAGAAAAGTATAAACAGGAGTTATGATGGACTCTCTGTTTTTCAAGTTTTTGGTTCATAAATTTTTTTTTATAATATTTGAGCCAAATTTTGTTCCCTATGATATCCGCCCCTAGCCCTATCCTGCTTTCAACAGACAGAGAGACGGACATCGTTACATCGTCTTAGATTTTAACTAGGACACAGACTATATATACTTTGTGGGGCCTTAGATGATTATTTTGACATGTTACTTACGGAATGACAAACCCAATATATCCCCCATCATTTTTTGATGGTGGGTATGAAAATAACGACTTTAAATTTATTTGTTATCTGGAAAGAAAAAAAATACATAATCCGAGATTACTGCTTTTAAAGAAATTATACATCAAAGTCGATGAAGTTATAAAATAACAATATTTTCACTCTTCTTTTCAATTCACATTTGAGGAAATTGAGAATTATTTTTACCTTTCTATTTTAAAGCTGAATACGATTGGAAATAGTATGAAAAATTCTGCTTGTCATAAAAAAATTGAAAAATTTCGTTTTGTTAAAAACTTAATGGAAAAGTATACAATATATTTTTTAATGGCGATATTTTAACAAAATATATTTAATTACCCAAAAAATATATCACAAAAAATCGGACCAAAAACTACAAAGAAAAAAATATATTATTTTTCTGATAAACTCCATTGAGTACAAAATTTCAAAAAACAAATCAAATCGAAATTTCCCTTTAAATTTTATTAAATTTCTAGCAATAGAAAAGGGAAATTAAATAAATAGTCTTTTATGTGAAGTGTCAGAATTGAAAATGGTGCCTTCACTTACAAATTAGAGATATGAATAAAGGTTAAAAAAAAGAAAAATCATATATTTAATTTTGTCGGGAATTCCCGGGTTCTTGGGAACACAAAAAAATTCCGTTCCCGGGAATGAAAAAATTTCGGGAATACGGAAACCCTAATAGATATAAATTCAAACTTTAAGGGTAAAATTTCTAGTCATTCATCTAAAGGCAGAACAGGTTCGTTTAATATAGAATTAGGTAGAGGGATATTGTAGCGTAAGGGGTAATGAAGAAAATTTTACTTTCTTGGCGGTTTTTTTCAAAATAAATCGGTGAATACAAAATTATATATATATATATATATATATATATATATATATATATATATATATATATATATATTACATATTCAAACTACAAAAAAAGTTTTATCCCAAAAACAATGTTTTTTTTCACATTTCTACTTGACGTAAAACTTATGAAATTAGGGTAATGTAGTACAAATATATTGGGGTAAAGTATGATGTATAATATTTTATCAAAATTTCTATAAATTTTTTTATAAATTTTGTCCAATTGGTTTAATCATTAATGATTTCAATATATACAAGAAATTTTAATAAAACAGATCAAAAATTTGATGCTTAGTAAAAGCAATAGAACATACGAAAATTGGAAATAATACACCATAGCGATTGGTCTTATCGCTATGGTGTATTCTTAGACCCAACATGTACTATTATATTAGCCTATTAAAAGAAGAAAATTTACCTTTAATAATCACGGAAATAGTGGATGCTGTAAAAATATACGCTAGATATAATAAAACTCATGCACTTAAAGTGTGCTAAAATTGTAGCAATTTATTACACTTATAAATTAGACTATTCGAAGTATCTGTTTGCATTATTTACTTAAATGTATTTACGAAGCAATTCGAATACCTAAAATTGCTTCGTAAATACAAAAATCATTTGAAAATATTTAGTAAATACTAAATATCTTTAATTTTGCTATATTTAATACTTTGCTATATTTAATACTTTACCCCATTTTTTCCTATTTTATCCAAAAATAGTTGACTTAAAAAAAAGTTTAAAAATAATACCAAAAGATAAATAAATATTTATATAAATTTGATTGTATTTTATTGAAGTTTACCCTAATCATCCCTATGTACTCGTATATGAAACATTTGTTTCGGAGGTCATCCGTTATAAAATAGTCAAGAATTAATTATTTTTTTTAAGGAGCTACCAATGAGACTGTTCTGTCTGAGAGCACAATAAACTGCGTAGATTTATCATCGCAGTTTATAATATCATTTTATAAAAATAATTATTATTGCGTTTATTGCCAATACAGTTTTTGCAATTTGTATTCAAACGAATACAATAAAAGCTTTCCACAAAATAATAGAAATCATTTTAAAATATATATATCCATCACATCTGTATATGTCGAATGGTAATTTTCTATGTACAAAAATTGGCTAAAGTAAAATAGGTTAAATTTTACATTTCAAAATATATGTCAAACTCTGTCTATATAAGTACTCGTATCTAAATAAAAATTCTAATTAACTATACATTTGTTTTTAATTTAATATGAAAATGAATTAATTTTTTATGGCATATTTTAAAATTTTTAGTAACTGTCTAAAATACAATTTTTAAGTGCATGAACTTCCTGTCCCTAGTTATAAATGAACAAAAAATAGGGGATCGATCGGTTTTATATGATTGGATTTAAGAAGTTTTTTTGAAAATTTTCAGTCGGTTTTTCTAAATACTAGCTTTTCGAATATAGAATAAACCGGGTTTCTTATTCGAATACTCGGTTTTTATTATCTTTAGAAACTTCGCCTAAAAAAATTATTTATTTAAAAAATTTCTTTAAGTCTATAATTGCAAAATAATAGCTTTTAAACTAGAAAAAAATTTGTCATAATTTATAATAAGACATCGGTAGAATTACCAATAGATTTTCATATTGCTTACACAATATGAACAGAAATTTAAAAATATTTATATCTTTATCTAACAAACATTTCATATTTTAAAAGTGTAAAATATTACAGACAAATGATTTAAATAATGGGGGCTATATGCGAAAACAAATTTGTTAAATTAAATATATCAATGATCAAACAAAAATATATTTTAATAAAATTCAAAAATTAGTATATTATTTTTAGATATACACAATATAATAGTGATGTATAATATAAAACTTACTTTAGACGTTAACGTTTGATTCTACCAATTGAATATCAAATTTCAATAACCTAATAAAAGTCACTCATCGACATTAGATGGATAGTCCACATTAAACGAAGTTTAAATGTTAGCAGAAAATTGTGATTTATTTGCCTTATTACTAATTTATTTTTGCTGTTTATATTCCAAACAAAAACTAGTAGCTTTTGGCTTTATTTGGTTTTTTGAATAAAAACTGCGTAAATTTGTTTGGTTTTTCCATACAAATCAAAAATCGTTTTAACTAGTTTTTATTGAAACCAAATAAAAACCACTAAAATAACTATTTATGATACATCCTGTTTAGCAAATTTTAGATTCGTAACTTTTATATATAAAGAGAAGAATAAAATAAAATTTCAAATTTATAGGAATTATTTCTTTTGTTTATGAAATTATTACAATAAATAATTTATTAAAAATTGTTAGAATATGTTTTAATATTGAAACTATGTATTCTGTGACAGAAGAAATAGCAAATAGAGTGAAAGCTACATTGGAAAAAAATAAGGTAAGTAAACGATGTAGTTTTTGAAATTTTGTTTTTCAAAAACCAATTAGTTTTTGTTTTGGTATAAACGGCGTATTAGTAAATTTTAAATATTTGTTTTGTTTACACATTTTAATCAAAGTTCACTACAATTTGTTGTTTTCTATTTCAAAATTTTCAAAAAAAAAAAACCGGTTAACTAGGTTTTTATACCAAGTTTTCTTAATGCCAAGTATTCAAAATATTCGAAAACCGGTCTTGGCAAAAACCCTAATAATCGATCTCCTTAACAGTAAGTCATAAACATAAAATTTTAAAAGTAACATTATATTGACTAGTCGATTTTTTTACAAATATTTCTAACAATAAATTTAAATAAATTTTAAAGAAAGTCCAAAATATATTTACAATTAGTTTTACTGAATTTGTGAATTTTTTGGAAAAAATATTTGGAAAAGCAGCAAGAGATAAAAATCATCAGAATCGAATGACAACAAAATATTTGAAAACAATTATCATTATTCTTTAAAAAATTCTCCAAAATTCTATGAGCCTATCTCCGCCACTGCATTACCAAATTCTTATTAGATCCTTATGAACTTCATTCTTACATTTTTAAATATTTATAATAAAAATAATTTTTTCAGTGCGTATAAACATCTTTTTCCATTTTTCTATGCTATGTTTCTTCAAAAGTGTTACTAGACTACAGTTTATCCAATATAATGATGATATTTAAAATCCTTTATTTACTACATTCTAATTTCCATTTCGTTATGAAGAAGTGCAATAAATATAAAAATATTTTTTATATTTGATAGTTTGAAAAGGACACGAGTGCATTAGAATAAATATATTTCCTTGTATCTAAATTTTACAATCAGTAAATATGTGCATGATTTAGTAGTAAAAGTTATATTGTTTTTGAATGTATTTGTGTGTGTGTGTTGGAATGATTTTTATTTTATTCTAAAATATAATTTGAACAAATTTAAACAAGTGCATCAGCAATTAGTGTGTTTTTTTTTTCTTTTACGGTTCAACGATTAATAATACACGTTATATAGATACAACGTCTAAACAACTTCTAAAATTTTATTTGCATTCAATAAAAATTAAAACAAATAAAAAAACTTCAATTTATAAACAACCAAAAATACCAACTTAATACTTTTATATCCACCATTAAAAAATTATGGCGGGTATATTGGGTTTGTCATTCCATGTATAACATGTCGATATAATCATATAAGACCAATTAAAGCTTATTATATATTCTAAGTCCTGGTAAGATTCTGAGTCGTTCTAGCTATGTCTGTTCGTCTGTCCGCCAGTCTGCTGAAAGCAGAATAGAGATCGGGGCGAACATCCTAGGGGGACGAAATTTGGCTCAAATATTTATCTTATATAACGTTAGTTTACTAAATTCCCGATCCAATATTTTAATATAATATTACTGTTTATTTTGTTTAAATTTAACAACTGAGTATATTGTTAAATGTAAGCATACTTAACTTAATTTTCTTAACTCCCCTTTTATCCCTTCAAAATGAAATACTTGAAAAATTAGCGCTAAAATTTAAAATAGGTGCCCATCTTGTAAAAAAAAAATAATTCTCATTTTCGCGCACAATATTTTTAAAAGTAACTTTATATTGTATTCTAAATACGTAGGTTGATTTTTCAAGCTAAAATTATTTATATGATTTTCTTAATCATATTTCAAGTTTAAAATGTTTTTGAACTTCTTTTCAAGTTCGATTCTAAAAAAAAAAAAAAAAAATTCCAATGCTTGAGTTTTTGAAATTTGTGAACTTATTGGGTACTATAAATGTAAAGTAAAATTTAAGTTCCGAGTACCGTCTGGTTTAGGCTTCAAACTTCGAACTTACGTAAAAAGACGCGGTTGTAATAGCTTAGATATTCTTCACGGTAGTCACTATCAATCAATAAATTAAGGTTCATTACACAAATACTGTTTAGATTGTAATTTATTTATGATCGTGATGATATTGGTTCCTGTGTCAAAACGCTAACAAACGCATTCGACACAACGACTTCTGTTGCATGTAGACACAATGTTTTCAGGGGTAGAAGTAAACAATGTTGGTGGAATTCTGAGATAGATAAAGTTCGTAAAGAATGTCGCCATTATTCAATGAGGCTAAGAGACTAGGAGACTGGTCTACTTATAAATCCTCAGTACACAAGTTTAAAAACCAGATAAGAAATGCGAAACCCAAATCCTGGAGGGATTTCTCTAGCTGCGTAGAATGCCACTCTGCAACTAGTCGTTTTCGTAAAATTCTGGCATCATCACCTACTGTTCCATTCCCATAACGGAGAGTAAACTGACATAGGCTCTGAAGAGCTTTTCCCCATTTAAATCCCAGGCCCTGATGGCATTGTACCTGCGAACATGCAGTACAATGCAGATATAACAGTTGGCTGATTCGGATATACTCAGCATGCTTGTCATGTTTCTATATTCCTGAGTCAAGAACTAGATGTACAGTGGTCTTTATCCCTAAGGGGAATAAGACCTCACATACAGGACTAAAAGACTTCAAACCTATCAGTCTGTTGTTTTTCCTCTTGAAGACACTGGAAAGATTGATCGACCTACACCTTCGTAGAAACCTAGCCTATTTCAGCGTCTCAACATGCCTATATGAAGGGCAAATCTGTTGAGACTGCATTACATTCACTCGTAGGGTACATTGAACAAGTTCTCTAGTATAGGGAATATGCATTAGTGGCCTTGCTTGTTATAAAAGGGGCCTTTAATAATGTGACTTCTGAGGCGATCAAAATATCCCTGGAAAGACTGGACATACACCAGTCGATCATCAGCCTCATATGGAGACTTCGAACCAATAGGATTATAATATCCAACATGGGTGCGTCTGCCATTTACATTAGTCAGGGAACTTGACTTACTGAAGTTTAAGACTGTCGCTTAAGCGGACGATGTTGTGGTGGCTGTATCTCACCGAATGCAAACTGCTCTGGGTCTAATTATTACATGGAGTACAATTAGTGACCTTAGCGTAAATCCAGGAAAAACGGTAATTGTCCTCTTGGCTAGGAGATATACGATTTTACCTTTCCCACTTCCACGCCTAAACGGTGTTGAACTAATGATGTCAGATAATGCGATGTACCTTGGAATTATACTGGACACCAAACTATTCTGGCTGCAGAATACACACTCCAGAGCCTCAAAGGCCAGTATTGCCCTGTATATGTGTAGGAAAGCCATCGGTAAATCCTAGGGAATAAATCCCAGGAATACGAAATGGCTCTTCGATACTGTGATTAAACCCATAATTATGTATGGAGCGATAGTATCGTGGAAGACTATGGAGAAATCCACCTACATTGGAATCTTTGATAGGATTCTGCGTAGTTCAAGGCTACTCATAATAAGAGCGCTTCGTACAACTCAATCGAACCTGAGGGGCGACATATTAGACATAAGCTGTGGAAGGCATATGCGGGACCAGATGTAATTTATATTCTTGATTGATAAGGCAGTGAATATTTTCCATGTTTAGCAATTAAGTGCCAATCAATAACCGCTACAAATATCATGTATACCTACAAAATAGGAGCTGCGAACGAATGCGATCTGCATAAATCTCTGTAGTTTCTACTTGTTTACTTAAAGATCCTGTTTGTATTCAGGGCACTAAGGTTCAAATCGTAAACCTAACTGGACAAAATTAAAAAAATTGTCTTCAGTGTGAATTTTTTTTTCTTATTGCTGAGATCTTGCTATAAACTCATCTAAAACAGTTTTTATTCTAAATTATTTGTTTTCATATAAGAGGCGCGAGAAATGTAACAAATATTTGTTATTAATTTCCGTTAGAAAATGTATATTTAACTTAATATGTTACAGTTATTTTGCTTAACTTAAAAAAAAAAAATAAAAATAAAAAATCTGGCGCTTATTCTTGTTTCTTTATTTTCTTTTTTACGGGAATAAATCTAATACGAATATTTTTAACCCTCATATTAATAATATGAAAATTTCTGTCAAATATGGACCGATAATGATAATAATTTGTAAAATAGTTTTCCAATATCTGGAATTTGTTCTCGTATAATATATTATTTATGAAGTTTCCTTTACCTATATCTTATTTAGGAAAATTTTTTTATAACTAAAAAACAATGTATATTTTCGACGAAATTTTTTTTATTATTTTAACTTAAATGTTTAACTTTTTAATGCCTTAAAAATGTTTAAATCTTTATAATAGATTTTCCCGGTGTGCTTTGCTACGCTTTTTGATGCGATAACTACTATTTAATTTATGTGAGGGCTACTATACCCCCTAGACCTAACCGTCCTATTCGAAATTTAATGTGAAAATTATTTCTACAAGATTTTAAGACTTTCACTATAATGCTCCTTTAGATATACAAAAATTAATATTTAATTTATGTGGGGGCTACCTTACTCCTGGACCTATCCATCATATTTTCATTTCATCAATACAATATGATAAGGTAGTGGTTCCCACAAAGTTTGAGAGATCCTACTATAATAGTTCCACTCCCCCTGCTCCGATGGAAAAAATATATCATTAATTTTAAATTTTAAGTATATCAGTTCAGCTATTTGAGAGTTTTAAAATATTGGGCGTAAAATGTGGGCGCGGCATCCTCCTATAACATTCTCCATTACAAGCATTATCTGTGTGTCCAATAGCTTCAAAATTTTTTATTGCCGGTTTTTGTTCTTTTTATTATTATTTTTTATTGTACTTATATAGAATACCAATAATTTAAACACATTTAGAATAGTTAAAAGGGGAAAACCCACCACAAATCACATTATACACCCAAGTCAACTAACTGCATAGGGAGGCACTTTATACAAAGTTCCACAACGTAACAAAAAAAAAAAAAAAATATATATATATATATATATATATATATAATAATAATAACTATGTTACAAGGTTTCTTTCCTTCATTTCTATTAAAAACAAGAATAGTAGACAGACATTCATTCATATAATTTTAACGTTTTTCTATCTTTTGTTTTGTGTCTTTCTAAGTAGACAAATTACAATTTTACATACAACAAAACATGATTATTGTTTGAATTTTGAATGTTGAATTGAAATATTTTTATGTAAATTTCCAAGTTATGTATGTATGTATATATGTATTTAGTAGTGTGCGTTTATGTGGGTGTTTTCCATATACCGTTTTTGGATGCAACGACACTGTCGAACTATAAACGGAAATTTACACGGAAATGATGCAGAAATGTTGAATAAAATCAAATAAATTCTTTATCACGTTTTTGCAACATTTTCAAATAACAAAACTCATGGATGAACACTTTTAAAAATGTAGTAAAAAAGTATGAATGGATGTTAATAGGTGGGGTAGTGTGGTGGCGGTGGTATAGGAGACGTTTTTATTGTGTAGTTTGACTCAATCATAAATATTTTTATTACGACCTTTTGTTTTCAATCACAATTTATAACAGTAAATTTTTAAGATCTTATTAAATATTTCTGTGAGGAAAGAAATAATAAAATTTCTTCTATGTGCTTATAGTATACAAAATCGATATTTATAGTACAAAGTTATTATATAATTTTTTTTTCTTGGTTTATGAAATATGTAGGTGGTATTTAATAGTAAAACCTTGTGACCGTTTAGTCGCAGTATTGACTAATTTTTAAGAAATGAAAATTTTTAAAATTTAGAAACTAAAATAAATAAGAATTATAAAATATGTATTTACGTACATATGTATGGTTAACTTTCACATGTTGCGTTACATTATATATTTGCTATAGCTATAAGTGCAAAGCGAAGGGCAGAATAAAACCAGAATTACAGCAAGAAAATAGTACATTTATGTATTTCCCCTTCGTTGCTATGGGTGATCACTAGGGTATACATTTTATTCGACTTTTTCATTATTCCATTAATCAAATAACTCGAAAATGCTGTTTTCAAATTAATCGATTAATCGAGTAAAGTTTTAAAGTTACTTGAGTTATAATAAATTATACCTCAACATTTTGATCGTTTCTTTTTTCAAAAAAAAAAAAAATCAATGTTAACCATTAATTTCTACATTAATTGAGATCACTTAATTTAAAAGAAAGAGTTAAAATCCCTCCTTGATATAGTATTTAAAAAATATTTAATATGTAATTAAAATTTTAATATATTTTTCTTTTTTGTTTGTTTTTTTTAAGCCATTGTTTCTCCATATTTATTTAATATTTCAAAAGGCCTATGAATATCAACTAAACTTATTAATGTTCAAATATTATTTCCGTAAAACATATGATGGCATATTTATGAAATAAATAAATAACATCGCATTTACTTTAGGTAAAGAAGTTCAGCGAATCTTAATATAAAATACGAGTTTGCTGCTTAATTCAAAATTTAAGTCCAAATCCATTCTTTATCACACTGAATAAAATTTGTTTAATACAATTTCAAACCGTGGTATCACTTGGCGACATACCAAAACCTTTATACTTTAAACATTTTGTATAAAAGTTGTTTTCAAGCAAAATTTGTTAAAAAACTAAAATAAAAAACATTTTTAAAACTAGTTAAGGAAGTAAATTTTTGAAAAATTTTTTACTCCAATTATTCGAATAATCGGCATGATTTACTTGAATACATTTCTACTCGAAATTAATGTCTTTAATTTAATCCAACAATTATTTGATTTTAATTTGTCAATTAATCGAACAAACATTATATACCCTAGTAACCACTATAAATAGTCTAATAAGAATTCCATCTGAATGAAAATCTTCTGAAAGAAAAAATTTAAAATGGAGCCATAACTTCAGGTATTTTAGCATGATTTTCTTTAAGTATTTGTTAATTTTGTTTGTCCAAATATTTTTATATTTTTTTTTTGGAAATTGTGCTAAAATGCACAAATTTTTAATTTTGATGGAATGGAACTTAAAATGTTACAGGATGTTTTGTTCTGAAAATTTTCTGAAAAATAGTACTTATTGTCTCTTTTAATATTCTGAAAAAAAATCGTGCGCGTGTATATCCCGATTTTAGAAGTTAAGATTTTTCTCAAAAAATTCCAGTCGCTTTCAAACAAGAAACTCCTTAAGTTTGGTTTTTTATATCCTTCACGACAGATATAAAGGGTATATATAAGTTTATCATTCCGTTTGTAATTTCCACAATTTTCGTCTGAGAGCAAAAAGTTTATATTTTGTGGATCCTTATAAGATATCTCAATTCATGGGAACTGAAAAACAACAACAAAAATAAACTAAAACATATAAGCTAGACTCTTTGTTAACGAACGAAGTCGATCCAGTATTAAGCAATTTATAGGCCAAAACGTATTATTAGACTTTTTGAAGCTGCTATATAAGTTTTGGACCTCGTTCATGCATAGATCATCGAAAATATTTTTTTCGATTTTTTAAATCACTCAAATCGGTCCATAAATTTTCCACCATACCATTTTTTAATTTAATATTGTCTTATATTCTATATCTGTTCTGCACTAAAGTGATTAGATCATTCTCTTTTATGAAATTTCAAAGTATTAAATTTATTATATAAATGTCTATCTATCTATCTATCTATCTATCTATCTGTCTATCTATCTATCTGTCTATCTATCTATCTATCTATCCATCTAAATATCTATATATATACGAGAGCGGATCAATAAGTCCATGACTTTTTGAACTTCCCTCGTAGTTATATGAAATGCAACACTATTCCCATCAAGTACCACCTATTAATAGAATACTGTCAAATTTTGAGCAAGTGTCGTCATTTACTTTGCGTTTAACAGCTGTTCAAAACATACAACCTCGTGTGTTTTTCTAAAAATGGAAAAAAGTGAATTTCGAGTGCTCATTAAGCATTACATTTTGCGAAAAAGCCGTCAATCAAACCAACGTAAAACTCGATAAATACTATGGGGACTCTGCACTATCGATTTCAATGGTAAAAAAGTGGTTTACCGACTTTCGTTGTGGTCGCACAAGTACAAATGACGATGAACGTTTTGGACGGCCAATTGAGGTAAGTACACCCGAAAATGTCGAAAAAATCCACGTTATGGATTTGGCCGACAGAAGAGTAAAAGTGCGTGAGATTGTTGATGCCATAGGCATTTCATATGGCTGTGTGGTTTCGATTTTAAATAATCATTGATCATTTTTAATGATCAGGTTTAAGAAAGTTGTCTGCAAGATGGTTGCCGCGTTTGCTCTCAATTGACCATAAACGTAAACGTGTGACAACTTCAAAGGATTGTTTGGAGTTGCTTAACCGCAATCCAAATGAGCTTTTTGCGTCTTGTAACTGTGGATGAAACATTGATCCATTACTGTACTCCGGAGACAAAGAAGCAGTTTAAACAATTTGTTTCTCCGGGTGAACCTGCTCCGAAGAAGGCCAAAGTAAGTTTGTCGGTCAATAAGGTGATGGCAAGAGTTTTTTGGGATGCACGCGGGATAATCCACATCGATTACTTTCAAAAGGGAAAAAAAATAAACGGCGAATATTATGCCAACTTATAGACCAATTTAATGAGGATTTAAAAAGAAACCGACCCCATATGGCCAAGAAAAAAGTTCTTTTTCATCAAGATTGCATACGTGTGCAGTCTCAATGGCAAAACTCTATGAATTGGGCTACGAATTGATACCTCATCCGCCATATTCTCCGGATTTAGCCCCTAGTGACTATTCCAAACCTAAAGAAATGGCTCAGTGGAAAGAGATTCAGCTCCAACGATGAAATTATTGACCAAACAAATGCCTATTTTAAGGACCACGAAAAATCCTATTTTTTACACAAAGTAAATGACGACACTTGCTCAAAATTTGACAGGTGGTTCTTGATGGTGTTGCATAGTGTTGCATTTCATATAACTACGAAGTTCGAAAAGTCAGATTTATTGATCCGCGAGGCTCAATGTTAACCCGGTGAAACAGAAATCTATTTGTTCAACAGAAAACGGAAGATGTATACATTTGAATACTTTCCAAAAGTATGGGCCTTTTGCAGAAGATCAATACAGGCTATATATGAACGTATTACGACCAATTATTACGTATGTCTCGTTAGTATGGTGGCCATCTGAAAAGATATAAAACAGTGCTACATTAGCGTATGCGTTCCAATGAGAACCACGTTTTATTAATACGACCGATCGAGATACAGGTGAAATGCGAAGTAGCCTTAACTGCCACTATATTGATGGTAATGGGTGAATAGCTTGTAAGAAACCATAAAAATAGCATCAAACATACTTGATATCTTACTAACGGGTAATAACACCACAGAAATGTGTGACAGAATTCCAGAATATTAAGTAGAAATTTATAATCGATTATGGCCAATAGGATAGGTTACTGATATATTGAAATAAATAATATAAAATGAATACCTGATAGATAGGAATGCGATGAAGTAACGAAAATTGGGAACAATCCAAGAGCCGATTTATATATAAATGGTTCGAAAATTGGTGACCGAACTAGAATGGGCTTCATATAACAAAGCTCCAACACGTATTTTTATGAATAGTCAAGCAGTTACCAACGATCGGGGTTTTACAATGTAAATTTTAAATAAACTCTTATCTTAATTATGAAAACCTTGAGATAATATAGTTCCGTACAGCATGGTGTCATTGGTAACGAAAAAGTAGAAAAGCTATTAAAAATGGAATCTTCCCTGAACTTCATTACACGGGAAAATGCCGGCTAACCGTATTTTTTATATGTACACTATTTACAGCTTAATATGGACAAAAAATATGATTTTAAAAATCAATTTGGAAAATGCAACTTCTTTAAAAAGTGATTTAAAAAGTAATTTAAACAAGTCATAAAATGAAATTTTAAATCTCAACTAAAACTTTATTTTATTAAATTGTAATTTTATTTACATTATTCATCCACACTCTTTGCTCTTTTTTAATGATCTTTTCATCAACGATCAATATCTCTCAGTTTGTCTTATCTCCGGTCAATTTAAATGATTTACTTCTTTTGGAAAAAACAATTATAGTATTTGCATTGTGTCTTTTACATAAATAGCACAGAACCATTGTTCTGTTGAAAAATGCTTTACGATAGGGATGGCAAACATGCTAAAATTGTACTTTTTTGGTACATTTTTATATCTGTTGGTACCGTTGTACTACAACGACTCATGTGGTACAATTTAATATGATTTAATTTGCATATTTTTCATTTAAATAGCAACATATTTGTTTTTTTATATAGAACAGTGGTTTGAGGCTAAATCCAAAATATATAATAGTACTTAAAAAACGCCTTTATAAGTTAACCTTTTCACTTTAATAATAAGTGTATTCATAAAGTAATAAAATCGTTGAATTTGGAAATGCAAACAGATGATGTACTATTCATACATGTATTTCTATCAAGTTAAACCTTTCTATTTTAAGCCTTGTTCAGACCGGCGCGAAATTACGAAATTTCATGCCGAAATTACGAATGAAATCTAGAGTGTTCATACTGGCTAGATGACATTTGATGTAATTTCGTGAACAGCTGATACTTATTGTTTACATTTTAAATTGTTATAGGGGTAATTTCAATGTAATTTCGCCGAAATTACACAAAATTATGTAATTTCGCAAGTGTCAAAATGTATGGGAAATTACGTAATTTCAACTTGATTTCGGTCGAAATCACGAAAGTACGTAATTTCGTGTCGATCTAAATGCCCTATTACCAAATAGATCGCCACTTCAAGAAGATGAACGTTATAATAAATAAATGTGATGTATCACCATAAATATTTCGGAAAATAATTTTTACATTGATGACGTTTTTCGTGGTATGTAGATAGTTATACGTACGTATTTGTCAATAAATAATATTATTGACGGAAATTTATAAAATTTACAATAATTTTAAATGGTATGTGTCATTGAGTTTATTTAAGAACGATAACTTTATAGAGATAAAGGACTACATGTCGCACACTCTAATATTAGGCAGGAACTTTTATATCCTCATACCCGAAAGAAACTTATGGTTTGACCATTCTTGGTGGCATAATATCGACCAAGTTTGGTTCATCAATGGCTTGAAAAAGACCGAAATTTATGACATCTTCACTTGTGTTAGAGAGTATTTAAGAAGAAAATTGAAGGGTTTAATTATGTATGTGATGTCGGAAAGTCAGGCAGCTTTGAAGGCTTTGTCATCCTTCGAGGTAAAGTTAAAGGTATCTAACATCTTTCAATAAACTTGTTGCACACAACAAGTTTACGTTACTTTGGGTTCCTGGTCATGAGGGCCACCTTGGAAATGAAAGAGCTGAGCTTAGAGCGAACTTTGGGCACTAACGGGTCTACACAGAAAGAAAAACTGCATTTTAAAATCAAGTTTATTTTTCTTATTTTTTGCAAAAATCGTATTTAGAAATTTACGTACGATTCGTACTGAGGTATACTAAAACAAGTAGAAAATGGTATTAATTTTAAAATTAAGAATGAAATACTTAATTTATGAAAATTCTAACACTAAGTACAAATTGTGCTTAAACCAAGTAATTGATTCTTGAAATTGGAATTAATCTATTTGATTTGAATTAAGAGGAAAAATCCTATATTTGTATGTGGGAGAACATTAGTGGAATGAAATATACTCTCTCCGCTCTCACACTCTCAATTTGTTTGTGAGTTGCTTTCAAGTTTCGTCATGCAATTTTCATTAGTTTTTTATTCTGCGTCGTTTATATGCTTTATCATTTGGTTTTAGTTTTTGTTTTAATTGGTTTTTTTTTTCAAAATGTGTAACCAACAAGTGAAATTAACATCTATTGAAGCTTTACCATCAAATGACGACTTACGTTTGCTCCAACTCCTTAGAAGCTTATTTTAATTATTATTTATTTATTAACATAATTGTAAAAATTTCCACATTATTTTTTTTTCAAAATACGCAGAAAAAGAAAAATTCTTCCTTAGAAACAAATAACTCTTTTGAGTTTTTAAAACTACCACTTCATTGATTAAGAAATTATGTCTTGATTTAAGTACAATTTCTACTTATTTATATTCGTAGTTGTTTTTTTTTTATATTAGTACAGTGGTAACAGAAGGAGGAAGGTAAGCAAATTTAATTCTGCTTTCTTTGAAATTTTGATTTAACTGTTTTGTTTTTATTAATTTAAATATTAAGCTGTGTACCACAGCGGTGACGGATTTCATAAAAATAAATATCGTGGTATATTATCAATAAAGATATATTAATATTCAGTTATAACGACAGAATGATTTTGAGGTGTGGGAAAAATCTCAAAATTAAATCGAAGTGTAAGGATTAAAAATCTCCAAATAATTTTCACAGAAACAATTATTACCGTATATTTTTCAATCAACACTGTTGTTTCATTAATGAATATATTTAAGTAAATAAAAAATAAAAATAAAGTTTAAGTAAAATTGTATTCTTAACTTAAATTTTTAATTCACTCAATCATGTACTTGATTGGTTTGATAAATTTTTTAATCGGAAAATTTTTTCTGTTTTTCATTTCTTACAGTTTTTAGTAATTGCTGTAATAATTTTGGTGGGAGGTGAATTTTTTCTGTGTTAAATTAAAATCGATTAGTAAGTTTAGGATTAATTTAAACAAAGGAGAGTCTATAGTCTTTATTATATCAACAAAATATGGGATATAATAATCGAATAATAGGTATGGAAATTTCCAATAACAAGTTTTTAAACTCAGGATAAAATAGGCCTTCAGAACTTATTCATAAGTGCACAAATATTCAAATATTGGGTATATAAAAGAAAATAATATGTTATCGTTTGAAAAAGTAATGTAAGATCTATTATAGTTTATGGAGAAATTTGAAGATTTTGTTGCAATTTTATTCCGTTATGTTATTATCCATTTTGCCGATAATCTCACAAAATATCAATTTCCGGACACGCTAAAAAGAACTGGAAAGTGATTTCTAGACAATATTAAATATATATTAATAGCTAAAAAATATAGCGGTGCCTAAAAAACATTAAACCAAATTAAAAACGCACTATAATTCCAAAATAGATAAAGGCATATAAAAATGTATTTTAGCTTAATTTCAAGAAGTTTTATTGTTTATATAAAAACGTACAGATGTTAGGTTAGGTTAGGTTGTGTATATGATCAATACCATCAACCAGGTATACATATAAGCCTGCATGGGCATGTTATGCACTCTAAAAGGCAAGATTAGTTCATATTTCTCCATAACCTTATAATTCGGCTAGTTCGACAATTTCCAATTCAATTCTTTAAAATAATCCAGATTTTGTATATTATCCCTCTTAAAGTTTTCGCTTCTAATACGATGAAATGCAGGACAGTTCACTCTCTGCCTCATAGGCTCTGTGTGTGATATCATCTGATAATCCTATGCGAGCTTAATGTATTCACAACTTTGTGCATCTAGTTATTACGGTAACTTCTTAATCTTCTGAATATTGATCTATTTAGGTTTTTGATTTTATAGAGTTAGGTTACAAAATGTCAGTGACTTTTCCAACAATAGAATTCACCCATTCGTTCTTAAGCTTTTGAAAGGGTTTGGCATTCTACAGGACAATGGTGTTCCAAAATGATCACATC
The DNA here is from genome assembly GCA_932274085.1 of Protocalliphora azurea. Lineage (NCBI taxonomy): Eukaryota > Metazoa > Arthropoda > Insecta > Diptera > Calliphoridae > Protocalliphora > Protocalliphora azurea. Next base: position 68,587,066 of record OW026522.1, on the reverse strand, counting down.
TTGTATTGTTTACCCGCCTTTAGATATCCAATGATGTCATAGTGGCCCATCCATATTATCTCCAGTTTTCCACAATTTTTACATTGTATAATACTTCGATATCTAACAATTTCGTATATAAAAGTTTTGATCACTGCTTTGCTGTCCGTAAATGTACGAGTCGGAACGTTATTATCAATTTCTTTGAAACAATTAATACCTTACGTAATAACCATGATCTCAGCTTGAGAAACAAAGTTATCGTCTGAAAGACTAAACCATTTTCCTATGTATTATAGAAGCCATTCAAGTTTGGTTACCAATTTTTGAGCCTTTAGTGCATACACTTATTTCTGGATTGTTCCTCACTTCACCACATTCTTCCTTTTTTGGTATTATTGTGATGCAGTTTAAGTTTATATATCTTGTTGTAACTTTATCATATATTTCTTGGATTTTCTAATATCAAATTTTATGTCTTTTTTTTAGTCACTTCGCCATTCCAACCAGAATAGTGGCCACCAGAGCTGCGCCATACTTCACGTACTTATATTTCGATTGGCAGTACTGATAAAATATTCTCAACAACCTTTATCGACTAGTTCTAATTGCACCGCATAAACTAATGCAGAACTGAATCTATATTTCTTGAAGATGTTATATATTAATTTTCTCCTCTAAGGATGTTATTATTGGTCTCCTGAAAAAGACCCATATTCGTGAAGTTTTTTCACTCTGCTCTAAGGATGGTTTTTCCAATATAATCTCCAATCGAGTATCACGCATAGGTACAACATTGTCTTGTTCTGAAAAACTTGATACTAGTATACAAGTATTTAGAGTGAACAAACAAATTTCTTCATATATATACTGTTAAAAGTCACCGATAATCACGTGTGAGATACGAGAGTTAGTCGCGGTTAAAGATCACGAAAAACAGTTAGAGAATTTGACCTGCTAAACGCGAATATGCTTTCAGTTTTTTCCATCAGGTCGTGATTTTTTTATGAGTATTTACGCGAGATTATTTAATCGTTAGTCGATAACGGATTGTCTGATTTAGGCAATTGAAACACCAAAAGATACAGATGAAAACTGTATTTAAGAAAATTAAACGTTATGTCGAACCGTTTCGAAGTTATTCAGAAATTAGTGTCGGAAAAAACACTTTTTCATACAAATTAATTTTTGCTTTTGTTTTTTTGTAAATTTCCTTTAAGACATGAAACCGGCAAAAATATGCAGTTTTTAATATCTTAATAAAGCTGGTTATACTTTGCACAATATAAGCCATATATCATTAAAATTGATGCACAAATCTTGATTTTATTCACGTATTCCAACAACCGGTGTTACCGTTGGGCGACTTTAGTCGCCAACTTCCCTCTTTTCAAACACTTGGGCCCTTTTTTTGGAACCTTTTCAAAATGGAACTAAATGCCGACTTTTTAAGATTATGTGATATTTCCGAATATATAATATCTTAAAGATAATTTTAATCGGCATCTATAGAAGTTTTATTTATCTAAATTTGACAAACTGTTCTTGAGTTGTTCAAGTGTGATCGCTAAATCATGTGATCATATTAGTCATGCCCATAAAAAGAAGTGAAAACATATTTTTGTTTAGCTCGTTAAACTCCGTCTAGACCACCTATTTTTATTTAAAGACAAAAATTTATTTTTTTTTGTTTTTGTCCACTAGTGTATCTCCATATAATTTTAGGTATACATGGGTATTTTCACTTAACTGTGAATAAAACTAAGATATTTGCATCAATTTTGACAATACGTGGCATATTTTATTCGTAGCACTACCGGTTTTATGTTAAAGGTAAAAAACAGAAACATCTTTGTCATTTTTACCTTTTAAAAGAACTTAAAAAATCTCTAATTTTAACAAAAAAAATTTTTTTGGACATTAATTTCTAAATAAAGGCATGACATATTGTGGAACTATTTTTTATTTTTAATTTATTTTTTGATTAGCAATGAATTTCAATCATGTTTTGCAATTTCAATTTTGAACCACAGTACATTGTCCATAAGAAAGTCAACTTTTGTGATGCCATTAAGTTTGGAATAGTCACTTTCGAGGCAAAACTAGAAACACTTTTAGATATTTTCTACCAATTCGAAATAAACTTTATATTCTCTGAAATGACTGTATTCGATACTGAGAGCGCATAGAATTTTGTGACATGATCGTGGAATACTATAAAACCGGAAAATGCTTTTTCATCTCTCTAAATCATTGATAAATACTTCCAACAATTATTCATTTGCATAATTACGAAAATAAAATCTTTAAAAAAAGAAAACCGCTCATATTATATTTTCTGCCGTTTTTAATTGTTTTAATTGTTCATATTTTTTTAAATTTATGTAGTTGCTGTTTGCTGATGATTTGTTGCCGTTTTTTTTTTTTTTTTTGTTTTTGCCATACACCACCATAGGTGGTTGGGGTATTATGCGTTTGTGCTGATGTTTGTAACGCACAAAAATATTGGTCTTTGAGTCAACTTTATGTATCCCAATCGATTCAGGATCACTTTCCGAGTCGATTTAACGATGTCCGTCTGAAAACCTTGCGAATAAAGTGCAGATCGCAATTTTAAAGATAATTTGATAAAGATTGTCACATATGATTATTTTGGCATGGCGACTAAGTGTATTGAAATTGTTTAGATCGATCAATTATTTCTCCTAGCCTCCATATAAAAGTTCCCTCGGAATAGGGTTTTGACCAAGGTTGGATATTAAATTCTACGGTTTGAACTTTTTTGAGCTTTTGTATCAATGAAAAAAAAGTTGCAGTTTCAAAACGAGCATATGGTAAGCGTCTTTTTAAAAACAAATGATACTAAAAACACTAATTTTTATAGTACATGGAACTTAAATTGGAAAAAATTTGTATTTACCACAGATTTTTAATATAGACAAAAATCGTTTAAATAAAGAATAAAAATCCGATAATTTTGCTAACATTAAATAATAATAATAATAATAATAATAATAATAATAATAAAATAAGTTTCGTTCCATCATCAATTCGTAATCGTAATAGCTGTAACTTTTATTAAAAAAAAAATGGCAACAATTTTTTCACGATGAAGTGCGATTCCTAAAATATATCGCGGTTATTTGGAGACGATATCACACCAAATTTAAATCAGCTATGTTGGCTGACTATTTCCAACAGAAATAAGAATGGACATTTTTTATTTAACTCTATACGCTAGCTATGTTCGACTTTCTTTTAAGCAAGTTCGGACATATGAAAGTATTCTCTTAAATAGTAAAAATAGTCGGGAACGCAAAAACCAAATTTGTGGCCCAAAAATATTTGAGTAATGCTGACTTTTAGTTTTTCACATAAGGTTTAGGGCATTTGGACGTTTAAACCATTTTAAAAATACATGAAACAAAGAAACAAACAATAGAAGGACTTCTTAAAACGAAAATATTACGTTAAATTACATAAAAAATCGGCAACGGCTATGGTAACCAATTTTAAACGGTATTTAATCGGTATTTATAACGGCATCGTTATATAAATGCCTTAACTATTTCACTATTTGAATAAAATTCAGCACAATTAAGCTTTATACAAACTTTAATCAGTATGCCAAATTTCCCATAATCACTTTAACGTACATAAAATCCCATATAAATGTTAGTATTAATAATATTTAAAACAAATGAGTTTTATGTATACACGAATCACTGTGCCAAATTTTATGAGGATCGCTACACATATTTAATTGATCATAGCTCCCATATAAAACCCTGCCAGAAAATCACTTTTACGCATATACATAATGGTGTAGGGTATCATATGGCCTGACTTGGACGATTATAGTTTGCTTACTTGTTTCTTGTAGATTTCTTTTGTTGATTAGTTTGGGAATCAGTATAGTGGGGAACGTGTTGATCATTGATCTTAATTTTTCTGTTTTATGTCGCACAGTGGGGTCAAACGCAAATTTTTTGGTAATAAATCTGAATCTCCTAAACTACTGGTCGGATCAAATTGAAATGTATGGAAGAGTTGTAGAGGAGGACCTAAGCTTTCAGAAAAATCATCTTGTAGTCACCCTGTGATAACACGAGATAAGCTACAGGGTGTCAAAGTTGACTACCTCGAGTATGTAAAAGTTAAAAAAAATCGTTACTTGTACAAATGAAGTCCGATTTTAAAGATTTTTATATTTCTGGAAAGTGCTTGGCAAGATAAAGAAAAAATAAGCTTACTTATCTAAGTTATCTCTTACAGTTAAAAAGATATTTACGCTTGAATTTTGAATTTTTGATTTTTTGGCTCGACTTTCTTTCGTTTTTCGGGAATAAGTCCGGAGATATATGAGGTAAAAATTTTGTAAAAATATCCTGTAATTTGCGACATATTTCAAAATAATATGCTGAAAGAACTTTTTGGATTATCTCAATTCGTCTAGACGTGAAAAATATTCAAAGTCAGCACTCTGAAATTGGCATGAAAAATGGCTATTTTTTTACAAAAATATAGTACAATTCATTCATTTTTCTCAAAGTTCCGTTATTAAAAAAATATTTTCCTTATTAATTTCAAAAGATAAGGCTTCATAAATGGTTAATAAAGAAATTTTGAATTGATTTAAGTTTGCACCCTACATCCAGCATTGGCCGAAAATTGTCAATTTTAAAAATAGTTTCATTTTTATCGATTAATAAAAAAAATGTCACGCGAGCTTTTTTAAATTTGGTACCCATATTTTTTATAGAAATAGATTTAGAATGATTTAACATTAAACTGCTTCCCGCCCGGCCAAAAACGAATGCAGGAGTGGAGATTTTATGTTAAAAGTCAGTTTTTTTAACGACTATTTTTAAAAGCATATTAAAAGCATATTAGCATAATATTTTAATATTATTTCTTATGTAATGTATAAAACACAAATCAAGCTTTCATTCCTAAAAAAATCAATAAAATAGCTCCAATAACCTATTTTTGGTAATTTTTCAAAAATAATTTTTTTTTTTAAATAGCTGAAAATCCAAAAAAATTTAATTTTTTTTTAATACAACTCCACTAATTTTGCAAATACTTTAAAAATGTTAAAAGAATATAAAAATAGACTTATTTACCAATTCAACGATATATAAAATGTTGATATAGGTCATTTAATAATAGTAATATAATGGCCTCAAATCTACCAAGTCACGTCAAAAGTTGCAAAATTCACTATTTTGTTCCGTATTTCCATATGTGTGTATACGTAACACTCAACTGCATTGCTTATTTTTATTACGAGATAATAATATTTATTAATGAATTTATTTAAAGTGTTCATAATTTTTTTCTACTGAAAAGGTTTTTAAAATTACCTAAGTACATAAATAAGTATATGTTCCTTCGTTTTTTATTACATTTTTTTAAGTTTTTAAATAATTTACCTAGCTACTTAATTAATGTATACAAAAATGATTTTTTTACAATCGCATAGGTACATTTTTTGACGTACCTGTTTAACACTACAGGTCACAAAAATAAACTGAATGAAATTGGGGGTTTTGAGCAAAAATTTAAATTTTTTAATTCATTTTTGCCTGTCACCATTTACCTGATATAAATATTCTTTTTCTATATATAAGTATCCTTATAAATATGCAGATTTATTAGTGAATTTGCCATTATGGAGATTACATTAAAACACTTTTCTATTTGCAAAGTAATCTGGGATAATCTACCTGATATTATAAATCGTCCAGAAAAAATAAGAAAACTCATTGATACAGTAGTATCTTTTGGTTTAACTCTTACTGCAGAAGACAGTTTAAAGCTCGAAAATTTTTATAAATTATACGAAAAAAGGATGCAAGCTTCAGATTGGTCAATACCAAAGTTCAAGAAGAAAAATGAAGAGTGGTTGGAGGGAGAAATACCAATTTTCGTGGGAAAGCAGAAAAAGGATCGCCCAAAAAAAAGTTACGATGAAGTTCAGCTAAGAACAAAGAGGACCAAACAGGAATCTATTCTAAATTCACATACAAATGCCGAAATAAAAGATACATTTAAAGCTTTAGTAACACGTACGCAACCAAAGGAAGTAGAAAAAGTTATAGATGTGTTACCAACAGCTTCTCCCAATCGATTACATCGGATAATTCAAAGCATAGTGACACCGAAATCAACATCGTCCTTTACCTCTGAAGATGCTTTAGCTCTAATATTAAATTTAGAATTATCAAGAAACCAATACGAGATTTTGAGGAAATCTGTTAGCGAAAAAGGATATGATATCTTTCCCAGTAGCAAATCAGTGAGAGAAGCGAAAAGTAATATTTTACAGCCTATGGAGCACCCGGTTAATGCTTCTCTTAAAAGTACTAAAGTTAATATATTGCAATTACTTGAAAAAACTGCCTCTAGAATTATATCTACCTTCAGCAATGATTACATTGAAAAATGCAAAGACTCTGAACTTATTTTAATATTCAAATGGGGCTGTGATGGAACATCAGGATTTTCGGAATACAAACAACAGGATGGAAGTAATTCTGGAAATAATTATAATTATAATAATAATTATATTATATATGGATAAATTTAACTCCAGGTTCCAAATTTTTGTGCCGTCCAATCCTTTTTGATTACACAAAAGAAACCACGGTTACAATAAACAGCATTGTCAACCAATTGGAAGAAGAAATTAAAGCATTGCCCCCAATATATGTAAAAGTATCAAACAGAACTATTAAAGTTACATTTCAACAACAATTAACGATGATTGATGGAAAAGTTGCAAACGCTATAACAGATACAACATCTACATGGAAATGTAATATAGTGGAAAAATAAGTTCACAATTTCAGGATAATTCTGAAGTCCTTGTTAATAAAAATTCTTTAAAATTTGGCATATCACCACTCCACGCAAGGATAAGATTTTTGGAGTTCTGCTTACATCTTGCATATGATATGAAGTACAGAAATATTCCCGGGCAGGAAAATGCTGCAGTAAAAAACAATTTGGAACTTCACGAATTATGAAAAGAGGAGAAGAAAAGAATTCAATTAGAATTCAAAGAACAACTCGGATTAATAATTGATAAACCTCTACATGGCTATGGAAGCTCAAATGATGGAAATACAGCAAGACGTTTCTTTGCAAATCCGGAACTTACATCTTCAATCACAGGCATTGACTTAAATATTTTGAAGCATTTTAAGATTATATTGGCAGCCATTAATAGCAAAAAGCAAATTAATGCGGACAAATTTAAAATTTTTGCTTACGAAACTAAAGAACTACTTAACATTACATACCCCTGGAAATCAATGACTCCAACAATTCACAAAGCTCATGGTAAAGAAATAATAGAAAATAGTATTTTGCCATTGGGAGAGCTATCAGAGGAAGCACAGGAAGCCCAAAATAAAGATGTTAAACATTTCCGACTCTTCAATACCCGAAAATGTTCGAAAATAGTGCAAAATATGGACTTAATGGAATATTTATTAATATCATCAGATCCAGTTATATATTCTATAAGAACACGATGGCTACCAAAAATCACTCTTGAAATAGAAAAAGAGGATTCCGAAGCTAAGGAAGTTAAAAATTTGCTAACGTTTGATGTTTCTGATTATTTTCAAGAAAATCTCTAATAATATCTTCGATAATATATCCTTAATAAAATAAATATACGGGATATATGTATAATAAGTTTGTAAATATGTAGAACAAATTAAATGAACATTACTCAAATAAAGAATTTACTACTTTATAATAACAAATATATACCTACATAATACATTTGAAAACTAAAATGTTACGTATACACACATATGGAAATACGGAACAAAATAGTGAATTTTGCAACTTTTGACGTGACTTGGTAGTTTTGAGGCCATTATATTACTATTATTAAATGACCTATATCAACATTTTATATATCGTTGAATTGGTAAATAAGTCTATTTTTATATTCTTTTAACATTTTTAAAGTATTTGCAAAATTAGTGGAGTTGTATTAAAAAAATTAATTTTTTTTTGGATTTTCAGCTATTTTTTAAAAAAAATTTATTTTTGAAAAATTACCAAAAATAGGTTATTGGAGCTATTTTATTGATTTTTTTAGGAATGAAAGCTTGATTTGTGTTTTATACATTACATAAGAAATAATATTAAAAATATTATGCTAATATGCTTTTAATATGCTTTTAAAAATAGTCGTTAAAAAAACTGACTTTTAACATAAAATCTTCACTCCTGCATTCGTTTTTGGCCGGGCGGGAAGCAGTTTAGTGTTAAATCATTCTAAATCTATTTCTATAAAAAATATGGGTACCAAATTTAAAAAAGCTCGCGTGACATTTTTTTTATTAATCGATAAAAATGAAACTATTTTTAAAATTGACAATTTTCAGTCAATGCTGGATGTAGGGTGCAAACTTAAATCAATTCAAAATTTCTTTATTAACCATTTAGGAAGCCTTATCTTTTGGAATTAATAAGGAGAATATTTTTTTAATAACGGAACTTTGAGAAAAAAGCGAATGAATTGTACTATATTTTTGTAAAAAAATAGCTATTTTTCATGCCAATTTCAGAGTGCTGACTTTGAATATTTTTCACGTCTAGACGAATTGAGATAATCCAAAAAGTTCTTTCAGCATATTATTTTGAAATATGTCGCAAATTACAGGATATTTTTACAAAATTTTTACCTCATATATCTCCGGACTTATTCCCGAAAAACGAAAGAAAGTCGAGCCAAAAAATCAAAAATTCAAAATTCAAGCGTAAATATCTTTTTAACTGTAAGAGATAACTTAGATGAGTAAGCTTATTTTTTCTTTATCTTGCCAAGCACTTTCCAGAAATATAAAAATCTTTAAAATCGGACTTCATTTGTACAAGTAACGATTTTTTTTAACTTTTACATACTCGAGGTAGTCAACTTTGACACCCTGTAGCTTATCTCGTGTTATCACAGGGTGATTACAAGATGATTTTTCTGAAAGCTTAGGTCCTCCTCTACAACTCTTCCATACATTTCAATTTGATCCGACCAGTAGTTTAGGAGATTCAGATTTATTACCAAAAAATTTGCGTTTGACCCCACTGTGTGTCGTTTACATGTTTGTTCTTGTTTTTCATTTTCTCAGTTTTTGTTGTTTGTTTCTTTAATATTTTGTTTTTGTTGATTTCTTTACTCTTATTATTAAATGTTTAATTTCATATTTAAATGGTCGGTCATAAATTGCAGGAATAAAAGTAGATCAAGTTGAAAGCAGGTTAATTAATGGTTTCACGTTAAACTTAAATGTTTTCATTTATTTTTGTTATTGTTTTGAAAATTATTATCATTAAATCATATCTATTTATGTATGTATGTATGTATGTATGTATGTATGTATGTATGCATATATGTTATGTGTGATTACGGTGAGAGACAATTAAATTGATCGCCATGTGTTTGTCAGCAACATTGTTTATTTACTCTTGTCCATAAAATGTTGGTAAAGACAAATCACACAGATTTTAATTATTTCAACTAAAATAAACTGTTAAAGACCTACATATTATAATTTATTTATATATTAGTTCTTATTCAAACAATCAGCCCAATTATAAATAAAAATTCCACATGAGAATTTTCACTTTTACCTTTTTTACTATTGTGAATAAAAACATTTCCCATTTCCCTTTCAACTGCGGGAAGGGAAAAAATTCAGCGGGAAAAAGTAGGCATTGTAAATGCAATCAAAACATTTTTAAATTTTTAATTATTAATTAGTTTGTAGTTTTTGTTGAACTTTTTTTATAGTTTTTTTTTAGAATTTTTGTATTCGGGCTTAAGTTCATTATGAAAGAATACATTGTAAAATTTTTGTTGGACACTCGGCAGAATGGAATGCATTTTCTAGTCAGCCACGACCGTCATCAGCACTTTTCAGCGTCACTCCGTGGTGTTCACTGTAAACATCATCTATTTAACTCACAACTTTTCAGGAAATTAAATTTGTGACGTATTTTCTCTATATGTCATTAAGTAAGACGAATGGTTTACGATAAAGTTTTTTACGATTATTTTGTAGTCTTATTAAGTCGCAATGAAAAATGTTGTTGTTATTTGAATTGTCCCTTCTATTTTTTAATTATTTTCATCTGAAATTTAGATCGGAATTTGCATAAAAATGTAAGCATTACTTCTTTTAACTTTAAGTTTTAACAAAAAATAAGTGTTAAAGTAACTTTTAGGTCAAAAAATACAATTAAACAACGAACCCAGAGCTTGTTTCGAATTTTTTAAGGGCAGCAAGGATTTTACGATTTTAGCGGAATTCGTAGACAGAACTTAATTATTTAGGTCCTCCCACCAAATGTATTGTTGAATTGAAAAGGGTTTGTTATTAATATAAGAAAAACAAAATCACAACATCTTTAAATAAGCAAAAAGCAGAGATCCAATACCAACACTTGCAGATACAGATTTTTTGGATGATATTGTAAAGAAAGTACTGGAAGAATAAAAAGAGATTCTCGAAAACATGCAGCCAAAACATATAATAGCTGCAAATGTGCTACCAGCGGCAAATCAAAATTTTCAACTTTTCAAAAATTTGGCGAAAAATAGGTTATGGTAAAACCTCTTATGATACCATCCAAGCTGAAATTATAGTACAAAAAGAATTATTAGAAGCACACAAATCTATAGCAGTGAATCAAAATGAGCAGGAGCGAAATATAAAAATGATTTAACGTTCGATAAAAAAAATTAAACTATAATAAGAAACATTGAAAAAATGGAACAATCAAAACGTGAGAAAATAAAGGAACAGCGGCGGACCAATTCCTTCATAAAAAAAACTTAGAGTTAAATTAGAATTGGAATTACAAGAGCATAAGAAATAACCAATCTTTGCTCCGTTAGATATTATTAATTTTTATCGAATTTAATTTAAGTTTTTAGTTTTAAGTGTTAAAATAACGGATTTATTTTTTATTTATTTATTTCAAATTCAAAAAATGTACAAAACATTTTTGTTGAAATTTATTTATTTAAATAGATATCTAACCAATAGATATTTGTGGTACACTTCCTCATCCGACATGTCTTCAAATTCGTTGGATATGTATATTACATTATAATGGATACATTTCCAATTTTTTCCGGAGTGTTGTACAACTCCCTTGCGTCGAGATAATACCTCCAACGATTTTCTAACACTTCATTGGTGCGCTCAGTAATGTCGCGGAATTTCGAGTGAACTTCATTTCTGAAGATTCATCTTCCGGAACTCGATGAGGGGTTAAGAGCCACGATTCCAAAGCATATTCTGCGTCTCCTTTTTTGAGGAAATACATATATATATATATATATATATATATATATATATATATTAATTTTTTTCCAAATCAAAAAAAAAACACCCAAAAATTGATTTATCCTTGCAAATACATCTGCCCAAAGTGAGCTCTTAGATCGCTGGTGTTCCATATAAAGGAATCGTGGCATGTACCAGGCTGCATGTTTTCGAGAATCTTTTTTTATTCTTCCAGTACTTCCATTACAATATAATCCAAAAAATCTGTATCTGCAAATGGTGGTGTTGGATCTTTGATTTTTGTTGAGAGTTCAGCCTAAAGCTCTTCGTGGACATACCTCACAAAGCTAAAAAAACCCACAATTAAAAAAAGTCCTAAACAAATGCAATTTTTCCTTCTTTCTTCCACTGTTTTTGGCACATTTATCCAAATTGTGCAAAAAATGGATTCAAAAATTTGTAGGACATCCGTGAGTACATGATGAAAGTGGACTGGGCTAAGCCCACGTCAAAATCCTTCCCTATTTAAGTCTTATAACCACCTGCAGCAAAAAATGCAAAACGCATTAATTTTAACAATCGGTTTTTTTTTTGGTCGGTTGAGTGTGTGCTGTTAGGACTTCCAATAAATGTTGAAAACCTAGTTTGTTTACACTATAATATTTTTGGAAATTTTAAGTGAGGAATTAATTAATGGATTGAGTACAGTAATTAACTTATTTATATTTACAATTATTGTGTTAAATCAAATGGGTTTGAACTATCGCTCAAGTGCCTCCTAGCAATCTTTTGATTTCTTATTTTTGATCTTCTATTAATGAGCTATTGTCGGAAAGCATTCGGAAAACAATGTGTTTAATTTTTTTTTTGTTTATTTTTAAAAATTAAATAAATATTGAAAAAAATTAAATGAAATAATTGATTTATTTATTTAAAAAATTAAATGTCACTAAGCAAAACAGTTGTCTTCGAAAATTCGATTTTCCCTCTCCCTTATTTTTCTTTTCCACGAAATTTATAATTGAGGATATTCATGATTGGGCTGAATGTATTAAGAAATTATTATAAAGAAAATATAACAAAAGGCGAATGTAATTTATGATATAAAAATTAAAAATATTATTTTTTTATTATTTTAAGTTGGTTTACGTATTTGTTCAATAAACGTTAATAATCAAATAAAGTACAGGGAACTTTTAGATCCAAAATATATATAAATTTTTCAGAATTGGTTTTATTTTGATTTTAACCACTTTATTAATGTTTGACCTTTACTACGAGATTATATCGAACATATGTACATTCATCGATAGGTGATAATAAATTTTCTATACAAATCCGTTAAACTTTCTTTTAATATAAATTTTCCAATGTTATCTTAATTTCAACATTCATATTCATAAACAAATGACAAATCTGTAACATTAAAGTAGAATTAAAAATTTTTTCACAAATACAATGTCACTGTCATCGGTGGGACGTCAACAAATGCAAGAATGTGATTTGTTAAAAAGACGTGCAAACATCGGAACAAAAAAGAAAAAAAAAACTATGATTTTTGTGTGACTTATTTTTATTTATTATATATATATTTTTTTACCAAATTCATTTGAAGTGAAACGTGAGCATTTTTGTAAAATAGAATCGAAATAAAATCAACTTCAAGTTAGATTTCTATTTAATGTTTTCTTCCGTAAAAATTAAATTCTATTTCGTTTTTTTTATGATGTGACAGTTTTTTTATGTTTATCATCTCAATTTAATTTAATTTAAGACCTTTTTTTGCTTTTGTTATAATTTAGATTTTATATTTTAGAAATTTATGGTTATTAAAAGAAATTCAAGTTTTTTTTTCATTTTATTGTCTTTAAGAAGCGAAACAGTAGTTGATTATTGTGCAATTACCAGTAAACAAAAGCAAGTGCCAGGCAACCAACCATTTGAAATTAAAATTTTCTACTTTAATACTTTATTTCACATCGGATTTGCCTGTGAAAAAAAAAAATACATTTTATTTTAAGTTGTGTGTCACTTTTTTTCTAACTTTCTGGTTTAATTACTAACTGCAGCTTTTACTTGCTGACTACTGGATGTTCTTAAATTTCTAAGTCGAGGTAAGAGTAAAATTTGTATTTAAATGTTGTGAAATAAAAAAGTGAAAATAATGTTTTTTTCTGTCATGAATTTTATTTTTTAAGGTGTTTTACTATTACTTAGTTTCACTTATGTTTAGTTTTAAATTGTAGTTTGAATTGTAACTTAAAACACTTTCTTTTCTTAATTGTTTGATTATGTATCACTTGAAAACAAGTTGACAATGGTTTAAATGTAATTTAAGAATTGTGTCCATTAGGGTGACGACTATTTCGGGATATGAACTGAATGGACATTTTCTAAAGAAAGAAAATATTAAAAAATATGCACATCTTAACCATAAAATCACCATATTACCCATATTATATGTTTGTAGCACATCAAAAAACAAATTGGCCTAAGCCGTCACTTTGGGAGTACAACCGCTATAACTATGATCCAAATCATATCGAAAATTTCTTGAAATATTTACAAGTAATTTATTCGACAACATAAAGAACCAGTGAATGAATTATTTAGAAGTGAATATTAACTACAATTTCCAGTGCCTAAAAAGTCTAAGTAGAAAAATATGCGATCAGAATCTTACATAATATTGAGCTACCCACCTTATCCATTGGGTACCTGGCACACGTGACATTTAATCAAATTTTCCAGGTTAACATATGTTCCTACCAAGCGAAGGAGTACCAGGGCCTTTCGAAAATTATTTTTATAAATTTTTCCTTCCATATTTGTAGAAATTTAACAAACATTAAAATCTTAAACTGAAATTTCATTAGTACTGTTATTGTCACCGAAATATACAAAATACCCATATTATTTGTAAGTAAAATAATTTAGCTACTTAATAGATTAAATTTTACATATAGCCAATGTGCTGAAATCAAATATTACATTAAAATGCGGTAATTTTCAATCGTGGAATTGCAAGTGTCTCTATGAATATCTTTCAAAAATGTCATAAAATGTCTCCTGACATATCAGGAAAGACATTTGACCGTAACTCCCCTTAGAATCATTCATTGGGTTGTAAAAAGATATTATGAGAAATATTAGGGAAATCGGATATCGTTAAACCGTACCGCAACGGACCTCAAGTTTATAAGGTGCGTTTATATGGGAAAAATATGGCCTCTTTACACTTTTTAGAAAAAAAAAAAAATAATAGTAGAAAAATAAAGAATAACTATAAAATTAAATAATGTAAAAAAATCGTAATGTGCACATAATTATATATCAGACAAGATATAAAAAGAAAAAATCTGTTAAAAAATGTTGAAACTATTACAATTATTACATAATATTTTTGTTTGGGGTAAGAACTGTTTAAATAAAATGCAATTTTTTAATTAATTTGAACCATAATTACTAAAAACAAATAAGTTTTATGCCTTTTAATAATAATTAAAACCCCTTTCCATGCTTGGTTAAAAATGTTTCTTTTTTTAAGGCTGTTTCAAAATTTCAATTTCAAATTGCGATTTGAATTCCGAGAATTTATGCAACAAGACATTTTTTGCAATTTTTAGTTATAAAGTAAATCTTTTGAATTGATATTCAGACAGATTCTGACTTTTTAAGAAAATTGGACAAGGATAACTTTAGAATATGTAGATCAGAAGTAAAATTTTAAATATTTCAAACTTTTAAAGAAAACATAACCAAAAATTTTCCTTTTTATCTGGATTTGGATGCAATGATTTCTGTATTAAATTCTGATGGTTTAACACTTATCAGAAGGAGGTAATTGTCATCTTATTTGTCAATTATATTAATTAATAAATTTTACTTTACAAATATTTAAGAATAGGTGCGTTTAAGAAAATGATGACCCCAAGCCCAGTTGAGGGTTAAATTTGCATCTTTTACTGTTGATGTCAACGGAGGTCTTTCAGTTATATTTCTATGAAGTTTTATCGAAATCCAAATAAAAAAAAAATAATTATTCATGATGTTTTCCTTAAAAATTTTAAATATTTAAAATGTTGACTTATGACCTATGTGTTTTAAAGGTTATCCTTGTCCCAAAGCTTCATAATATATTTTTGAGATATGGTTTATCTTGTTGTATAATCATATTATTTTGTCTGAATATCGGTTAAAAAAAATTTGCTTTATAACGAAAAAACTGCAAAAAATGCATTGTTTCCAAAAACCGCAGAATTCAAATCACAGATAAGACTTAGTCATGTAAGGTATTGTGCTAATTCTTTTTTAATTTTATTTCCTGTAGTGTTGTTTACAAAACTGCATAGTTTTATTTACACTTTTTTAAAATTTGTTTAACAAATTTTTTTAAAGTTTGAAATTGGAGTTTTGAAACTCTCTTAAAAATCTAAATTTTTTAACCAAGCATGGAAAGGGGTTTGAGTTATCCTGCAGAAACAAAAACTTATTTTTCAGTAATTATGGTTCTGGGGACTTCATAATAACTTTAACATTTTTTAACCGATTTGTCCTTTTTATGTCTTGTTTGATAGATTTTGTTACAAAGCAAAGCAATTAATAGATTTTTTCCCCAAAAACTGTAAAAGAGAAATATTTTCCCCATATAAACGCACCATACAAACTTCAGGTCCGATGCGGCACGGGTTAACGATATCCGATTTCACTAATATTTCACACAATATCTTTTTACAATCCAGTGAACGATTCTAGAAGGAGTTAGGGTCAAAATTTTGGTAAAATATACATAAATATTTCCATTCTTCTCGTATATACGAATGTCTTTCCTGTTCTGTCTCGTGGAGGCTTCAGCTTCGCGATGTCACTTCCTACGGCATTAAAGAGGAACAGCTCTGTAAGTAGCAAATGACTGAGTGTCACTCAAGAATGAATTTAACGCTGTTGACAAGCACTTTTAGAATATTGTTTCTACTGAGCAATTTGTGTGCGATTGTAGTAGCATGAAGTGAAGTAGTAAAAATGATTTGTTGGCACTGTCCACGCTAAGAGTTGACAGGTTATAGGGATGAGAAGAAGAATCTTAACAGTGGGACAGATGATATGAATTGTTCCTATATGTTTTTTTTCTGGATTTTATTATCGCGACTAATATTTAGTAATTGGATTTCAAGTTTATGAAGGTACCTTGAAATAACTTCCAAAATTTTTTCAAATAAATTTCATTATGAAATAATACACAGTGGGTTGGACTAAAGGGCTTTTTCCTCTATGATATCTGCGAAACAATAGCTTCTCTAAGTAAAGCATTTCATTGGAGAGATATTTCATTGGGACTTAAGTATATAATTTTGGAGTTATTTCAAGGTACTCTTTACCTTGTTTCATATATGATTCTACAACGCCAATTCCTGTACCCTTTTGTAGTTCTTCAAACAATCTCACTTTTCCATCTTTTTCCTGCTATACAACGATTCAGCTGGGTTATCCTTGAGTCATCTGTATTCGTATTTCAAATGTCAGCAAACTCATCTACGAGTATCGCTGCTTCAGTGCGGAAGTATCGACTAAGCACGGTATTCTACGAGTAGAAAAGAAACGACGGAAGTGACAGTTTTGGGGGTCATTATCTAGACTAGGCTGCTAGGGTATTGGAAGATAATTATAACTACAATATGCTTGATGATATATCTGCTGTGTGATGTCCACAACTTAGAATGATTTATTAGTCGTCATCAGAAGTCGGAAATAAAATACTATAGTCTATATATCATTAAATTCTTTCTTTATAACATAATATATAACATTCAAAATTCTCTCCGAAACTATTATATTTCGTTTATTGTATTATCTTAATATATATATATATATATATATATATATATATATATATATATATATATATATATATATTATTTTGTTTTTTTAAAAGTAAACGCATGAAAATTTAATACACAACCACCCACAACGGACATACGATACGAATACTTACTAGCATAAAAGGAAAAGTATGAAACAAGAAAAATGTTTCAAAACTTTTTGTGACCACTTCACATTTTTCTTTTTGAATTTGTAAATAAAAAAGTAAAACTATCTTAATTCAGTTAAAAAAATCATTAGAAAAAAAATTTTACAAAAGTGCTTTTACCAAGTACGAATGAGTAAAACTTCTTTTCAGTCATTAAATATTCATGTTTTGATGCAAAAACATTTTGTACTTTTGTGGTTAATGTGGAAAAAAACATGTAGTTTTACTTTTATTGCTACTAGAGATAAAATTAAATTTTTTATTTATTTGACTTATCATTGATCTTGTTAAGTCAAATGTTGTGACGTAAAACTGGAATTGCAGGAGTAATAAAGAGCGATCTACATATTGAGGGGTAGCCAACTTGGGGATAGAGTTACTATTTTACATAATATTTAATAAAAATGCGTAAAAGAAACTTTATATATTTTTCATTAAGGTCTAGTTTAAAGAAATCTTGGGATACTGCATTTAAGGTAAAATATTAAATTGGGACATATTAATACAAAGAAAATATTTTCATTTTGACAATTGATTGTCATAAATATTTAATTTTTGAAAGTTATCAATAGCAAAAACAAAAATTCTATTGTGATAACCAGTGTTGTCACAACAAAACATTTTTTGTAACCAAAATTTTGAGAAAAGGATCAGTTTAGAAAAAAATAAACAAAATTAAAATTTTGTTATTACTTATGTAAAAATCTGTATAATTTTTATATATTCAGGTATAATAAATTTTTTTAATATCGGTTATAAAGTTAAATTAATCTTAACTTGCTTTTAAATTTATCACATGTAGATGTTTTTTGAAAAACGATTCGTTTTCTCAAAAAACACAAACAAATTAATTTGTTTTTTCATATATTTCAAAGCCAAAAAACACCTCGATTCGAGTTGTTTAATTATTTAACACACAAAAAACGTATGTCAGGCAGATAATGTGTCCAGAAATAAAAAACATTTTGGTTCAAATAGGGTACAAAAAATGACTGTAATATCAAATACCAACATTGTAAGGAGTCTCATCACTTGCCTAAAGTTTTTAGAACAAAATATTAGTGATAGAATTCATATAGTACGAGTTACAAACACTTGTTATAATTATAATTGTCTCTCAGTTGACCAGTGTTAAGGACTGTAAAAGTAAATACAGTTGTAGCTTATGTAATCGAAGATACAACACTTTGTTACAAAAGGAAGGATGTAGCATATCCTAGTACAGCAAAAAATCAAAATATACAGTCCACATAAAATCAATTTATTTCAAACGTTACATCTAGAAGAGAGCAGAACGAAAAAGAAACTCTGTTGTTCACAGCCATAATACAAATCGAAACTAGAAGCAAAAGGTATCAGGAATTGACCCTGGATCATAATCTACATTTTTATCGGAAAAACTGAAGAACAGATTGAATCTACCAATTAAACGAAGTTTAGTTCACGTTATGGCTTGTTTATATAACCTTTACTTTAGGGTGGACTCCAGATTTAAATTAGAAGTATGGGCATCGGTCTTAATTTACTTCGGTCCACCTAATTTACTTCCCAAAACTTTAGACTTCTAACATTTTAAAGAGACTGCTAAATTATAACTTGCAGATCCTCAATGCCGACCCATCAACCTACAAATAGGCCTCCACTTAGGACCGTCCATATATTGCATTATTATTTCGATGTAGTCTATTGGATCCCTTTTGGCACAAAGAACAATATTTGACTGGATTGTGGGGGGAAGAATATTTACAAACTCTCAACGGAAAACTACAGTTTCGTTACTCAACATTTAATCACTTGAACAATTTCTCTCAAGCTTTTGGGAGGTGGAGGAAACCCAAAAACGTATTTTGAGTTCAGATGAGTATAAATTTTATGAAAATCGTTTCAAAGCAACCTCGCATAGAAATGACTCAGAGAGGTATATAGTTATCGTACCCCTTAAAAACTGCGAAGAAATAGACATTTCCATATGCTTATACCAAAAACCAGATCTTAAGAAACAATAAGACCAAGTTATGGTCAAATATCTTGAGTTAGGATATACGAGGAAAATTTATCCTCTGGAAATCGACAAAATTCCAAATTATTACTTGGCGCATCACGCAGTAATAAAACCTGAAAGGCTGACTATAAAAGTTAGAGTAGTTTTCAATTCCTCAAGTCGGTCTTCAAATAAGAAAAATTTGAACGACATCTTACATCCAGGACCCATACTTCAACAGGACTTAGTGCTTCTAATACTAAATGAAGATTCTTCCGTTTTGTGAATAAAGCCGATGTCACAAAAATGTATCAACAGATACTCATTAACCCTACTCAAACTCAATATCAGAGGATATTATTTCGATAACCTAAAGGGATCCTATTGAGGATTACGAGCTACTGACAGTGATGTTTGGAGTCAACTGCGCACGTTTATGGCCATAAGAACCCTTCTTCAACTATCTGAAGACGTCAATTGGTTAAATTTTTTACGAAAACGCTGGAACAAAAATCCTGGGAATAAAATGGAACATTTCTTCAGACTCATAATTATGCAACGGATTTGGTTGGAAAAATGACATTTTAAAACCAGCGTTGTCAACTCAAAATTTTAAAAACGCGTAATTTTCTTAAAAAAGCGCTAAAACATTTTCTTTATTATATTTTTCAATATCTATAAATTAAAATTTTATGTACATCCTTTTAATTTTAAAACAGATAACAGAATTTTATTTACTTTCAGATCTGAAGGGATTTGGAATTACATGCCAGAGCCAAATTTAAATATAAATTGGGTAAAAATTTTAAAAAAGCACAAAATTAATTGAATTTAATAAATAACATATTATTTTCAGAAATTAAGATTATTAAAATAAATGTGATCCATGATCACGATAATCGCAATAATAACTTTTTATTTTGAAGCAATAAAATTTAAAGCTTTAAATAATCTGAAAACTGAAACCTCTGAGGAAATATTTATTTCAGGAAAGCACTGATTTTACATCCGTAACTATAAAATGAATATAATATGATAGCACAAATTAGAGAATTCAACGAAAACTAATTAAATAAAAATGAATTAATAATAAAATATATTTAATTTTATTGCAAGGCTTTTATTGAAGCATTTTTTTAGTTGTTTTACTCATAATATAAATAGTTTCCGAAAGTAAAAATCATTTATATACTATTAAAATTTTTAAATTTGATGTCATTGAAAACTTTTAAAAAACACCGAGCACTGACCCAATATTTTCCGCGTCAAAATTTTTGAAAAGTACTAAAAACAGTGCTAAAAGCACTAACTTGACAATGCTGTTTAAAACTCTTGTCAAATTAATTTTAGTTTATTCTTTTAAATTTTTATAACTTCAACCCTTTTCCAAACAATCTTTTTTCTGTGTGTGTTTAAATATGTTGAATTCAAAATTTCAATAAGAAATGAAGGCAAATAGCTAATAACTGAACTAACATAGCATCAACTATTTATGCGATTTTTAAATCCAGATTTTCTTCCTATAAACCATTAATGTCCACGTAGATCTAGTCTATGTAGGGAATTGAAATTTTGAACAACATGTTATTTTAGGTATATAAACCCATTGACGTGTTTATAGTTTTTTAAATATGGTTTAGTAAGGCAGTTATAAGCCGTTACATATATGTAACAGTGGGCATTACCCACACATTTTTGGCCCTTATACTTTCTCTGTACGTAAAGCTCAAGCGTTATATAAGCAACACTTAAAAATAGTTGAACTTTTTAATAAAAGTCACAATTAAATTGATGTATTTCATAAATCTTATAAAATTTATACTAATTCATCGTTAAAAAAACAACTTTTCTAAATTCAACTGGCTACAATTGGGTGCCTTCCAATGTTTGCCTAGGATCTATCAGACTGCGTGAATAGTGTCTGGGATTAATTTTCCCGTAGGCCTCCTACTTATTCATGACGATAATCTCTATTAAACTGCAAATTATTATCAAATTAAATAGTTAAAAGTAGCTAAAATGGTATATCTAATTCAAAATTCAATAAAAAATTTTCTCATGTATTCCTTTCGTACTGAAAATAGAGGCGCCCAAAAAGTAATGAGAATGACCCAGTGTTACAAATACGTAACACTTTCTTTCTTCAATTCATAATTTTCATCGGACATATATATATGCCATTATCAAAAATGTTTGATCTTCCTAGAAGAAATTTACGGAATATCTTCTTTTTATTATTTTCATGCTTTATGATGTTAAGATTTATGTGCATGTATGCTTTACAAGATATAAAAGTTTTCATTATTATATTAATTCAAAATTTATTTAATAATAATTTTTCTACATATTTATTACATCTTCCAGAAGATCATCTTGTGGTATCTTATTTTTTTCACCTAGATGATTATTTAGCAATATTGCGCATTTTTCTTCCAGACGTATTGATTTCTACTTACTTAGATGTATCGCCTGTGACGCACAATCACTCCCGATGGAGAAAACTTCCGCAACACGAATATGATTATTGCGGCAACAAAATATATATTTAGGTATATTTAGCATATCGCGATTTTTAAAAATCTTGCGTAATATGTGTATCAATTCTAAATTATTTTTCAAAGTATTATACGAATTTTTTTATTAGAGTTTTTTTTTACAAAGAAATGGTATTTAATATTGTAAGTGATTTTTTTTGTCCATAAAATTTTTGTCTTCCCAAATTTTTTGATGAGTCTTTACATTTTCGTTAAACATTACCAACTGCAACCATTTTTACCAATTATGGTCAATTTCGTGCTGTCCACGCTATGTGCCTTTTCAAAATCTTTTTTGAGAAAAGTGTCCCGTTTTATATCAACTACACTTGACTTAAATTTCTGGTTCGGATCAATTATATTAATCGCCGTTCTTATATATATATATATATATATATATATATAAGATTTGTACAAATTGCAATTTGCTTTATAAAAATATAAAAACAAAAAAATTTTTTTATTAAATTTATTTTCAATTTTCCTTCGATTTTATTGCGTAAAATAACAAAAAACTAAGTGCACGACTACCTTGTATGTAACTGTTGAAAGTCTGCTCAACAACAAAGAAGGTGAAGAATTTGTCCACAAAGTCCGATTAATTTATATGAGATCGCATGAGATTAGAGCAAAAATAATAGAAGAATGGAAAAAAGTAAAGTAATTTCTAGCCCTTTTTCTAAGTTTTTAAATTTTGAGCAACAATCGTGATTATAAATTGAAACCTATGGTGCTAAATTTTTGCACTCTATTAATTTCAAATCTTGTGAGTTCAGATCTGTAACCTGTTTACTTTAAACAAAACTTATAAAAGATTAATGTCAGTTTCAGCAAGGTTAAAAATTTTTCATAATGGCCCATATTTTTTTAAACAATTAAATAAACAAATTTGTTTTGTTTTCTTTTAGATTATAATAAAATGGTTTGGTTAAAACATGTTGGTTGCAAATAAAAAGCCTTTTTGCAATCTTCTTGCCATTAAAATCTATTTTTTGCAAGCAGTCGAATAATGAACTTTACAAGATTACTTTTTGCCACAGAGTGAAAGTGGAAAAAAAGCTATTTGGGAACGCAGGACTAATATTTAATTACACAATTTATAACAAAAGTGAAGTTTATATAATTTCCTTTTTTGACAATTTAGTTTAAAACTTAGAGTTCATCGCGTTACATGTATGTAACAGTGGGCGTTAATGGGTTAATAAGCTACAGTATTGGTAGATGTTGATTCTAGGAATATTTAGTCTCATCGCTATGGAGTTTATTGATTATTGCCAATTTTCTTATGTTCTATTGCTTTTACTAAAGCATCACATTTTTTATCTGTTTTATTAGATTTTCTTAAATTTGTTTAAATCATTGATGAATAACCAATTGGTGAAAAATTTGTTGAATTATTCATCGCATTTTATCCCAATTCAATATTTTTTCGCCAAGTAGAGATTTGAAATATGGTTTTATATTTCATATTTTCAATTTTTAATAATAGTCGATTTTTCGACTTTTCAATTTCGGAATAGTTGACTTTTTCCCACCTTTCAATTATTATCGATCTTTTACGACTTTTTCCGACTATTTTTGACATTTTGATTTTTTTGTCTTATAGGAACTTAAAAAATTTAAAATATATACAATGCAATCTAATATATTGATTAATTAACAGACAATATATGCAATGAAATTACTTGTTACATACAAAAATATATTTTTACGATACTATTTCCAACAGTTAGATGATGTAGTTGAAAAAAAAACTTTTAAATGAAGTAAATTTTTTTAACTATTTTCGACTCTTTCTGACATTTTCGATTTTTTTTCCGATCCCTTGACTTTATTCGACTATCTCGCAAGAAGAAAATCGATTTTTCAACAAAGAGTCGATTGTGAGTTGTTCCTGTGATCGGAATTTATAAAGCAAAGTTTCTTGAGGATTTTCTCATCCGATTTTTTCATTGATATCCTTAAGTTTCCGCTTTTTAGATCTATCGTTACATTTATTTAGATTTTCCAAGTTCAATTGTATTTCCATGCTGCATAAATATAAGTTTACTTTTCTTTGAACGTAACTTGCAACACCTTCTAGCTTTTTGTTTTTAAAATACTCTTCGAATTATTCTTTATAGCTGAAGCTCTCCATATAAAGATTTAAGAAATTGATTTTTATTTAGATATATTGCAGCAACTGAGTTTATAATCGAATACCACTGGCTTTTATCGTTTTCTTACATTGTGTTATACTATGTTCAAAGGTTTCATAAAAAAATAAGTAAAAAATAATAAGTAAGTACAATAAAAAAGTGCTAAAAAAACAAATAGGGCTAAAAATAGGTAAAATACGCTTAAAAAGACAGTAATAAAATAATAATTATATAATATACTTAAGATCGAAACTTATATGAACAGGTAAAAGAAAAATAGAACAACTGTTGGCATTAATTTCATTCAAATGGAAGAAGTGTTCTACAGACAGGTCCAGACAGGTGCAAAAGTATATATGGGATTAAAGAGGACACTTTCGGCTTTCTTCTGGTGGTGAAATTTATTTAACCCCTTTTGACCCTCAAAAGTTCTATTCTACTAAAATTCACACTCGACTAAAATATAGACCTTTATCCTACCAACATAAAAAAAATGCAGCATTTTATCGATAATAGTTTGCGAGTAATGATTATTTACTTCTAATCAAATTTACAAAGATCACATTTTTTATAAAGTAACATAAAATATTTGTATTTAACGGCATACCATGCCCACAATTACCAATACTTTGATTTAATTTTTTGGCCACCTTAGTTTAGTTTTTTTTTTACACATAAAAAATTAAATTTCGTATTCTATTGCTAAATTCATAAAACCAATTATATTTTTTACTGAAATCGGACCTATCCCTGAATTAGTAAAATCAAATATTCAAATCCGTAAATATTTTATTGAAAAAAATTTAATTTTTCTCTTATTATTTTGAAAATATATTTGAAAATTATTAAGAAAATCAATAATATGGATTATTAAAATCAATAAAAATAATATTAAATTTTTTGCAGATTTTCAAACAATTTCTATTTTTTATTTAATATTTTTTTACATTTTCTATAATATATACAATAATTCTGACACGACACTATTTCCAAATTTCATTAGTGGCCAAAAAAATCTAAAACAGAAAAGCAATCGTTATCAATTGAAGCATTTTCTAAATGAATTCAACTTACATACCTTTTAATGGAGTGAAATATCTAAGTTTCAATGAAACCAAAATAGATAGGATATAACAAATGCGCAAACAAACCGTAAAATAGGGCAATTTACAATGGCAAACATGTATTATTTTGTTAAAGCCCACTTCCGCTAAAGACCAATTCCGCAAAATACTTTTAAATGATTTTAAATACAGAAATTAAAACACATTAAATTATCTTCAAGAAGTCCAGTTACTTTTGCATAATTATATCACGAGAGGGAGCCATATGTTCAGGCACATAATTGAAAGGACATAGTTTATTCTACTTCGGGATTATACAGCAATATACAATAGATCCCATAATTTATGAGATCGATACACAAAAATAAATCACTATACATATTTGGTAATGAAATATATACGAAAATTAAGGTAACTTACCTCTGGAATCCTGCAAATGATGGATTTTATTTTTTTTTGTCTCAACATTTTTATAATTTTATTTATTTTTATATTTATAATTGTCAAAAAACAAGAAATTGTTATTCTATTAGTTTAGAATGAATTTACAACCAATAAAATAATATATTAAAATCAAACAAATTTTTTAATAAAATTTTATTTAAAGTTAAATAATGATTTATTCAAAATATTCTAGTCATAAGTTTTTTCTGTACAATAAAATAGAATATTAAAACCAAATATTATTTTTAATTAAATTCAATTTAAATCCAAATAATGATTTATTTAGAAAAATTTTAGCCATAATTTTTTCTGTGTACTATTGAATGACATTAAAATTTGGAAATCGGTTTTAACAAAAAATTGGGCTTTTAGCCAAAGAAATTAATTTCTGCAGCATTTAAAATGCGTTGGCGTGAATGAATCTCAAATTTTGAAGTTTAAAGTTGAAAATTCAAAAAAAAAAAAAAAAAAAAAATTAAAATTTCACTTGTTTACATTACAATTGCACACATTAATAAATCATATGAAAAACTATAACCACATGCCAAAAGACTGACGATATTATCATTACTAGCTAAGTTACACGAAAAAACTAATTTTTTTTAGAACAATTTTTGCACGACTTTTTAAATAATCAAAACACATCTAGAGCATATTTTTTAAAAACACATATTTTGTTAATTTCAAGATTTTTTTTTATATAATATCGTTAAAACTAATTAATATCATTAAACCATTAATTAAAATTACAACATATTTTTCATGAACATTTTTTCGAATATTTTTTAATAAGGGCCCTCATGAAAACGCGCAAAAACCTCCGACTGTGTGAAATAAACTGTCAAAAATTGTATGGAAATTCATTTGCTCACAACACTTATAATTTTGCGCGATTATTTAGTTTTGCAAACTTGATTTGTTTAATTGTGCATTTATAAATTTTTTTGTTTATATTTAAAAGTTATTAATAACTGTAATGTAAAAAATGATTTCAACAAAATTTTTCAATTATTTACAATGATTTCTTATTTTCTTATCCTTAATTGTACAACATTTGAAAAGGGGGTTCATGAAACATATTGCGCAAATATACAAAATTGCACAAATGGGAAACTTTAGCATTTAAATGAGTATCCTTAATATCTTAAATACGATTTTTTATTGGGTAGAATGTCTTTGACTTCCTAAATTTGATTTAGGGAGCTACTTGCCCATTGGAAACCTCCTGCTAGAATTTTTACTCTGTGATATTTTTACTCGTAGGATGCTATTTGTTTGATGAAAGTGTGCTGAACTTTTTATGTTCTACACAATATACGTAGATTTTTTTTAGCAATTTTTAGATTAAGCTATAGAAAAATAAACATTTTTGTTTTGATTGATTTATTTTGACAGACTAAAAAATAAATCATTAAAATAAACTACAGCAAATCTCTCTACGTGCTTCATATCATCAATAAAACTGAAAATTTTGCTAAATGTTCAAAAAGTCTTTAAAATTTTCAGAATTAAATATTTTAATGAGCCCCTCCAATCAAATCCAAAAAATCTCAATTTACGAAAAAAAAACCGAATTTCTGAAAGTAGTCCTGAGAGTTTGCCTGTTGAAAAAATCTATTTTTTCCAAAATTTTTTTCAAACAAAACCGTGTTCGAAATTATTACAACATTAACTCGGTTTCATTGAATTTACAATTTTTGTGTTTTTGCCAATATAGATTATTCTTTCTAAATGGGTTTTGTAAAAGATTCATAATTATAACTTGAGTCACTTTGAGACTTAAACATTCTTACTCTTCTATGATTTTGTTATTATTATTTTTTTTTTTTTTTAATTTTTACATTTATTGCTTAAGTTCACTATAATGGACAATGCTTATAAAATCATAAAGTGAATAAAATAACTATTTTAAGTAACAATTTCGATATGGTTCCTATTGTGGTTTCTTCTTTATATTCACACCGAAAACTTTTTTTATTTTGAACAGTATTTACGAGTATATTAAAATTTATGTATGTACATAAATCCACAAAAATATTTCCATTTACCTTGATTTATTAAATTTCGAATTTTTGGAAGTACTTCTTCACACAAGAATGAATAATATCTGCATAAATTAAAGTTTCTAATGATGTGAGCTTTAATATTTATAAAACTATGCTGATTAATTTCAGAAAATGTAAACGTTGAAGTATTATTCATGTAATATAGCAATAAAATAAAAATTAACAATTTGTTTCAGCAGAAATTTGTCATTCGGTTATCTGATTAACTTCGATTAACTTCGGTTATTTATTAACTATTCGAATAAATTAAAATTGGCTATTTTTAAATAACGAATTTCAGTTTTTTTGAAGCTAAAAATTCAATAAAAAATGTATTTTTAAGACAAATTTATAATATAAATTTTTTTTAAATGTATTCTAAATCCCAGCAAAGATAAATAAAAGCAATTTTCAGGGAAGTACTTTTTCATTACTTCCAAAGTATCGATAAACGTACGTTTTCTTGTGCTTAAGAAGTAACACAAACAACATCAGATGATATTATTAAAAAAAAATTTAAATGAATCGTTCTGTTATAAAATTTTGAGATTCGGTTGTTATTTTTTCAAGTACTTGTTACTAAAAAGACCTATTAAACAAATAAAAAATAATGTTAATCATATTTTTTTTTATTAAAAAAAATACGATAAAAAGGAATTTCGATATTCATTGCAATTATATATTATATACTAATAAATACTTGAACTTGTAACAATAGAAATTCTGAAAATATAATCTTGAGTAAAGTAAATTTGAAGTTAAGTAAGTCAACAAATTTTAATTTTTATCAACAAAATGTACATGAAAATACTAATATCAATTTATACTTTTATGGCAAAAAGTCATTCCGGCAACAAGAAAGTTACATTAAATATATATATATATTATTTATATTTTATAATTTAATTTCAGTAAATACAGGTTTTTACATAGGCCACTACTAAAAACAGTAAAAATATTAAAAATGTTTCAAAATTTTTAATTTGAACTTTGTAGGAAAAAAATGTATAGATGTTTAGAGTTAAAAGTTAAAAAGAATAGTCTCAAATAAATGTTTCGCTTTGTTGGAACCAAAAAAAAAACTATTATCGAAATATACTAAACGTTTTCTGTATAATCTCTCCACTCTTTGTTTTTAATTCGATTCTTATGTAACTGGCCAATAAACGAATAAAGGTCTTTATTAATGGGAATGATATTATGCTGGTATCGGTAATTTTTCCGGGCGTGATCAGTGACATTATGTCCAATACTTGGGGTTTACTCAGCAACTGAACAACAGAAAATGACTAGGAGTAAACACAAACAAAACAGAACTGGTACTGTTCACAACAAAGAGTAAGATTCCAAGCTTCAGACTAACGTGAAACGCGGAAACTTAACACTCAACATATAGTGAAAATTGCTTCAGTAGTCTACTACACTTGCCGAAAGATGTTTGGGCCAAAATGGGGATGTAGTCCTAAAATAATTAAATTGATGTACACAGCATTGGAATTACAGACGTATTACGAACTATTTCTTCATTGGCACTGAATACTATGCTGAACCTCATTCCTATTGACCTTAACATATCGGCCATATCTGCTAGTAGCACATTGATGTTGTAGTTCGAGAAGAATTTTAAGCATATTGCCGCTGATCCTGAACCAACTTTTTGACTATGCCCCTTCAAAAAATAAGTAATAATCTCGTAGAAAAAAGCGATTCCAGGATTTACACAGACGGTCCTAAAATGATTTGTAGGGTTGGATCCGACGATTTCTCTGTTGATCATAAGATAAGTTTTTCATATCGTTTCCTAAATGAATGCAGTGCATTACATGCTGAAATATATGCTATTTACTAAACATGTATATGACTGAAATATTAACGAGTATTGGAATTTTTGAACAAGCAGACCAATTAACTAAATTTGGATCTGCTTCAAATACATAGGTATCTCCAACGATATCTAGAGCCGTATTTACATAATCTTTTTTAAAGAAGCAGAAAATAATTGGCGTAATCTCGACACATGCCGAGTCGCCCAGTTGAGGTGGCCCTCTTTTAACGTGAAACTGATAAACCATAACCCTTGGTTGTACCTCGGCCAACTTGCTTTGACACTCGCTAATTTATATAAATATTTTCATTAAGGAATCATTTTAAGGTCCCATTATGAAAGAAAACTGAGATATATTATTAAAATGATTAAATTGGCAATACTGGCTGTTACTAAGATTAGCCATAACTATTCTTAACTTTAATGTGGATACCATGGATACATCTAGATTAGTAAGAACATGTTTAATAATCACGTCATTGAAAGATCTATGTCTAAATAGGCTACCAATTTGTTTTGTTTGAATCGAGGTTTCTCGTTATGACTCTCACTACCTTAGGTAGAGCGATCCTTAATGTAGACATGCTGACTGCTTGAAAGACGCGTGGTACCTACCAATCGTTGCCGTATATGATATATTTCCAGTGTTTTGAGCTGAAAAGATGAAAAACCAATTTGAGGAAGTTCTTTCTCATTCTAGTAACTTCTTTTGCCGATTTTGAAGTCATGACAATCCAAAAAAGTCATAAACTCTTTCGAAAATGTGATTAAGGAGATACAAAGCTTAAATATTCTTTAAAATCAGGGAATGATGTGTCTCTTGGTACTTTGTAGCATGCATGGCAAAATGCATCAGAACCAGGCAACTTATATGAGGAGAAACTATGAATACCCCATGAAATTCTATCATACAAGATTATATTTTTGTCGATAGAGAATTGAGTCTTATTTATACTCAAAAATCTCCACAACAAAGCTTTTTCGTATCTTAAATCAATAACTTTTTGTTTGAAAAAATGAAAACTTGAAACCTTGTAGATAGCTTTGACAATTTTTATTTCATCATATATGTGAATATTATAAGATTCCTTTGCAAGGTGAGTCTTTCTTAGAGTTTTAAAATTAAAATTTCCATAATTTTTAAAATCCATTTTCATTTAAAAATTCAATATTTTTATTTTTTTGCTGTAGATAGGAGCTTCTAATTTTGCACATAGTTTCTATTATATATGTAAATCAATGTTATCAAATTTCTTAAAAAGAAGCACTTTTTGCGTTTTCAAAGTAAAAATGTAGATATTTTGTATTCATTTTACTCTTCATCACCATTAGTTGCTAGGGTATTATCGTTTAAGTGGATATTTGTAACACAGAGTAAAGATCTTTGAAAACCCACCTTTAAGTATACCGTTTGTCCCAGAAGCACCTTGTAAGAACAAAGACTAAGCCTATTGAAATTGGTTATGATCGGTATATTATTTTGCCTATCCCCCATACAAGTGCCCTCTCTGTATCGGGGTTTAACGCTCATAAATTCATTAAATATATAAATATTTTCATAAAATTCGGCACAAACAAGTTTCATATAAGTATAAACCAGTGTATCAAATTTCATAAATCAATTCATAATTGACCATAGCTCCATATAAAGCCCACTTTCGGGAATCACATTAAATTGTATAAATTTTATATAAACATTAGTGTTAACATATTATTATGGAAACATATGTCTTATAGAATTATAAATTACAATATTGCAATAATATTATATAGGATTAACTTGTTCAATTGTTTCGTGCTTTCCACAGAAACATACTGGTGAATTGGAAATGATTTTCCTTTGCAATACTTTTTCAAATAGCTTCGACAAACATCAGTATCATAATTATCTGAGAAGTTTTCCAAAATTTTGGAAACACTCCTAGTTTTAATATCGCATTATAGACAGAAATATTATTGTCACGTATATCACCTGGATTATATCCAGGTGATATTTCTTCTTGTTTTTTGTTTATATTTTATTTGACGATTGCATTTATGTCCTCAGGGCTAATAACAATTATGTCGTCATGTAATGTAATATCATTCATTTCTCTCAAAAGAAAATCGTCGGTTGGTAGGTTTGGTTGAAAGACTACTTAGTTGATGTGCAAATAAATTTGCCTTTTCTTCTGCGATACGCGCCCAAGTACCATCAGCTTTCCTTAAAAGACCGGTGGTTTCATACTTTTCGTTGCCTCCATAGAGAGAAATTAGTGAATTTGTTATTTTTAAACTTTCAATGTAATTTTTATCTCGGCGATCTTCTTCTATTTGAAGGGCTCTTCTTCTAGTTTGTTGCTATTCTTTTCTAAGTTTTCAAAAAAATTTTTTTTGAATTTTGCTAATAAATTCCACATTTATTGCAGATTTGGAAAAGGCCATTGGCAAGCTCTTGGAAATAGATAAAAGTTTTCGAAACTGCATTTGGTTTGCGGAACTAAACTTTGAGATTTGAGAATATATAGACTAAACTAAAAATTTTGATTTGAAGTTGGTTAAATTCGAGATGATCTATACATAGTTCTGTTGGGTGTTTGGTGTTATTTTTAACTCTAAAGTTATCTCTGTGAAGATATCTTTTAGATAAGTATTAAATTACTATATGCTCTTAAATAAAATTTTAAAGAAAAAAGCTTGTAGACACTCTTTCGGCCAAAAAGAAAATCATAATTTTTGCAATTTGGTTTTTTAACCAATTGGGTAAAAGATTTGCAAAATCGGACAAAAATATTGGGATAAATATTGAAAAAACTGGACCAAGATTTTGTAAAATTAAGATAGTTAAAACTGCAAATGCAAAACTGTGAGAGATAAATATCATATGCTTTCCATAGGCCTTATCGAGAGTTTTAAGAAGATGTAAAAATATTTGAAATCACATAAGAAACAAAAATTTGGAAAGCAATGAAAAATTTTCAATGTCAGGGGTACCCTACTTTGAGCCCCGCTTCTGAAGGGTATATGAGGCCTCCCTTCCAAACTTAAATTTATATCCTCCTCTGTTCCGCCGATGTTAACTTTTATATAAATCCAACTAGCCGATTAGAAGTTACAGATTTATTTCCAAAAATCAAACATTAGCTAAAGAAAAATAAATGTACCCATATTTTGTAATTTGAAAAAGAGTTAATAGGAATTATAAAAATGTCATTTCGATAAAAAGAATTCATATAAAATATGTAAAAATAAAAAAATAAAACTTTATTACCAAATTTTTAATAAAATGTCCTTGTTTCGCTCACATTAAAATTTACGAAATATGGATATATTTAGTTTTTATTAGTTATCCTTTGAAGTACGTATACATATGAGAGAATAAATTTTTGAAGATTTGTATTAGAGTCATCAATTTAAATCATCGTATAGCATACTATTCCAATCATCGTAAGAAGTTAAATTGTTGAACTAGCCTATGAAACATATACGGTCACTCATCCCTAATTCTTTCCTATATAACTTTTCATCAAAAAGTAATATAATGATCAGATCACTAGCTTTAGAATTTTATACATTTTTTGAACCTATTGATTAATGGTTTGTATCTAAAACACAATAATGAATAATAAATAATTAAAAAAAATTCTAAAGTTTAAATTATTTAATTTTTCTGTATGATCTATAATTTTGCGTCAAAAATTTGTCTTTTTTTAAAGATTTACGCGAAAGAGACTATATATCTTGAGTTATATAATTCTACATGATATATTTTGAAATAGGCATTATTATTTTAGCTTGTCAAATTATACATATTTGATTTTGTAACTTGTCCACTAAGATGTCTGACAAAACTACGCTAATAGCAAAACAAATGGTAATATATATTTATGAAACTTCGAATTGAAAAATTGTAGAATCTGACTGAAACTTAGAAGCATCAAAGAAGATAAGCTTTCAGAATATTGTTGAAATTTTGCCATATACAACCTTACGTTCCCTAACTGTGAGCGAGAAAATGTAAGAAATTATTTTAATAAAAAACAAGTAAGAAAGATATAGTCGGGCAAGCCCGATCATATGGTATCCCACACCATTGTGTATGTCCATCAAAATTCGTGGACAATTGTGGACCAATACTTTTACTGAATTTATGCACTTCAGGGTTATTCTCGAAAGTGGGCTTATATGGGAGCTATGGTAAATTATGGAGCGATCCTCGTAAAATTTGTCAATGTGATTTCTACTCATAAAAACTTATTTGTGTTGAATACAAGCTTGATTCTAATATGTGTATGTGATTTATGAACGTTAAAGTGATTTTCGAAAGAGAGTTTTATATGGGAGCTATGGTCAATTATGGACAGATCTTAATGAAATTTAGAACAAAGGTTGATATTATACAAAACTTCCTTACCCTGAATTTTATTAAAATACTGCTTAAATATGCATTTATAATCGATAAACCCCTATTCCGGGAGGACATTTGTAAGGGAGCGAGGTGAAATAATTGACCTACATGCGACCTGTACTTTGTACACAAGGTTTACATGGATAGGCAGCCAGCCGTCCAGTCAGCCAGGTGGTCGAACGGACATCGTTAGATCGAATCAAAAAGTGATTCTGAGTCGATTGGTATACTTTAAGGTAGGTGTTGGATGATTTTTTCTGTGTGCTACAAACCCGCCACGGCGGCTTGTCTTCTTGGATTAAACCTTTTCCTTGATGTATAGCTAATACGTGGTAGAGCAAAATTCCTTTCTTTCTAAGCCTAAGATTGCTGCTTTGTCTTTTTTGAGTCAGGGAGTCAGTATAGAATTTTCTGGGTTCTAAAGCTGAAAGAACGAAAGTTCGAGGTCTTACCTAGGACTTAAAAGTAGGTGGCACGGGAACTAGCTGCCCCAGGAACAGTGAGGTGGATCTCGCTTCACTGTTCTTAGCTTGATGTCGGTGAGACTCTTTATGGGAGTTACGTGGTGGTTTACGGTTTCACGTGTTGACCGCTTGCAGTAATGCGATCACAAGGGTGATCAGGAGAGGGTAGCTCCGACCCCTAAGTAAGGGGAAGTATCTTGGCCAGAAAACGAGTAAGGAGTAAGGCCGTCATGACAGGTACCCACGTTAATCTTGACCACATCTGTGAGTTACAAACATCAGCACAAACTCATAATACCCCAACCACCTATGATGGTGTGGGGTATCATAGGGTCGGGCTTGAACGACCATATCTTTCCTACTTGTTACAAATTGTTTTTATGCTAAAAATCATGTACATCATTCGGTAGAAAATCAAAAATAACACAAACCACCCCTCAACAAAATGAAAAATTAATTTGTAAATTCGTTATAAATAGCAATTTTGAAGAAGAAAGAAAAAGCAACAGACATCTTAAAAATGTCTTTTAGATTTTTATTTATTTATTTTTAAATCGTTAAATCACTTTTATAACATAGAAAATTACAAAAAAAAAAAAAAAAAAAAAAAAAACACACGAAAACAAGAAGCTCCCCAATTTCCCTAGACGGCCAACCGTAACAGAATGAAAACGAAATTTTCTTATTTAAAGTAAATAAAACAAAAACAATAAACAAATTAAAAAATAAAAATTAAAAAGTCTCATCCGTGCACAATGAATGAACAGCGTGTACAAAAATAATTTTATTTTACTTTGGATTCACTGTTGGATGAATGGAATAAATTAATTTAGAGTGGAGAGGAAGCATTAAAAGATTACGATGATATCTGACGAAATCATTCAAAATCACAGCACATCAAACCAGCAATAACAACAATATAATTGTGAAAAGAATCCAATATAAAGCCACCAGACAGACAAAATTTGTAACGAATCTACTTAAAAATAATGGCATTCACTCACTCACTGAAATGATGGAAAACAATTAAAACGCGAAAAGCAGACGAAACAATAATAAATACATAAATAAAAAATTTTCTTGAAAGCGAAAAAAAAAAAAAAACAAGCAAATGGTTGGGGGACCTGCTCTAGCTGTTTGACGGCACAACATTGAGACTAAATCCCTAAATCCAATTGTTGTTAATAATATTGTTGATGTAATATTTGTTGGGTTTGGGAAATAAATTCTTCCAATTTTCTTTCAATTAATGTCGCTTTATTGAAACCAGTGTTGCCAGTTTACCTTTTTTAACGCTAAATCTAGCCTTTTTCCTTTGCTTTTAGTCTCAAAATTTTCGTTTTACAGAATCATCCATTTAAACATTTTTGTGGTTTTATTCGCACAGAAAAATCGACATTATTTATGTTTAATAAAAAATTTCGCCTGTGGCGCTTCATTCTCCTGAGATTAGTGCCTTAATAATTTTACGGAGTTATTAAATCGATAATTAATCTTATTTTTATCTTTTTCTTCATCTTCAACAGAAACTATTTATGAAAATAAGTTTAAAAAGATCTAACAATAAGAAAAATCACGCAAAAAAATTGGAAAGGCTTAAGAAAAAAGAAATTATAATTCAAAAATGGCGAAAAATTACATCAAAACACTGGGTATATTTCATATTTATGAAATATAATTCTAATTTCTATGGGAATTTTTTAGGCGATTTTTCATTGAGTCAGTTCAAAAACTAATAAGAACGAGCAAAAATAAGTTTCTAAATTAATAAATAATAACTTTTCTCTGGCCTTATTTTTTGGAGCATTTGGCCTTTTTTAAAGTTAAATTTAGCCTCTTTTTTTCTCATCTCCTGGTAACACTGATTGAAATTGACTCAAAGACTTATTATTTTATGGAAAATAAAAGAATTGTGCTGATATTTTCATTTTTTAAAATCAGGTTAAACTAAAAATAATATATTATTTTCACAGAAAAAAAATTCATATATTTTAAAATTTTTTCATAAATATTATGAATCGAACATGACTTTTTTTCCAAACTTTTTTCATAAAAATAAAATTTTGTTCATAGATATTATCAAATTGTTCATAATGAAAATTTTAGGAATTTTGCAAAAATTTTGTTAAATCTTTGATTTAGTTTTATTAAATTTGTTTGCAAATGGTAAATGATAATAGTTATACATGAAAATAATAACAACAAATTTCTTAAAATCTGTAAAAACAATAATGTTCAAAAATTTGTCATATTTTGATCGCATTCTGCAGCACATCATTTTGATAAAAAGCGTTTCTGTTCTGTTCCCAAAATGTAGCTAAAAATCATTGAAAACTTAAAATTTTCAGAAGAAAATTTCAAACATTTTTTTTACAAATTGAAAATATAAATGAAAATTTAAACAATTTTTTCAGTCTTCTTGACTTTTAGTTCATTTGAAAAAATATAAAAAAGTTTTAATGCTTAAGAAATTATGCTTAAATATTATGAACTCAAATCATTGAAAGTAAATTTTTATTTTTATTTTTATTTTCTGTGTTATTAAAAAACAA
The DNA here is from genome assembly GCA_932274085.1 of Protocalliphora azurea. NCBI lineage: Eukaryota > Metazoa > Arthropoda > Insecta > Diptera > Calliphoridae > Protocalliphora > Protocalliphora azurea. The sequence goes on along the minus strand of OW026522.1, from coordinate 68,550,310 downwards.
TGAATTCTAAAAATATTGATTTTATACTCTGTTTTGGTAAATTTTAATCATATTTTATAATGGTTAGTGTAAGATAAAAATTAGTCTATTGACCATCCGAAAGCCAAGTTTAGATGTTGGCGAATAAAATAATCCTCAATGAATATGATGAATATTAATAAATATATATTATATACTCAAATAAAATCACTAGATATATATTATTTCAGTCAAAGAAATAATTTTTATTCCCACCTAATATGTCTAATATTCATACAGACAGACATGTGAATTCATAAGTACTGTATGAAATGAATATCAACCAAATTGTGAGATTCGAATTCATAACAATAATAAAATCAAAACAAATAAGAAATATATTTAAACTTAAGTGCTTTTTATTGCAAAATCGTACACATAATAAAAATTTCATAGCATGCCATATATTGGTTAATGAGTTCTTACATTATATAAGTAAGTATATAAGTTATAAATATAAGGAAACATTAATTATGTGGATTTATAAATTTAATTTGTTATGTCCAAAAGTTCGAAATATGATCGAATAGTTTTGTAGTAATTTTACTTACCATTGGGCAGAAACTTATAGCAAATTTGTCAAATATCGCTATGAGAAGTTATGGGCTTTATATTTGTTTTTCACTTGTTGCGATTGGTTTTTTCTTACTTTGTTCTACTTCTAAGGCAGGAAACTTTATTTTAATCTATAGATGATTATTGAGGTTAGAATCTTTTTGAGAATATTTGGTTTTATGTTGCTTTTCTTGTCATGTTTATCAACGATTAGTCGCTAATACATATAATAATTACACAATACAATACAATATTTTAAATAATGAAATATTTTTTTCAATAAAATTCAAAAAATCCAGAAGGATAAAAACTAATACTTCCCGAAAATATCGATGGATCAAACCAATGAATATATTGTAAAAGTTAAGTATAACTTGTTTTGATTATTTATTTGTTTGTTTGTGTATCAATCACGTCTAAACGGCTGAACCGATTTTCACGAAATTCGACACACAGATAGTACCAATGTTGAAGGCGGTTATAGGCTATGTTAAATCCCAATTTGAAGCTATGCTTACATTTTATGTTTACTTAAAAAAAAGTATATTTTTTAAATTTTAAACCTTATCAATATAGATACTTACATGAAATTTAATACACAGTGCTTGCACTGGAGAATTTTACAGACTATGTTGGATCTTGATCGGATGTCACGCCCACATTTTACGCCAACTTTTTTAAAACTCTGAAACGGCTTAAGCGTTTTGCATAAAATTTTCATATCATCATCCTGTGTGGCTCTAAATTTAAAAAGGAGAATGGTAGCCCCCATACGAAACAAATATTCATTATGGTATATCTAATTCAGTTTATGTGAACATCTAGCTTATCATATCTCATTGATAAGATGGAAAGAAAATGCAAAGAAAATTTTAATTTTCGCATATCTAAAGGAGTACTACAGTGAAGGTCTTAAAAAGTTGTAGGTGCAACTTTCCTATTAAATTTCGAATACGGCAGGTAGGTCTAGGGGGAATAGTAGCCTTCATATAAAGTAAATATTAGTTGTTACAATAAATGGGGTAGCTACGCGGATCGGGAAAAGCTAGTCGAGCAATGAAATCGAGACATAATTCACTTGTCAGCGTTCACAAAGATCACGGTATAAATTTAAATTTCAAAAGTTATATTTGCAAAGCGAAGATCACTATAAACGTAAAAGTTCCTGGTACAACTGCGCAGTACAATAGGCGCACGGAGAAGTAGGATCTAAAGATATCGCGTTGATTAATGACCGGATTAATATCTGCATCAAATTTCTAATGCCAAAACAACTAGTTATACTATATATATATATATATATATATATATATATATATATATATTCCTACAGGCATTGCAGTGAAGTACTGATATTTACAATCTTACCTTAAACCATCGTTAGTAGTTCATTCTTCAAAATTAAGACGAAGACTGGTTTGTCAAATCCACTCATCACGCGAATGGTAATGCATTTTGGTATTTTTTTTTTTAATTTTTATAAACTCTATGGGACTAAACGACAAAAAAAAAATAATAATAATAATTCGCCAACACCTAAATTTTGGTCATGTGAAAATTTTTACAGATTTCAATAATGGATCACAAGTTACAATATTTTTCTAAGTAGGAGCTTTTTGGAACAACTACGTGGGTAAACTAACCTAACAAAAATTGGTTGAAACACAAAAGTATTTAAATTGTTTACAAATCAGGGACCGTAACTGTTAGTACTTTTATCATAAAAGTCAAATAATAACAGTTATTTTTGATTTTTATTTTTTCGAGCAGAAATAAAAATTATTTTGTGATCTTTATTTTTTTGAGGAGAAATAAAAGATGTTTTGTGATTTTTACCAGAAAACAAAACCAACAAAATAAGGAAATTAAAAAAAACAAAGACGAAAAGCAGTAAAACAAAAAAAATATCAATATGAGAAATAGACTCCAAAATGAAAAGGACAAAAATGAAAAAACAACGCTAAAATGAAAAAATCCAAAATTAAAAATAAAAATAAATAAATAAATAAGAAGCATTTTAAAAACTTTTTGAATTCTATTTTTTAATTTTCTGAAATAAAATGTGTTGCAATACAATCGAGACGATTCACTATTGGTTTCAACTTTTTCATTAATAGCTTCTCAAACAGCTTTGATATAATAGGCAATAGGCTAATAGGCCTATATGATTCTACTTTAGTGTGAATACCGGGCATAGGTATCATTGTAACCAATGAGACCTTCCATTCTGGTGGATAATATTCAAGGCGTAATATAGCATTAAAAACAAAAAGTATTATTCTTATTGCTATCCGGGGTAGCTTCAAAAGCATCTTGTTACTGATTTTGTTTAAATCAACAATAGCCTTGTCGATCTCTCGAATCTTAAAACAAAGGGGTTCAACTGTTCTAAAAAGGGGTACAACAGGTGGCAACTTCATTATGTCATCTGATAAATTTGGGGAGAACACGTTCTTTAGATGACTAACAAATAGATTCCCCTTTTCGATATCAATTCTTGCCTGCCTCCATTTGTATTACGTAGAGGTGGTCTACTTGTAAATGGCCTTTTCAAATTTTTCGTAGCTCGCCATAGTAAGTAATTAACATCTAGGTTCTCTAAATATTTATTCAGTGTTCCAGCTTTTTGATACTCTAGTAGCTTATTAATGTGCTTTTGGCATTCTCTTAGCTTCGATCTGAGTTTAGGGGATCTGTGGATCTTGCCACTCTCTTCTAACTCTTCTTTTTTCAGACAAGAGCGTTCGACATCTACAGAACAAATTCTATTATATCTGTTTTGCCGGGGGGTTAGGGTAGCATGTTGAGCAGCAAGTTTTAAACTTTTTCAAAATTATTGAGAGAGAGATCGATATCTTTTGGTGTTCTCAGCGATATATTTTCCATGCAATGAGTGCTAATATATTTTCTATATTTCAACCAGTTTATTCTATTGTTAGATATCGCTGAGATACCAGTGGGTACCCAATTTCTCGGGGTTTCAATATAGTAACAAAATTGGGTGAATGATCTGAAGATAATTCTAATGAAGATTTAACATGAATTAATTTCCTGGGTAATTTATTGTATTTTATTTGGGTCAGTACGCCAATATGTTGGTTCTCTGCTCGAAATATCATTCAAACCCATTTTAGTATTAAACAAAACACGACCTTTATAAGTCGTGATCCCCAGAATGTATGCTTAGCGTTATAATCTTCAGTTGCCAGGAAACGGGGTCCTAGTGATTTATAAAAATTTTCATATTGATTTTCTGAAATTGGAAACCTGGGGGGTGAATATATCGATAAAATCAATAAGTTTCTGTAACAATTATCAATACAGATTGTTGCAGCTTGAAGATAATCTTCACGAAGATCACACATTAAATAGTGTTTGATACGGGTTTTTATTAAAATGCCAGAGCTCCACATGTTCTATCTCTTGGATCTTTAGTATCATAAAAAGCATATCCATTTATCCTAACTAAGATTCTTGACGTCAAATGGGTTTCCGAGACTAAAATTATATCTAGATTATGACTTTTAAGAAAATATTCGAGTTCATTTTTTTGTTGGCGAATGACGTTGGCGTTTCAAAAACTTATTTTTAGGCAGTGCATGGTTTGTTCAGCATAGCTTGCAATAACATATATTGCATTTTAAGCATTTCTTGCATCATATTGCTCACTGAATTTGTAAAATTATTTACGGCTTCTAGCCATGTAAAATTGAAAATTGCTCTCTTGACTCTGGGTTCATATTGTGATTAAATTTATTCTGACGTTGATAGTTTTGCGGTAAGGATTGCTTGTTCTTAAGGATGTTTGCGTACGAGGCTTTGTTGTCAGAGGGCTGTTGCAATTGGGGGTAATAGACCTTGAGGATATTTAATGGTTGAATGGAAGAAATTCTCGATTTCTGGCTTAGTGATGTTTTAACGATTGATTGTACGGGATAGCCTCTGTAGTTTGCAGTATAGTTTCCTCCACAATTACTACATTTTTTTTTCAATTTAGAGTCATCTGTAGATTTATTACATTGCGATGAATTGTGTAACTCTCCGCAAACAACGCATACGGGTAGTAATCTACAATAAGCCTTGGTATGACCATATGCTTGACAATTTATACATCTACAGTAATTTTGCGGTGTAATAAATATTTTATGTTATATAGAAATTGACCCATTACACTGTGGGAAATACCTGAATACTAGCTGATCATAAATATTTTTTCAAAATTTTTAAAATTTTTCAAAATGTACAATTTACTGTAAGGGCTAATATACACTACCGCTCAACTGATTAGCTTCAAGATTTTCGTTACATTATTTTTTTTAATAATAACGAAATTAATATTTTTAATTAAAAACTAATTTAAGCAATAATTAAGTACGTTCTTAACGGACTTAAAAAAGAAACTTTTTAATATAACTTTTTGGCTCATCTGAATAGGTATAACATATGCTACTTCATCTGTTACATTATATGATTAGCAATTTATTAATAATTTACAAACATTTTAAATTTCTGACAGAGAAGTTTCCCTAAATCTTTTCTAATCTATTCATATAATTATTTTTTGTCCTTATATTATCTTTCCGACTCATAAACATTATGTAAAAGCAATTCCCACATATTTTATATAACATTTAGGTCAGAGAAGTACGGAGCCACTCCAACGTGGTAACATCTTGACTACGAATCCATTATTTTATTACCCCCGCGTTGTGCATAGAAGCATTGTCGTGCTGGAATATCCCCGGATTGGCTTCAAATAGTGTAGAAAATGTGAAAATGCTTCTTCCTGTAGCTCTCTTAAGTTTTTGCAGTAATTTTATGTGAAATAAATCGAATTTCAAATGTCCCATAATATGAAATTTCTCCTCATAACACTTCCTTCGCAGCTGTGAGGAACACATAAATTCTTCTTTTCTCAAATCATGAAAATAATAATAATAATAATAATAATAATAATAATAATAATAATAATTATAGTAATAATAGTAATAATTATAGCCATAAGAACCTTCCACATTGACTTTTTTAATTCGAAAAAAACAATATGTTGCATTCCTGCTTTTTTATTAGAACATGTGTTCATGGGCAATTTGAAGTCGTTTTGCTTTACGTATGGCGTTTTTAGGTGGTTTCTTTTAAATTTTGAGTATTACTAGATGAAAAGAATTTTGAACAACATGCTTTATAGTAAAAAAATTGGCTTTAATACCTGCTTTTTGTTTAATTTTTAAAGCCGAATCAGTAAAATTGGATGCAGCTCGAATAATGGCTCCTCTATCCGTTTTCATTGTTGCTTTGTACATATTGCTTTTTAAGTTTTTTTCCATTGCCTGACTGAATTCTGAAAAAGTTGCTGACAACACAATTTTCTTCGATTTAGTATGGATTGTCTATACGCTCTAACTTTGTCTTTTTCTTCATCGCACAATTGTTTTAGAGAATTTTAGGTAGATCTTATTTTTAGTCATGAATTTCAAAAACAATAGGACCGTGGTTAAAATTTTTGTACAGTTTACATTCAAATATTTTGGGGAAAAAAGAATTTTTTAATTTTAACAAATACCCATTTGTTGCTCCCTTTGCCTCAACGCTTAAATCAACATAAAACATAAAAAAATGATTAATATCTTGAGTATTGGATTATTAAAATTTTATTTGCGGATATCTGCGGATGTATCCAGGAGATAACTAAAAATTGTTTAAAATAACATGGTAAAAAATATGTGATTCACTATTATAACCGTAATAGTCCTGTAAATTTTCATAATGATTACTCAACTGATTTCTGTGTTATTAATAAAAATTACATTATTTATTTATTATTATTTTTTTTTTTTATTAAAATGGAATAACTAAAAAAAAACTTGTTTGCATTAAAATTTCTCAGAACCCATCCATAATTCATTACGTATGTCCGACCGGGTGTCTTTCCGTAAAATTAACCTTTAACCACCAAATAGTTGGTTTAAATCAATTAAAGTATTTACACTAATGCTTTAATGTTCCTGCACTCAATCTCCTAAATGTCATAAATTTTTAATATAATTTAAACTTACGTAATCAAATAACAATAAATTTCCAATTCAAAGCGAGGTTGTCAAATAATTTGCAAAATTAGCTCATATTAACTAATAGTGTGTAAACATTTCCTCAAGATTATTAGTGCAAATTTTTCTTTATTATTAAAGATTAAAAAATTGCAGACTTATGAACAGAAAATGTCAAAAATTTCCCACTGTGCATTGGTTTCATATTTATTCGCTGAATTGTATGAGCTAAATTTTAAATTTTTGCACACATTCAGGTATGTCACAGAACACAAATTCGTACGAAAGTGAAAATGAAATCGTATTTAGCTTCTTCAGAAAACGAAAAACGAAAAATTTTTTCGTTTTCAATCCACTTTAAAATGTTAAAGTGAAATTGATATTTTCACCGCTTTACAAATAAAAAAAAAAAAAACACAAAAAGTTAATGAAAATAAACAATGAATTATTCATTTATTAATTTCACTTAAAAAAAAAAATCTAATTTTATCCAAAAATTAATAATTTTCTTAAATTTAATTTTAAGTGGCCAAAAAAATGTGAAAATAAATAATTTCGTGCTACCAATAAAGTTTTTTTTTGCATAGTTACCATATGTATTTAATAAAAATGTAAACAAATACGATTTGGTTACATCATTTAAGAATACAAACAAAAGAAAATTAGTAAAGACAAAGGATCTGATGATTTTCGACTCAGTTTTTCAAGGAAATATTAATTTATTATTTCTTCTAATACAGCCACAATTGAAACACCAGGCATATTTAAAATCCTATAAAACTATTTTGTTTACACTTTTCACAACTTTTTAATAATAAACACAAATATCACTTTTAATTTCATTTGTTGATTTTCTTATTTTGTTTTCATTTTCCTTGTTTATTAATCAGCTGTTATATAATGATGCCACATTTTTAATTTCTTTCGGATTTGCAAAAACGTATTAAAGCTGAAGAAGCAAAACAAAAACGTTACGAATTCGACTATACGAAAATTTTCACTTCCGAAAAATTTCTGTGACACACCTGATTATGTTTTTGTTTATTCAACAACAAAACTCATGATAACAAAACTACATGAATAAAAATTTATTTTCTCCCTCACTTAAACTCTATACATCTTATAAAAGTTTAATGTACATATGTGAATTATTTTGCAACAACGGTAACAGCGACAGAGAGAGAGAGAGAGAGAGAGAGAGAGTTGGTAAAAAATGATAGTTTTTGAGAAACCATTGTGAAATTTGACAGATAACTGTCAAATTTGGAAAACAAATTTATTTAATTTCAGAGCGACATTTCTTATTCTCTTGATTCTCACACACATTCTTTAGGGTTTTTTTTTTTTTTTTTTTGAAAAATAAAGTGTAAAGTGTAGCATATAGTAAAAAATAAAATCGCAAGCGAAACTTATAAAAAACGTTATTAAACACAAATTTTTAATGTAATAGAACTACTGCAAAATTTAAAAACTTTTTACTTTAATAATAATGTGAAAAATCATTATTTATTTAAATAAAAAATCAAAAACAACAATATGATAATTAGTATATGTAAAAAGTTGTGTTCTTTTATTTTGCTTTTTAATATTTTCAATCTATATATATTTTTTTTTAGTAAAATATTTTAGATAGTTTGATCTCAAAGCTAAAACTAATTACACCTTTTATCAAATATTTAACTTTGCATTTAATATTCCATTTATTTACTTTAATTTGTCGCATAATTTACTACACTTTTTAAAAGTACACATAACTGAATTAGCGTGCTGCGCCGTGCGCTGTTATTCTGGGTCAAATTTTTTTGGGTTCTGGTTTTCTGGTTCGTATTTATGTATGTTTGTAAGCAAGCTATGCTGGTAGAACAAATGTATGTATTATTACTTTAAGTATAAAGCATAATATTATTTTTAATTTGTTGGTGGTGAAGACACAACTGAATATGACACTCTAACTTGTTTTTTTCAGATATGTAGCTATTATTCAGATTTTATTTAATAAATTTTAACACCAAATGTTTTCAATTGGTTTAAATTGCTCACTATTAAAGTGAAATTGATTAATTTTGAAACTGTCTAGTATTTTAAAATCGTTTGTTTTATAATAATTAATAAAGAGATATTTCATATAGGGAATGAATATTTAATTTGCTCTATTTATTTATTTATTTTATTGGCAAATATTTTTTTTTTGTTTATATTTCGGTTGATTTTTTCCTCCTTTGTTCCACAATGTAAATTTTTTTTTATTGTTTAATTACCTTATATACTTTTTCATAAATGGTATGGTGTTATTGTTTTTGTCAGCTTCTTTGTGTCTCTGCCACAAAAAGAAATAAATATGTTAAGTATGTCTGCAAAAGAATACAATTCAAAAAGTACTTGCTACAATTCACACGCATAAAAAATTCTTAAACTCATAATAATAAGTATCTATCCATCTTTGCTCATTAAAAACAAGCAAATGGACCGACGGACGGACAAGCAGACATTTATATACTATGCAACAAACATTGTTGAATGAATAATAAACAGTTGAAAATGTGATGTGAAAATATGAATCCAAAACTTATTGCTTTGTCCAAATGTCAATGGGACAGACTGACAGTAAGTCAGTTTGACTTTTAGCCAGCCAGTAAATCCATATGTCTTCATTACCATTTTATTTCATGTCACACAGCACATGCTGTTACAGTTCTCTGAACTCTGTCAGCCTGTATTTTGGCTTCATGAAATTTTTTGTTTTATATTTCATCGCTTAACGCTTAAACCTTAAAGGCTTAATGGAATTATAAAAAGTCACAGCATTAACTAGTTATATTACAGCAAGTGAGAATATCATACTTTGTGATCAAAACCGAACATGAGATTCACTACAGTGCACTGTGGGACAGAATCAAAAATTTTTAGAAATAAATCTGTAACTTATAATCGGCTGGTTGAATTTACATAAAATTTACACACATGGGCGTAGCAGAGTAGTGTACAATTTTAAGTTTGGAATGGGTTCCCTACAGCCTCTCAAGAATGAGGCTCATAGTAGGGTACCTCTGACATAGAAAATTATTAACCATCAGTCAAACTTTTGTCTTTTATCTGATTTCAAAGATTTTTATGACCTCTAAAAGCTCCCACGAAAATATGCTTGCATGTGCTATTTATATCTTATAGTTTCGAGTTAATTGCATTTGAAATTTCAATTACCTCAATTTTGCAACATTTTAGTCCAGTTTTTATACTAATTTTGTTAAATTTTTCTATAATTAGTTAAAGAACTAAACTATCTTCGACTAAAGAAAATTTGAAGTCAATATCTTTACCGGGTCCAAAAATTAACAATTTTGAATTTGAAAATTGCAAAAATTAGGATTTTTATTGCTGAAAAAGTGTCTATACTCTTTCTTCTCTAAACCAAAATTTTCCCCAACAATATATAATAATTTTATATTTTTCTCAAAAGTATCTTCACGGAGTTGATTTCAAAGTATAAACGAGCCCAATTACCCAACAAGGCTTAGTACAGATACTGCCGCATTTGACATATTTTATATCGAAATTTTTAATATAACCAATATTTTCTAAAATCGTAACAGAATTCAGTTTCAGTTCTTTAGAATTTACCAACGGCCTTTTTAAGACCTGAAGCATATATGGACTTTATGTGCGAAATTTACAAAATTTTATTTTTTGGATTTTCGCCGGTTTTTTGGGAATTGCGGGATTTCTTTTACAAAAATCTTAATTTTTTTAGACTTCGTCATTTTAAAAGATAGTTTCAGCAACCACCGAAAATTTCGTTAGGATATCTTAACACACAAAGATTTTATTTCAGATACAATATTTATAGTTTCTCCAAAAACCAAATTTTTTTAATTTTAAATTAATTAAACTCTTTTTAAATAAATTCTCTTATCTGACTGACGTAATTCTTGATTATATACAAAAAGACTGAAGTCAATATCTTATAGGACCAAAACTACGTTACTTTAAATTTTAATAAGTCACGAAAATTTCCAAATTTATAAATGTGACGTACAGGATCTTGCGAAAAGAAGATACAATAGTTTAGTCAAATAAAGGTTCGAGCTCTGAATTTGATGCAAATTTTTGCATATATGTACCTTCGTCTCATCATCGATAATCACGTGTACACAATACGAGTTATTCGCGGTTAAAGGCTTTACAAACGCTTTGACGGTTTCGGTGTCGTTATAACATTTATTGATTAGAAAATTTTCCACAATTTTGCTGAAGTACATTTTTATGTACCATCAACAGTTTTGAAGTGGATGTTAAAAAAGCATTCATTTAGTTTTGAATATTTATTAAATAAAAAGAAAAACGAACAAGTAAGAATAAGTAAGAATGCGACATATTCGGCTTGGCCGAATCTATATAAACACCATATGCAACTTTTTGTTCCATCCAAATGTAAAATTTCACCTTATATGGGAGATGGGCGGTGAAGTGGACGGGTCACGCCCATTTTTGGTTTATGAGCTATATATACAAAACTTCTTTTGAGCTATATGTACAAAACTTCGATGGCGTACATGCTTTTTTGTAAAAGATATCGGCGAAAAAGTATGAACTAGAGTTACAACGGACGCCCTGTGTTTCTAGTATTTGGCCCATAACTTTTTTTATTTATGAACCGATTTTGTCCATTTTCAATACCAAATAAACCTTATTTAAGGCAAATAATTCCCTATCCTTCTTTCAACAGACACACAGATGGACAAACGAACGGAAATTGTTAGATCGATTCAGAATCTTACAAGGACAAAGAATTTTATATTTTTAAAATTTAAAGCTATGTTTTAAAAGATCAATGCTAATTTTTTGTACTTTTTTCAAACTTATATTCATAACACTGAGTTTATATCAAAACTCAAACATACATATTTTTTTACTTAAATGACAACCATTGTCTATTTTGGCGTAAACATTTTTATACATAGAAAATTATCTTTCTACGGCAACAGATCTGATGGGAGCATATTTGAATAGTTGTAGTTTAGAACGAAAGTATTCTTCTAAACATGAGACATCATCTGAATGTAGAATAATTGAGTTTGAAATTTTTTTAATTTTCTAAAATCTTTTATTTTTTTAATAACAACTTGCAATTTTGGTTATATTTTTTCAGCAATAGACCCTTCTGCAGCTTCGATTTTTTCAATAATAATTCGATATCAAAGTTGGAACAAACAAATGAAAGATTAGTTTTCTTGATGTTAATACTCATTTAACTTTTTTGTAGCTTTAGAGTCGTTATCATTTAACTCATCCACATCATTTTTGATATCGTCTAAATATTGCTCGCAAGATGCCTATCTCGTAATAATTATTTGAAGAGGAAGTGGCAAGGTGGCATAATTTGTCTTAAATTTAGCAACGCCTGTAAGGGCTCTCAAATGTAACTGTTTTTCATATGAAATCAACAAATTAGTGTAATCAAAATTATTATACACCTCCATTGCTACTCGGATAATTCGCGAGTCAAGCAGATTACATGCAAAATTTTTAGATAAAAAAGCTTAATGGTTTTTGCTTATTTTACCGATAAATATATTATATTATATATTATTTATTACAAACAATTTAACTGACTTATGAAACGTACAGGCAATGTTTTCGTGAATCACAATTTTAAGTTGTACAATCTTAAACAAAAACTTTCGTTTCTTCAACTAAACTTTGTGATCCAAAACTTCAACAATTACGTTTAAAATATAACGGCCAGTAATATCTGTTATTTCATCCATGCTTATCCATATAAATTTGTTCATATCTTAAAGAATTTCAATTTGATAAAATCGGATTAGATAGTACTTTTTTAGAGGAATGTCTGCAGATACGAGTATAAAGGCTACGGAAAATCTACAAAAAAATCAAATAAAATCGGTAGAATGTGTTGAAAAAACTGCACCAAGGTCTTGCAAAATTGAAACAGTTTAAATTTCAAATGAAAATTATTATAAGATATAAATAACACACGCAAGCAGGTTTTTTGTAGGTTTTATCAAGAGCTTTAAAAGGATACAAAAATCTTTCAAATCAGATAAAAAACAGCAATTTTGGCTAGAGGTTAAAAATTGTCTATGTCAGTGGTACCTACTTGCACCCCCTTAGCTCCGCTCCTGATGGGTCTTTAGGGTTCCCCTATTTGAAATTGTACACTCCTCTGCTACGCCTATATATGTAAATTTTATGTAAATCCAACCAGCTGATCAGAAGTTACATAGCTCCATTGTGCAATATTTTTATTTTTAATATAAATCTTTAATAAATTATTAGTGGTAACTGTTCATGTTCTTTTTTCTTTTTTTTTCCTCTTTACCGTTAGATGTATAAAAAATTTCATTCATCATTGTATATTCTAATATCTCTAGAGAAATAAACTGGACAAATTTTGGGGCAAGATATACTACATATGAAAATTTATAAAAACAAGGCAAGAAAGTTGCAAATTTCTTTATTGTTCCCTGATTACAAAAGAATCACCATAATGGTATTCCATGTGTAGGGTGCAATAAAAAGAGAAAATATATTAATTAAGCAAGTTAATTTTATGTTAACTTCAAACAATAAAAATAAAAGCTTCTTCAACAAAGTAACAAACAATGATAATGTTGTAAGTAATTTAAGTAAGTGAAATTAAATTTAAAATTTTAACAAAAACGACACAAAATTATTGTCATCATTGTCATCAAAAAACATTAACTTTTTTAACTGTTTGAAGCATGTATTAACTTGCTACATGTATAAATAGGCATGCAAACGAAAAGACGGACTCATCAACGTACGGACAAAAAAACATAAATAAAAATGTACTTAAGGGAATATTGCCGTATACATTGTGATGAAATGAGACATTATCTCTGATGTTCTACTTTTATAATTGTAGTCAGTTGCACGAGTTGTTAGTAGACGTTTTAAAAATTTAGTTAAAAGCTATGGATAAAATTATTATTATTAATTATATTTTTTATTTTAAGTGAATATTCCCTTTCTACAATAATGGATTTGATGAATATGGTATACATTTAGATTAAATATATAAAATAATATAAACATAAAAAATCAGCGATATGACAAAATTAAGTATGTATGGAAAACAACTAATTAAAATAGCGGGGAATAAAAAACATTTAACTCCAAAACTGATGATGGTATATAAAAATGAACTTTAGCAAAATTGAGGAAAATTTTCTAATCTATAAATATTATAACGGCGTCGAAGCCGTCAAAGCGTTTTTAAAGCCTTTAACCGCGAATAACTCGTATTGTGTACACGTGATTATCGATGATGAGACGAAGCTACATATATGCAAAAATTCGTTTCCTTCCATTAAATTCAGAGCTCGAACCCTTATTTGACTTGACTATTGTTTCTTCTTTTTATAAATTCCTACTTATTTTTGAAGATTTCTGAAGATTCATTGAGTTATATGTAAATAAATCACTTTTTTCAGATTAACTATAGTTTTTTAGCACTTTTAGTGCTAGATCTAGCACTTTTTAAACTCATTTAGCATGAAAAAAAAAATGAATCTAGAACCTGACACTTTTCCTAGCGCTTTCCGAATTATTTTTGGCATATTTTTAGCACTTCTTGCGTATTGTATTTATGTATTTAAGTGTATCGTTGAACACTTAAAATTTTATAAAAAAATAAGCTTACCGTAATTTTCATCAAAAAAGAAAACGAAAAAATAAATACATCATATATTTTTTTCGAAATCGATTTCCATCACATACCCGAATATGATATTATGGGCCGATAACTTAATAAATTGTAACCCAAAGTAAAATTTAATTATGGACAAAATGATTATTTTGTGTGAAAAGAATGTAATTTTATATATAGTTATGCTTTAATACTTGTTTAAAATTTTATAAGTTAACAGCCCTATGATGTTTTATTTTTATTTTATTTTATTTATTTATTATTATTTTTTTTTTTTTTTTGAAATAATACTGTGAGTATTTTCGAGAATTTTATTTTTTGCTAAATATTAGTTTTTCGGTAACAGTCTGTTTATTTAGTTAAAATTATTTTTTAATGTTATTTGTTTAGATAAAAAAAATTGGATCAGAAGAAAAGCCTTTATAATACGGATAATTCGACAATCCGGATTGGTGTCTAAAATATTTATCCAGATTTTCGAGTTTATACTTTTGTTTAGTTTCCGAAGGAAAGGAAATTTATTGTATAATAATATATATATATAATAATTTATTACAATAAATTTTTCGTTGTATTGTAAAAACTTCAAAATGTGATCAGAAGAAAGAAATGTTTGTTCGTAGCAAGGCAGTTTTATAGGTGATTCTTGAGGTACAAGTCATTAGGTGATGACAAATTACCTCGGATGACTTAACGACATCTCCTACAAACTAGTAGTAGTTTGGCCAAAATTATAAAATGCCTTAATAACTCTTGTAGTGTTTTTAAAATATATCAGTGACTAACTAGTAAAAAAGTGTTACCGTCATTCAATCAAACGCGTCATAATATCAGCGGAATATATAGAAGATATATGATTACTTTAGGATGTCTTAAAGAAATTTCCAACTGAGACTTTTATTTAATTTAGTATCATAAAATAGGAAAGGATAAATAGAAGCAGTGTTGATCGAGATCGATCATATAATATCCTATATGCTTGTGTATATGCACTAAAAATTGTGGAACGAGCCTTATGAATTTTATTACAATAATTTATGCGTATATGAAAATTATTTATTTAAAATTTTATTTCGATATTTGCATTTTTGTGAGATTTATTCGGGAATGTGAATTATATGGAAGTCATAGTCAGTTATGAACTGATCATTATGAAATTTAGTGGAGTAATCTCTACTTGTATATAAAATAGATGTGTTAAATTTTATCTCGATATTGATATAATTTTCGTGAATGGGGATTATGTACCATGTTCAATTATGAACCTATTATTGTGAAATTGTCTATGATGATTTATACTTATATACAACTCAAATATATAAAATTTTTATTGATGTTAACATTAATTTTGCGCTTTTATGTAATTTTTAATATTATCGGAACCTACATTAATGATTGGTCACTTATGGACCGATCTTTATAAAATTTGGTATAACGATCTATACCTGTATAAAACTTGTGTCTGCTGAAATTACATAAATGCAACATATTTCAAACCACTATTCCGAAGAAAAAGTTGTATGAGGTATAGGTGAAATAATGGACCGATCATGATCAGTTTCAGTATCAAATCAAATAATATTTAATAATATTGAAAATAATTCGGTTTTTTTTTAAAGTGGGCTACAGTGAGTTAAATGTCTTTTAATATGTTCCTGAAACTTCTAAAATAATATCAAATTATTTTTTCGGGATCAGGAATGTGCTATATAGGCAACTAATTCCAATAAATAATGATCTGTTATATTATAATTTGAATAAGTTTATCAATGTGCCTAAGACCCACTTAACATCTAATAGAAAATGTGTTGATTATTAAAAAATATTGGTGTAATTTCTGACCCCATTGAAATCCCATTTTGAAATTTTTACACTATAAAGACAAATTAATCGTAAACGTGTATTAATATAATAAAAATTAAAAGATTCTATTTCAGGATAACGAAGGATAAAGGATATTTTTCATTTTAGAGGTCCTTGCGATATTTAAGGAGGATGTTTAGTTGTTGTAACTTTATGATAAATGTCCTTTCTAATGATATCACGTTTTTTTTTTTTGAATCTGATAATGTACATAAAAGTTATTCAAGTTTAAAATTTGACAAAAAAGTTCGACGTGTCCAAATTTAGAAAAAAAAAGTAGATTCTTATTTAGCACGTAAAATTCCATTTAGTCTACCTATTTTTGTTTAAAGAATTTTTTTTTTTTTTTTTGCACACCAGTGTGTCTCCACTTGTTTGTAAGTATACATGGGTACTTTCACTTAATTGCGAATAAAATCAAGATTTGTGCATCAATTTTATAACATATGGCTTATTTTATTCATAGTATTACCAAATTTGTGATAAAGGATTAAAAACTGCCGGTTTTATTTATTAAAAGAAAATTTTGGGAAAAAGATTTTAAATTTTGCATAATTTTTTTTTTTTTTTTTGACATTAATTTATGAATAACTTCGAAACTATTGGGCAGATACACAAATAATGTGACTGTTACTTAATTTTCGTTTGCATCTTCTGGTGGATGGGAAAAAACTTAAAGTAAAAAAATTCCATCTAGTCCACATATTTTTCTTGAAAGAAGACAAAAAATTTGTTTTGGCCTACCGGTGTTTTTAATGCCTAATCTCTGTGGGAGTATAACCTTTCTGTCACATCTTGATAAATATCTTTGTGTGATAAATCATTGTGTGTTTGCCCACATTTTCCTTATGTTCATTGTTTTATTTTGGTTTTTGTGACACTTCTAGAATATGTTGCCTATTTCTTTTACATTCCCCGAAATATTTATAAGACCAAATCGGTTTATGATATTTCTATGGAATTATAAATGCAATCATAGAAATATTTGACATACATATGAATACAATTAACACATTTTTTTCCTATGTAAAAAATCTGGTTCAGTTACTCCTGTGTAAAAATAACTGTACTTTTACTTAAGCTTTGAATTGAAACGTGATGAACTAATTTAAACTTTTTAAAACAATCAAAAATTTTAGGGTAAAATGAGTTATATCAGATACATTGGGACACACATATATATTTTTGGAATATAATGAACATAAAGCAAAACATATGTGTAAAAAGTATATAAAATCTACGGTAGAAATCCTGTTTATTATTGCGATTTCTTAAAATTATACGATGTTATTATTTTAGGTTTCATGTTGTCTTTCTTGGTAGTTCTTGATAGTTGTAGTAAAGCATTATAATAATCAATACCTTTTTCGAGATATTTTTTATAACATTTTCTTAATTGTTTGGACAGATCTTTCCTCAAAGCCATTTGATCTTGGCAACTATGGGCTAGATGTTTGATGATCAATTCCCTAATCTAAACAAAAGATGCTAAATTCCTTTGATCTTAACAGTTGGTATAACGTATCAAACAAAAATATTTTTAAATTTATTTATAACGAATTAACTTGCATGTCCCGTATTTAGATTTTTTACTTCTATATATTTTGAAGAAAAATCTACCAGAAGTAGATAGTATTTCTTACCAAATTTGAGTAAATCTACACCCACTTTATACCAAGAAATTTGTTTTATTTCATGAGCTAATGCAGTTTTCCTGGGAATGACATTCCTATATTTAATGCAATTTTGGAAAGCTGATACTATATTATAAATAATATTATTTATATTTGGCCAAGAAAAAATTTATCTTTTGAAAGATTCGGAATACCTAAATGTCCTTCGTGTAACTTTTCCAACATTTCAGATCGTAAGCATTTAGGTATTATGAGCCTATTGCCCTTCAAAAGAAAGTCATCTATAACGTTTATTTAATCTTTAGAACTAAAATAAAGCAACAAATCTATTATATCACAGGCTTTCTTATCCTTAAGCCATTTTAACTATACACAATCCTTAATTTTTTTTTTAATTACATCTTTATCGACAGCTTCTTCAATTTTCTTCATAGTATGGCAATGCACAGTGGAGCAGAATCGGCTGACTGGATTTATGTGAAATCAGGCCCTTCAGGCGGAGCTAAGAAGGCTCAAAATAGAGTTCTCTGACATAGAAAATTTTTAATCGTTTGCTAAATTTTTGTTTCTTATAGTTTACAAGTTATTTGCATTTGCAAACCGATTGCAGCTTCGAAAACTCCAATTCATTCCCTAAAATTTGCGAATGGCTTTTTTCTAACTTACAAAAAATATGGCCTTTATGGGCAAATTAATAAAATAATTTTTGGGATTTTCTCCGGTTTTTTGGGAATTGTGGGATTCCTTTTACAAAAATTTTAATTTTTCTACACTTTATCATTTCAAATGATAAAGTCAACAATCGTTGAAAATTTCGTTAGGATTTTATTAGAGATCAAGTATTTACAGTTTCTCTGAAGACCAATTTTTTACAAAAATTTTGCTTTAATTTCAAAATTCAAAAAAACTATGAACTCCATTTTTTTAAATAAACTGCTTTGTCTAGCCAACACAATTATTCTTAATTACATAAAAAAAGACTGATATCAGTATATTTTATTGGACAAAAATTACGCTACATTAAAATTTAATATGTGGCAATAATTGCAAAAACATTGTAGATGTTAAGAAGTTATAACCAGGGAAACCACAAATATGCTGTAAAAATGCGAAAATATTATTTATTTTTTTTTCTAATTACAATATAATTACTAATTACAAATTATATTCTAATCCTACGAGCGGGGGTGACGAAGATCCATGTGCTCGCTGTAGTGAAACAAACCAGAGTCTCTGGTGGGAATCGAACTCACAACCCCCAGACTGACAGTCTAGCTCACTATCAACCAGGTAATCGGGGCACCCAATATGAAAATATCCACTTAAAAAACAACAGATTTTTATAATTGTTTAACAAAAAAAAAAAAAAAAAAAATAAATAAAGTATTTTATTAACATTTTAATTTTATAGAATAAGTCAAAACTGAAATTCAACTGTGTCGAAATTTGATTCCACATATTTATTTTATTATATCATATAAAAGCAATTTTATCGATTTTTATTTTAATTTTAAATACTAAATATTTTTGGTTTTTTTATTTTATTTTTTATTTAAAAAAAATTACAGTCTGTGATCTTAGAAATGTCAAAATATATTCTAAAAGCGTTAAATATACCCTAAAAATAACAAAATATGCTATAAATATGCACCAAAAATTGTTAAATGAAAAAAATATGTAATATATGCCAAAATGCTTTATTTGTCCTGGAAAAAAACAAGAAATTGCATATTTTTGGTTTCCCTGGTCATAAATACATAAACAATTTGTTCCCGTAGCTAAAATCCGCAAAACGTGTAATTTTTCGTGAAATACTAGATTTTAAAGTAGCGTAGTTTTGGTTCCATAATTGGAAATTTTGCCAATTTTTCACTTCTTGATTTCCAGCAAACATACGGTTAAATGATTACACTATGCGACAGTCAAAATCGGGATGGGATGAAACCAACGGGAAATGTTATATCGGTAAAAAAGAAGTAATACGTGTCCCGGCGTTTCGCTGGGTCACGTCTAGGAATCGAGATATATCGATTTGAAGTTAGTAACTATCATATAGGGGAAATTGTGACCTTTGGTGGTCTTTTTTTTTTTTTTTTTTTTTTGAAATAACTCGAGAACCACCAGAATGACAAAAATCGATCAGTGAACACCTATAAATACTACGTAAGTTTCAATATTTTACTGAGAGGTACTTATGAATTCGCGCATCTTTTAACGGTGGCTATAAACCTGAATTTTTCGAAACGTTCTAAAACATGATCACTGATAAATGTGGGTGCAATTTGTGTAAAAAAATCATGCAGGTAGCCAACGGAAAAAACCCAAATAATTAAAAAAGTGCACTTTCCTTTTTTCCTTTTAATTGTCCACGCAAATTTATGACCGTTTTTTAGTTTATTACCGCTACCATAAAAATCAAATAACCTTTTGTTTATTACTTTTTTTTTAATTCTGACAATCATAAAAAAAGCCATCAATGTTTTTTCCGAGGAATTTTGAGCATATCTCGAGCAAATTTTTGAAATTCATACCTTCACTTAATTGTGAATAAAAGCGAAACGCGTCCATCGATTTTCATGATCTATGTCTCATTTTGTTTAAAGGTTATGTTTCTTTTTTATGAATTAAAAATAAAAAAATTCAATTTTTGTAGGCAAAAAGTAGTTTTTTTTTCATACATTTATTTATAACTGCGAAACTGTTGCTTATGTAGCGAAACGTTGTATGAACAGATTAAAGGAATTGTAATTCCAAATTTTTTAAAATTTGTTTCAGCAAAATCGGACTGGTGGTTTTCGAGTTATGTCAAAAAAAGACCACCAAAGGTCACAATTTCCCCTATATGATAGTTACTAAATCAAATCGATATATCTCGATTCCTAGACTTGACCCAGCGAAACGCCGGGACACGTATAACTTCTTTTTTTCCGATATAACTTTCCCCGGTAGTTTGAACCCTTCCCCATTACTGACCCCTACCATTTGTCGCACAGTGTTATATTACTTTGCACCCAACTCGATGTAATTAACTCTAAACAGTTTATTAAATTGCCAGAAAAAATAATTACCGAACTAAGAAATACTGAAGTGACAAAACTAAAAATATTATGTATTTGAAAATTCTCTATATTTGAAACTACTGCCATTAGAAAACAAAACTTAGAAAATTTCGCCAATGTTAAATGAATGTACGACTCACTTTTGTAAGATTTTTTATTTTGACCTTTCATCTTCAACAATTTTTACACATTAATTTCTTATATTTAAGACCAGAAAAATTAATATTTTCATGTTTTGGAGAAATCGATCGGAGTCCAAGTGAGATTTCGAAAAAAGTTATTCTCCAGGATACTTTATTTAAGTTTTTATTTCCGATGATGAATAAACAGATTCTTAAATAAAAAGAACAATTATATTTTTTTAATATATGTAAATGTGAATATCTTTTTTAATATAACAATGAACTTTTAAATAAGCATTTTGAAAATACGGGTGTTGTTGTTTCACAAAGAACTCTAAAATTTAAAATCTACTAAATAGAGTTATCTACTGATAGAGTTATCTGTTTATTCGGATTGTAATACGTCAAAACAGGGGCATTTGTTATCACCCTCTTTAAGTTGTTAAATTCGTCATTCTGGGCTCTGCCACGTTGTCATAAGGATTTGTTCTTTTATAAATCGCTCAAATGTTTGCATTTTACAGATAAATTTTCTATAAATTGACCCAGATAGTGAACCATATCCAAGAATCGTCTAGAATATAATTTCATCTTATATATTTTTCAAGATATTACAGCTTAATGTTTTCATTGTGTGTGCTAGTCCATTTTTTAAAATACGGATTTCTTTCAATAGCATTATCAACATTTTCGTTGATAAAATTAACTTCAGAATATAATAGAGACATACTAACAAATGGAATATCCATTCAAATAATTGTTATATCTCTTTCGTTTACTGAATATTATGATCTTATTAAATTTCTTGTCATATTTTCTTTATTTAACTTTATATATTTCGGACAGCTTTCAACATATATTGGGTTATAAGGTATCACTGGAAAGGCCTATACTAATGCTATTAAGAATTACAGGTAATTAACCATTTAACAGCGGAAAAGTCAATTTTATACATTTGGTTCCAAAAAGGTCACATCAGTTACTTAAAATCAATGAGTTTATGAAAAATATAATAAGTTATTTTAAAACTGCGGTAATAATATTAATAATCATTGTATGTATTTTAAAAATAAACTTTGAAATACATACAAAAAACCATTAATTTTACGGATGCAGTAGAGGAATTGAGGGTATGGGTGTGATTATTATAAGTTTATTCTTTTACTCCTTTACATTTACGGTCGGTCAATTTTAGTCAGTCATACTTGTAACAACTAATATCCCGTTTGTATGTTTATTATTGATATGGTTGGATTTGTTAATGTATACTTAGTTGCGCAATGTATCCTTTTTTTAATGTTGCTAACACACGCTACTAACCATGATCACACAACCAGTTTGAAATGTCTTTTTGTGGCACTTGCGATAAAAAACCAAAAAAAAAAAAAGAAAGGAATACTCGGGAAATTAATGCCAAAAGGAACAAACCGTGTTGTCCTTTGCAAAAGTGGAAACAAGTTCTTTAAAATTATTTAGTTAAGTTTTTGCATGCTTTTTGTTTTTTTTTTTTTTTTGGTGACAGCGATGACGACGCACACGACAATTCCCGGTAGGAAACAAACATTTCCTTTAGTTATGACTCTGTCAGTTTGTTTGTTCGTTTGTTGTTTGACTTGGTCTGGTTTGGTTTGTTTTGCCGCGGTTTCATGGTTTTAGTTTATTACATTCGTGTTCGTTCATTAGCAGAAGCACAAAGAGAGTTGCACAAAGTAGCATTACGTCAACTGTTTTTCATAGGACGATTTCAGGACATGCTATATTTTGTTACTGTTTAATTCTTTTCCTGCTTTTATTATTGATATATTGTCGCTGTTGTTTTTGTTTTAATAATTGTATGTAGCAAACTTTTACACGAACATACAAATATCTTATTTCAAATTCATTTTATTAGCTTTTTACCATGTTATGCTTTTGGAGAGACACTAAAAATAACAAAAACTATAATAAACACAATAACACTTTGTGGTTTAATGTATTGTTTTACTTCCTTTACGGGTTTTGTCTTTTTATAACATTGTCTAGTCAATGTTATCGTATCCTGAACTTGGCTAAAATTGTAATCATCATTATTAAGTTGAAACTCATTACCAAGGGTAACATATTGACAAACAAACGAACCAGAAATATTATATGTATACTTGTACTCGTATGTCTCCAACAAACCATTATCCTTTTATGTATTTTGTTTCAACAGTGGCCTTAATTATCTAGTCTAGTGCTATTGGGTTACTGAATATCGAATAATACGACCTTAAGAGATTTAACTTTAACTTTTACATACATATGTATTACTTTTCAAGTCAGAATTTTAAGATTAATATTTTCTGATTAGAATATACACAAAATATAATCTGGTATTTTAATACCAAAGGCAAGGATTCACCTTTAAGGAAAATAAATATTACAAAGTTCAAGAAAATTTAAAAATGTGAGAAATAAATGTTTTCTTCATAATGCATATTAATGTCAATTTGTGTAAGTACGTGTACGATTAGAAACATACAAAAAAATGTTAACAAAGTTGGGTGGAATTAGTAATTTTCAATTTCCCATAAAAGTTCTGCACGATTAAAATACCATAACACCACTTAAATAATAGGAAGTTTTGTATTGAGAACCATTGTCGAAATTTAGGTCAACTTAGTTAGAGAACTTCACGCACCGAATGAGATACTAGTGCGGGAAGTAATAGATATTTAAATGATAAAAGTTATGGGTTTAAATTGAAATATTCTTTTTATATGAATATATCTTCAAACAAGTAAGAACGATATGATCGGCTTTGGCCGATATACACTATTGTGTATATGCATCAAAATTTGGGGTGTCTTAAATAAGACCGGTGGCCAATACTTTTATTACGTGTATTATACTATACTTGTATTAAGTGAAATGTATTTTTCTATTAAATATCCACATCATCGTTGCGCTGACGAAAAGTCCTTAGGACTTTTTTACTATTTTTCAGGAGAATTCGCCACCTATTTAAAACTTTGGATTTTTGTATTTTTCGTTAGAAGATTTATTAGTTTTATGCTTCGAAAAAAATCGATATCTTTTGACGTCCGCGAGTGCCAAAAGAAATTCACAAAAGTCTACACATAATATTTTTTGTATAGGAAAATTTTCATTTTATTTTTAATATTTTTATTTTTTTGTTCTTAAAAGTGTCGTATGTGTAATAAAAAAAGAAAACAATAAGAGTTTTTTTTTCAAGTAACATAATACTTTTTGTAACTTCGAATGTAAAACACTTTGTTGGGTGAATGTATGATTAATAACAATAAAAGATGCGATTATAAAAAATTAAAAAAAAAATAAAATAAAAAATTACACATAGGACTAACTCTTCGTCAGCGCTCCGACGATATGCATTATATTATTTATGTTGATAAATACTAACATTTATATGAGATTTATGTACTTACTTAACTTAAAGGTGGGGATCCGGAAATCTTTTCTGTTCGTTACAAACATCAGCACAAACTCATAGTACCCCAACTATATATGCTGCTCTAGGGTATAAAAAGTACTCAGATAGTATTAAGTACTTGTCAATAAGAATTATTATTTAATTTATAATTTATAAATTTTGTTTATTTGTTTGAAATTATATTCAGTCCTGTCAAAAAAAGCTGGTAGTTTTTAAAAATGATATTAATTTTTGGTTGGCAAATAAACCAAATCGGTACAAAACAAGTGCCATTTTTTTGGAAAATTTTTCAGTCTTAAAACACTCTTAGTTTTAACTTTAAAAGTTAAGTAAATGTAAAATGTCGTCGGTATAAGAAAAATCGATAAAAAATTGTGTATAAAATATAAACTCAAGTTTCCTATGCCTTGAGTTTGTATTTGTACCTTGGGATATAAAGATTTCAATAAATTCAATTATATGGGTCTTTGTAATATATGCGTAAATTTTTTTTTTTTTTTAATTTCCCCAAAATTATATGTAGCTGTCTGGGAGACAAAGAGGAGGTCGTAAAAGCACCAATAAACACTAAAATTTATATCAAAAAGTGTTTAGGGAAGTTTATAAAAACGTTTATTCCTAAAGAAGAAAATCCTTCAAATTTCCGGAGATCCGCCAAATTGAAAGATGTTGAGCGTTGATGAAAAGATCCTTAAAGAAGATAAAATAAGTAGCACAAAGCTGCCAAGATTTTCATAATAAGTGGAGATGAGCATACTCTAATTAAAGTGAGAATGGAAAAAATGTTGAGGTGGCTCAAAGTGATCGAAATATTAAAAATTAGAATTTTTTAAACTTTTTTTACTTTTTTTCAACCATGAAAAAATTAATACAACTAATGTTATCTTAGTTTATGTCTTTTTGAATTCAACCATTCTTTACCTTTCTGAAATTTCTGAAAAAATAACAGAAATTGACCTACCAGTAATTAAGTAATGAAGTAGTTATTAAAATAAATTTAAAGAACAACAGGTAATTTTTTAACCAAATATGACCAAGTAGAATAAGAGTTCATCCAAAATTTGAGGGAGATAAGCGAAACTTAGCATATAGTTCCGTCCTGATGTCTTATATGTCATGCAAAATTTACCGATAATCACGTAAGATATATGCTAAATATTCACGGTCAAAGATCACAAAAATTAGTATTTTGAAGATTTCGATCGCTTTGAAGTATTCTTTAATTAGTCCAAAACTTTATATTTCTTAGTTTTTTTTTCTGTGTCAGAGTTAGGGTACCAACTCCAATAGCTCCGCTTCTGAGGGGTATATATAGATCTCGCCCTTCCAAACTTAAAATTGCACACTCCTCTGCTACGCCTACGCTAAATTTTATGTAAATCCAACCAGTAAATTAGAAGTCTATTTCCAAAAAATTTAAATTCTAGTCGACTATGCACTCCATGCCGTCTATAAGAAATTATCAAACTTTTTTGTTCCCAAAGTCGGTAACCACTAAAATATGAAATGAAATCCTATTTTACTACATTGTCCAATTGGTAACAAATACGGGCAAATTTTTAATTAACTTTTAAAAGACAATTTTTTTATCCTGAAAATCATAATAATTATTATTTTGTGTCCTTGTAAATAATCTTTATTTTTGCAGTCAAATTATAACGTTTAAACCTTAAATGTCATACAATTTGTATACATTTTTACCATATAGGAAGAAAACTAAAATTTTCGAACATCCGATGAACCTCACAATCCCCAATTTCGATGAAATTCGTTATGCACACTCATTACCTCAATGCAAAATTTAAGGGTCTTCAAAACTTTAAAAATTGTTGTAGTTTATTTTTTATCACATTTCAAAGTTTATTTTTTTCAGAAACTTTTTTAAAATACATGAAATTTAAATCCATATATCTTCGGAACTATTTCTCCAATTTAAACAAATTGATGCGTAATAAATGTTATTTCTAATAATTTTTATGAAAACGCTATTTTTGAAAAGAAAAGGATAATTAAATCAATATTCATCCTTGTATGAAGTCATATCTTTCATTTTTACAATTTTTCCTTAAAATGTTCCTTAGTGTTGGTAACAAATTTAGAACTGAGAAAATTAAAATTTAGTAAAAAAAATCTAATTTATTTCAGTAATAATTTTATATTTTTCAATGTAATTTTATCTTATGAATGAAGTTTGGATATCTGCTATAATGAAAAATTCCAGATTTTCTAAAAATTCTAAAAATACATAAATCTTAGGTGGTATATATATTCAGCGAAAAATCATTAAAAGCATCATTAAAATCATTTTTTTTTTAATTCTAATAATTTTCCAAATATTTTAGTTGAAGATGACAACAATACAATTTAAACGCAGTTTGAATAGTCTGAATATGTTAAGTGATCTCCGAGATGTGTTGTATAAAGTTACATACTTTTATGATTTTTAAAGTTTTTAAAAATATCAATGGTAAAGAACCAAGTTAGAATGCTATGTTCGGCTGTACCAAATGTTATGTACTCTTCACCCTGTTGAGATGTTGCATGAAACATTTATATATTTTAAAGTAATTGAAGCAACAATAATACCAAATGAAGGCAACATTAATTAAAGATAAAATTAAGAAAACATTAATTGAAAAAAAGAGCATTTCAAAAAATGTATGAACTGATGGATTGATTTAAAAATTCGAAATTCGAAAAAAATTTTATGACCGATCTGTATAAATACGCAGTCCGTAACCAATATAAAGGCTTTAAATTATATAAAAATGTACTTTCGGTTTTTAGGCAACATTTCGGATATTTATGGACCGAATTTGCCCACTTTTATTAGAGTTTATCTAAGGGAAATTCTCTGTGAATTGATGACTAAAACATATGTATCCGATATCTGAGGATTTCTAAAACCCGATTTCAACAGACAGATGGATAGACGGTCACACGGACCGTAGATAAATATTTGTAGAAATTACAAATTGAATGAAAAACATTCAATGGTAAAGAGTATAAAAACGCAAAATTTTACGATTTCACAAAATTAAAACAGAAACTTATAAATATATTCCTTAGAACATCTCACATATTTCTCCTCAATCGAAACAGTCAGTTAGAAATCGCTGATTTATTGTCAAAATATTTCCATTTGTTTGCATTGAGAGTCATGTTTTCTAAGACTATTTTTTAAAGTTATTTGTATTATTCTCCAAAGATATATTTATTTTGTACAATTAAATTTTTTTTATGTATACAAATTGTTTCATTCAAAAAATATTAGAAATATTCAAATTATAAAATAACTCCGAAGATATATGGATTTAAATTTCATGTATTTTAAAAAATGTCTGAAAAAAGTAAACCTTGAACCGCGATAAAAGCTAAGCTACAAAGAATATGAAAATTTTGAAGAACTTCGAATTTTGTATAGATGTAATGAGTGTGTATACTAAATTTTTATCAAAATCGGAGGTGATGAGGTCAAAAATTGCGTTTTTTTTGTTCAAAAATGTTTGTCTTTTCCATATATATATATATATATATATATATATATATATATATATATATATATATATATATATATATATATATATATATATATATTTATATATATATGTATATTTATTTTTATATATATATACAAATATGAAATTAAAAATACATGGTCCTATATTTGTAAGAATTCCTAAGGGGAAGCTTTGTGGTAATTTTTTGTTCTTGTAATGGTACTTTTTGAATTTTTATAATATTTAATCTAATCTTAAATCTGAAACTAGAGATACATGGTTCTATGTGGGCAAGAATACAAGAAAGGGATCTCTGCGGTACTATTTTGTTCTTCTAATTGGACTTTTTGAATTTTCTATAATATTGAAACTAAAATTATGAAATTAAGTGAAAGAGAATCCCTAATAGAAGACTTTGTGGAACTTTTTCGTTATCCTTATAGTACTTCTTGAATTAACTGTAATATTCAGTCTAGAAAAATAAAATTGGAAATGTATGGTTCCAAGTGAATGAGAATCCATAAAAGTGAGTTTGTGTTAATTTTTGTTATTTTAATATTATTCTTTGATTGAACATGATTAAAGATATATGGTTCTATGTGGGTGAGAATCTACAAGCTCTCTTAAGTATTCTTTTTTATTTTCGAACGTCAAAGATGTTAAAATTAGTACTTTATTGGTACCCTATGAAAATTCTAATCGAAAAACATGGAAATATATTTAAAGTAATAACTTTCTTTCTTTGTGCCTTTGGTACATTTTGAAAATCCTACTATTTGTTTTATTTTTGGGGGTAAAAAAAGATACTTCATACTAAATTTCTACCAAAAAAAAAAAATAAATAAATAAATAAGAAAATAAAAAATAAATAGTTTCAAATATTATGAAATCCAATTTTTTCGTAAAGGATTACGAAGTGGTAATCCTTGGATATCCTGGGATAATATTTATTTAAATATAAATATGGAGGCATAAAATTGTAATCATAAGAAGGTGCGATTGAGATGTTCGTTATTCATTCTCTTGGTATTACATTTTGTTTTTTTCTAAATAAAAAGGCTACCAACTTTATATCTGGTCTCTATAGGAGTCCCGCAAGTCCGCTAACGCAATAGCGTGTTAAGTGCTAGTAATAAATAAAGTAACTCCGAAACTACATAGAAAAAGATATTTGCATAAAGAAGTTTTTTATGTAAAATGAAAACTTAACACAAAATTTTAAAATAAAAAATTAGTAATAATTTGGAAAAAATAACAATTTTTTTTAATTCGAAACTAAATTATACATAAAATATTAACAATCTTGGTATTTATTGTGAAATGTCCAGTGAAATAGAATGAAGTAAAAATTCCAAAGGTGATACTAATTATTCGGTAAGTATAAGTTTTCAATTTTTAATACGATCGTCAATATATACATTGATTTCTTGGACAAATGTTTAAATAACATTTTGTTAATCATTATTATTGCATACATACATACACACATACATACATACATACATATATAAAAAGTGAGTCTGTATATCCAACTATACAGACTCATGGTTTGTTTTATGATTTTGAATGACCGTTCGTGAAATCGATCGTTTTTAAAAATTTTTTTTCAAGGCAAACGAGGAATGTTAGTTTCCATTACATAAGCCAATGCAATGCATTATAGACATTAGATTTACTAACATGATCAACATTATTGTAAATAGTTCTATATGTTTTCTTAATATCAGTGATTTGGAAGTAAATAATTTGCATAACAATTTTTTGAATTTTTATGTGCAAATAATTTTTAGTGCTTTAATTACTATTTTGGTTGATCAATCGTACATTTAATTTATTTAATTAAATAAATCAATTGATTTTTTTAATCAATTACTTTCACTTAATTAATATTTTGGTGATTGAAGCAAAATCAAACAAAATTTTAATTGATATTATTAATTTTGTATTTGAAATCCATTTTTTCTGTGTATTGAGCGAATAAAAAAATTATGTTATGTTATGATAACTTCAAAGCAATTTTAGACATCATCTTCTGGTGTTTTATTTAT
Source organism: Protocalliphora azurea (assembly GCA_932274085.1). Classification (NCBI taxonomy): domain Eukaryota; kingdom Metazoa; phylum Arthropoda; class Insecta; order Diptera; family Calliphoridae; genus Protocalliphora; species Protocalliphora azurea. The sequence continues at coordinate 68,520,341 of OW026522.1, read as the reverse complement.
CTTAATCGGACAAGCTGTACTCTATTAATACTAGTGTGACCGCCTTATTAGCATATCAAAATCATCATATTCCACTTATCCTTGTTTAAAGATGGTACACTGTTTTTAAGACCAGTGTTGCCTTATGAAATATTTAATAATAGATAATTGCAATATTTTCGCCTCTCCTAAAAATATTTTAATTATATGTGCTGAGGACGAAAAATTAATATCAAAAATTAATTTTTGGTATTGTTATTTAATAACGAAATTATCCTATAAATATCGTTAAATTAGTTAAATTACAACATACAGATATTGAATCCCAATACAATCGTTGGGTTAATAGAAAAATTGTGTTATATGTTTTTAATTTAATTTTATTAGATGTAAACAATTAATGAAAAAAATGAATAAACTTCGGAATTTTGACCCTGAGGATTTTTGTCAACAAAAAAAAAAAAAAAAAAAAAAAAAAAAAAATAAGGCAGAGGTTAATGTCCGGTCTCACAGATCAGTACGCGGGTAAAGAAAGATCAATAATTCAAATAAAATTCAACTAGAAAGCTATAGGAAATGTTCTCAGGGTGGAGTTGTTCACAAAATTAATTAAAATACATCCAACTCAAATAATTCCAAATCAAAAATCATAAAAAAAATTTATTGAAAAATTATTTATAATTAAAATAAAAAAATTGCTACATAGACTATAAAAATTTGCAAAGTATAAAAATTAAAATTATTTTTTGAGTGATTTTTCGTGATTTGTGTCATAAATTTTCTATAAAAGTTAATCATGGCTAAAAATCTTTTTAATTCCATGATTGTCTTTGATTTTGGATATTTAGTAATAGGAGGAGTCGTAGAATTTAGTAAGGACATGAGGTTACCAAATTTGTGGTGTTGTTCACAAAATTAAATAAAACACGTCCGACTCAATTAATTACAAAATCAATAATTCTAAAAAAATTTTATTGAAAAATATTTAAAATTAAAATCGAAATCAAATTTACAAAGCACGAAAATTAAAATTATTTCTTGAGTCCCATATCAGTTATCTATAAAAACGTCTGATCGAATCTACAACGTAAAAGTGAATATTTTATAATGGATATTGTAAGGAAGTTTAATAGACAACAGACTGAAGCTACATACAATTAAATACCATTTCAACTGACTTTTGAATCACCCCTGAGACATTGGTTCCAATGGCATGAAAAATGGTGCTTAATTCAGAAAATGATTACTTTATATTTTGTTTTAATCATTTTAGCATAAACAAGTAAAAAAAAGCAAATTTTTCAATTATAGGATTTTTTGTCCTTAAGCCACCGCCCTTCCTTCGTTAATTAACAAAATTTTTGGTTAAAGTACAGATAACAGTTTACTAATTTAGACAATCATTGCAGTGAATTTTATTCAATCGGTTGATTATTTCATATAGATTCAACACAAAAATCTCCCCGAAATATGGACTTAAGCGCTGGATAGATGTGGATATTGAGAAAAAATAAATTTTTCAAATATTTTATGTGCACAACATTCTTATTGCAAAATATAAAAAGATTGGTCCCCTATTAGCCCTAGCACCCATATATGACCACATTTCAGTTACAGATTTCTTAAATATGTGAATGTATATTAAAAAGTAAAATCTTTCAAATAAAAATATTTATTGGAATAACTATAAATGAAATTTAAATAAAAATATTAAGGGTACTCAGTTAAACGTTTAAGTGTCCCATTTGAGCAATTGCGCAAATTTACGCGACATGTTTCATGAATCCCCATTACAAATGTTGTGCATTATTAAGGATAAGAAAATAAGAAATCATTGCAAATAATTGAACAATTTTGTTAAAATCAAAGATACATGCAATGATTTTATTATAATTAACGTAACTATAATTTTTTACATCACAGTTATTGAAATGTTTAAACATAAATAAAAGGCAGCTGATTTATAAATATACAGTTAAACAGCGCACGTCTGGGAGATTAAATAGTCGAGCAAACTTTTAAATGTTATGACATACAATTTCTGGCAGTTCATTTGCGAGGGTTGTGCGCGTTTTCATGAGGACCCTTATTATTTTATTTAAATATTTCGAAAATGAAAAAAATTTCATTTTCCACACAAGTTGTCTGAGACGCATTAATGGTCAGGAGAGTTTGTAAATAGAATGAAAAAGGGCGCAACATATGCGGAATTCTTTTATTTTTTTTAAATACAAGCTAAGAATGCGGAATTGCGAACACGAATACTCCACTTTTGCGTTTGTGAAAAATTTTGTGTAAATCCAACCAACTAAATAAAAATTCCAAATCTATTAACAAAATATTTTCAATCTGCTCCACTGTGCGTGGCTTCATCTGTATTTATGGGTGATATAATTATTAAATAATAAGAAGCACTAATTGTTGTGGGCATAATAATTCTGTACGATATGAGTTAAATGAAAACATGTATTTTCATTCTTTAAACATGCATTCATCTGAATGTGTTGGCAACACGTACCAATTCATCCTTTTCTTGATGGCGCATGAGTTGAAGGAACCCTTAACGGCGTTTATCAATTCATCAGACAAAAATATAACGATGGTTTTGATGTTTCTGAAAGTGGCTTCACGAACACTAGTGCATAACAAGCTAATATCATACCACAAGAGGTGCTACATCGACGTATCATCTTCAAGGAACGATGCAAATTCTTGTCGGAAATGCTTGGTGGCAAAACTATTAGCAGATTGAGGTAAATAACAATCAAATTTTTCCTTAGCAGATACATATGTATTCTTGCAAGAGAATGCTATTAACAGTTACATCACCACAAGATCAACGATCAATCAATTTGATGAAGATCATTTCAGCAAGAATCCAACAAAGAAAAACAATTAATCAAGAAAAAAACTGAAAAAAAAGAAAAACATATTTTTGAAAATCTAAAAATAAAGAAAAATAAATAAATAGTAAAAAAAACTAAATATTCAAAAACTTTTCAATTAACATTTTGTTTTTATTCAATCATCTACATGATTGATATAATTTAAATGCTGATTTTTTTATTTGACAATTTAATTAAATTAATAAGTTGTTTAAAGTTTATAGTTTTTCAAATTACATTATACGACAAACTTTGGGTCATTGAATGTTACCTCGAAAATTTCAACGCGGAATAAAAGTAGACTATTAGGTTAATAATCGATTTTATGAATTATTAAACTTCAAATATTTTGGAGCATTTTTCATTATGTGTGAAAATAAAAACAAATTAAATCAGCAATTTTCTCTAAGATAATATGTAAAATTTTTATCTAGTATCCCAGCTCTTTAAGCCTATTTTTCAAAGTAAAGTATATATATTCTGGGTCCTGGTAAGATGCCGTGTCGATCGAGGGGGATGAAATTTGGCTCAAATATTTATCTTATATTATGTTTCTTTGACATTAAAAATGGGCAAAATCCGTTAACAAACAAAAAAGTTATAGGTCAAATACTAGAATCACAGGGTGTCCATTGTACTTCAGATCATACTTTTCAGCTTATATCTTTTAAAAAATGCTTGTACGATAATGAAAATGTGTACAGATAGTTTGAGGATCGATATAAAGTCAGAAATCTAAAATATGCCCACTGTAACGCCCACCTCCAATATAAGGTGAAACATGAACGATATTTTTTATAAATAGTTCGAGGACCAATATAAACTCGGAAACAAAAAATGGGAATGACCCGCTCACTTTTCCGCCCATCTCTCATATAAGGTGAAATTTAAAAAATCGGTTAATAAACAAAAAAGTAATGGGCCAAATACTAGAAATACAGGGTGTCCGTTGCAACTTCAGTTCATACTTTTTTTAATAAAAACGCCACGCTCACTTTTTGTAACTAATTCTTGTTTTGAATACTCAAATTAAATTTTACACATATATCAAGTATTTTTTTGAGAAAGCTATCAACTAAGAAGTAAGTTGGATGCCACGCTCAGTTTTTACCTCACTTTCAGTAAAAATCAATTTTTGTACTTTCTTGATGTTACTAAGACAATTCACATAAAATTTGACGTATACAAGGAATAGAAAACATGGTATATAATAAAATTTAGTCTGTATGGATGTCATGCCTCTTTTTAGCCCACTCTTATTATACTGTGTTAATTTTTTACCACTGTCATTAAACATTTTATAGAATTTTGAAATTGGTTTTCTAAGAAGCAAAGTAATCCGTTTTTTAATAAAGTGGGCGTGGCATTTAGTCTATACTTCCTTCAAGGATATAGATGTGTGCCATGTTCTATTTTAATCGGTTCAGTAGTTTAGACATAAAGTCGAGTCAAATAATGTAAAGAAATTGATGTCAAAAATGGAAGTAAAAAGGGAAAGATCTTATATAATAATGAAAGTACTTCATAAAATATCAAAAACACTGAATAATATTTGGATTAAATAATTTAAATGTTTTATATTTACAATTATATTGAAAAAGGGCTCCGAAAAGTTCAAACTTCATGAGGCAATAAAACCGAGATTCGAACTACTTGTAACTTTTAAAATCCTTTTGTGGTTTTGTTATACTACTGTTACGCTTTCATTTTGCATTAGACTTATTGGGGCAATTTTATCTTAATGCACTGCATTATTTTTTAATTAAAATTTCAAAACTGTTTAATTGAAATAAAATCGTTGCTTCTCAGTTCTACAATTATAAGTAGTTGATATAATAATTTCGGTGAGAGTTGAAAATTTAAATATTTTTTTGATTAAATGAATCATTTTTGCAATTAAAATAATTTTTTGCTTTTTCCTGTGTACTTATATCTCCTATGTAACATACATATACATGTATGTATGTATGTATGTATGTATGTATGTATGTATGTACTTATATATGTATGTATGTATGTATGTATGTATGTGTAATAAAGTACTTATACAAAAAAACGATTCAAAAAGTACTATATACTTTCAAGATGGTGACAGTTTGGTACTCTATTATCATCATACACGTTCATTCGTCAAAAAAGCAAAATAATGTATAATCGATTAGCCAGCGCACTGCACGACACATTGCAGGGAAAATTCATTCAAAGTTCAGCAAGCTCAATTTTTACTTTCATCTGTACACATCCATTTATTTGAATGCTAAGTTCTTTCACAATAAATTGTTTTTAAAATAAAAATATCTCATTTAAATCAAGTACATTTAACTTTAAAAATAAAGTGATTTATAGAAATATTTGCGTGTATAAAAGTAGGTATGTACATACGTATTTTTATGGCAACTGCAATTTTGGTAGGTGAAAAAATTTCTTTGTTGTTGACAAAAATCCAACAATTTTGCAGTGTGCAGAAAAAACTTTGTTGGCAAGTGAATGGTACAAAAATAAAAAAATACATCAGACAAAATTACAACATGCGACGCACGACGGAAAAAATTTTAATTCCGTCAGACAGTGTCGGCGACAAAAACTGGCGACATTAATGATAAACTCATATTTCTATTCCAAAAAGCATTTTGTCTATTAAATGCTCATGCATTTTTAGGTTTTATCAGTTTATATTTTTCTTAAACAATGAAAACTTAAAGTAAGAACAATTTTATAAATTCTTGCATGTTTCTCTTAAAAAACAAATTAGATGTTTAAATATAGAAAGGAAATTGTCTATTATTTATTTACATTTTTTTTTTGTTTTTATTTACAAATGATAAGTTTATTTTTCTTGTTAGTACAAGGTGCTAAATTGTTTAAGTCGATTTACATTTTATTTTAAATTAACCTTGAGCCAATTACTGCAAAGACATTTTTATATGTAAATTGTTTACGAGTATTTTAAGATCTGTATTTTTATTTTCATTTTTTTATTTATTTGTTTATTTATTTTTTTTGTTTTTTTTTATATAAGTTTTAATTTGTAGTTGTTTCTTATTTGCAGCTAAAATAAAATGTTGCCAACGGGCTTAAGATGTATTTTACACCATATACTGTAGAGGTGACATGTAACATGATTTTAGCGTGGCACAGTAGCAGTATTTAGCGCCGCCGCTGCCACAAAATAACAGTGTCACTGTCACACAACCAACACCAGTGACAGCTAGCAGCGCCACCCCAAGTGAGCTCAATGTAAATCACAATTCGTACATTTTAAATTAAGCATCAACAACGACAAAAAAAAACACACACACACAAGAAAAATCAAACAAAAATTAAAGAATTGTACTTTAGTTAGTACATGTATTAATGTCAGCAGAAACAAAAGGAAGACATAAATGGAAAGAAATACTAATAAAAAAAAAAAAATCATCCTCTTCATGAACAAGCAGCCTTTTACAACATCATGTATCTGTTGTATTTACCAAATTATTAAATAAGGGATTTGTTGCAACTATAATTCTATAGTTATTGCCGTTGATGTTGCTGCTGTTGCCGCAGTGTTTCAAGCACAATGATATCCCATGAACAACAAGCGGAAATGCTTGTTGTATCAAAGTCAAAGGAATCTGAAATAATCCTAACTTTCACAGACATTCCCAATGAAAATTTAACAAATTTAACGAATCTGCTGACATCATCATCATCAGTATTAACAACAATACAAGAGCAACAACAAACAAGTCATTCAACATTTAAGAAACCAAATCTAGATGCAGCAGTTGTATTGAATGTAAAATGTCATTGTGATATTGAAAATTCTCATTGTATTTCATCAAATTTGTATGGATTTTATCATCATCATTGCATGAATTCAGCGTATTTTTATGAATTGCCAACAAAGTTTTCATTGTTACCAAATGTGATTAGTGGCGGTGATTGTGGTGCCTCTAATGCAACTGGAGTTGGAATCGAAAAAAGCGAACATAATAAAAAACAACTTTATTTGGCCGATAGAAAAAGTTGCTGGCCTCCACCAGTATTCATTACATTCATATCGCTGTTGGAGGTAAGTAACGAATGATGATTTTTTTTTTTGGTATTAAAATTTTTGGAATTAAAATAAGTAATTAAATTGAAATATTATTTAAATGAAAATTAAAATTTCCATGATTTCAAATGACCAAATTGGGATATGGAAAATATTAGCAAAAATTATAATATTGACTACAAAATCTATCCGAGAATGATTTCATTATAATTACTATTTACCTGGTTTCAATAATTGAAACGTGGATGTGAATAAGGGCGTATAAACCCGTTTTTTTTGCACAAAAATTTGCTAATAACAAATTTATATCTGTTTATACAAAAACTATTTTAAAAATTCGTCAATATCGCCGAATAAATAAATTTAAAGATACGCTTTAATGGATTTCTTATTTTATTTTATTTTTTTTGTAATAATTTTTACTTGGATTTTTAGATGTTTTTGAATCCATTACTTAAATGACACATAAACTTCAGAATCTTATGTAATATTTACTCATATTGTAAAAAAGCTAATTATCGTGTGAGTTTTAATGTATCAAACTAAGGACAAGTAAAAGAGCATATATCCATCATTTAAATAATATATAATATATATATATATATATATATATATATATATATATATATACAAGATGATCTTTTGACGTAATTTTGTTAATAATTTCCAAAAATCCATTCGAAAAAACCAGTATACATTATGTATTCGGGTGTTTTTAACATTTTCTGAGGGGGTCTTTCATAAGACATTCAGCGAGTTCTTATAATATTGTATTTGATAGAGTAATTTATATTTCTGAAAAACATATGTATATGTAATATTATAATAATATTGTCATTTATTGGCATTTGATTTGCGCTTGATTCTCGAAAGTAGGGTATAGTCAATTATAGACCGACTATAACTATTCATATAAATCTTATTGGCGTCAAATATTATTGTTAAGTACTTTAAAGTGATTTTCGTAAGAGGGAACTATACGGAATAGATGGTCAGTTTTCTACTTTCTAAATTAGTATAATTTATGACTGGTTGGCATGTAAATTTTTCAACAAATTTAAAGACATCTTGATGAAATTCTGTACAAATAATTATTTTAGCACAAGGAAGCCCATTGACATTGGTTATAATCAGTCCATTATTTTACCTAGCCCCCATACAAATGTCCTCCCGGAATAGGGGTTTAACTATTATAAATGCATTAAATATAGCAATATTTTAATGAAATTCAGTGCAAAGAAGTTCTGTATAAGTATCAATCTTTGTGCCGAATTTCATAAAGATCAGTCCATAATTGACCACAGCTACGATATAAACCCCTCTTCCGAAAATTACTTTAACTTATATAAATAACATGCAATTGTTAGTATCAAGTTAATATTCGACAAATAAGTTTTATATAAAAAGAAATCGCAGTGCTAAATTTTATGAGGATCAGTACATAATTTACCATAGCTCCCATATAAGCTCACCTTCGGGAATCACCCTAAAGTCCAGAAATTCATATAAATGCTAGTATCAACGTAATATTCTGTATTAGTATATTTTATTTTACACTTAGCAAAAGTAGCGGTCCACAACTGACCACAGGTCTAATATAAGAAACTCCCCGAATTTTGATGCACATACACAATGTCGCTTATATACCGAATTTTTGACAAATCTTAATATTCAGTATTACCATCTAAAAATGCCTTTAGTATGTTGTGTGTTTACAATAAAGTAAATTTTTCATTTTTTCATATTTTTGCCATAAGATTTTAAAACTACATATTCAATTAATATTCAAAATTAAAAGAAACCCAGGAATTCCCGACGACATTTTGCCGTGAAATCCTGGAATTTATCGCCCGTGAATATCCGATACCCAAACCCAAATTTTCATTCAATTATTTTAAAAATTGTGACCTGTGGTTTGATTACAAGCTTTACATGGACGAAAGGACATCATTAAATTGACTTAGGAAATAATTCTAAGCCGATTTGTATATATTAAATTGGGTTGTAGACTAATAGTTTTGGGTGTTAAAAACATTAACACAAACGCATAATACCTCAATCACGTATGGCGGTGAAGGGTATAAAAATACACACTCAGAAAAGTTAAAAGTTGTATTAACTAAATTCAAACGTGTAATTATTTTTGAATGCCATTTGATTCCGATATATGCTTTATATATATCATCCATTCACGCTTTTATCTTTCCAAGTTTGAACACCTCCGATAGCGTTTCTGTTGAGGGCACATTAACGACTTATATCTAAAGAAGAGCATAATTTTCAGGGCTATTGACCATAATATTTAAATCTGGAATACTCGAAACGGAACACTAATTCTAATCAAGAAACTGAAAATTTTATTTTTTTTTTTAATTTTCGTTCAACCACTTTTCCACAATATAACTTAACACTGCTCAACAACACACTAATTGGCCTCTTTCTACAAGTGTTTGTAGTTTTAAAAAAATATGTTATTTACAAACATTTTTATTATTATTTTTTTTTTTTTTTGATTTTGAATACAGATAGGTGCTTAATAAATCTTACCAAATATCAAAAAATATAAAAAATTATTAAGTTTTATGATTTTATAAAGTCTTCGTCATCTCCTGCAAAATTCACTTTATTTATGGTTTATACGCCCTTTTACGAGTCCATGCTTCAATTGTTTCTAAGACACATAAAATTATTTTATGATAAGAAAGCTCATTCTATTTAAATTTCTTACAAAATCTTTTGTTAAAGCCTGTATTTTACATCCTTTGAATAGCTTGATATTAAACAGCTTTAAAATCGTGGTAACTATTCTTAGAAAGTACATGAAGTACATGAAGAGTTTGTTCAATTTCAAAAGGCATTACGAAAAACTGTAAAAGAAAAAAAATTTTTTCGGAAATTGGAGAAGGTTTGTAAACCTTTTGTGATAAATCTGTAACTTTTTAACCTTTGAAAATAAATGGGCCTTGTGATATGCACCCGATATACGCATTATAAAAATAGATTCCAAAGAAATTTGAATGTTTTCATGTGATAGAAAAATTACATTACTATACCAAAAATCGAGAACTGCTAGATCAGAAAAGAAATCAATATACTAAAACTATATTTATATGTAATGCAACATTTTTGCAGAAGCTGACACATAGTATAATTTTTCTTTTAAAATATATTTCTGAAATGAAGTATTTTTTTAATACAATTCGTTATTTATAATCATATATAGTAAGTGAACATAGTATGGAACAGTGGACTATGATGAAATTGTAAAAAAATAAAAATTAGCTTTAAAAGCAATTTAGCACAGTCTTATCGTTGGAATAAAGTTTTTAATGCTGAATTTAACCCTTGAATGAAAATGTAAGAATATTCGTAACTTCCCTTAAATTATTTTTATTAAATTTGTATGTTTTATAAAAATCTTCCTTTTATTTTTGAAGTACTTTTATTATCGCTAGAATATTCAATTTTTTTTTATCAGGTTGAAATAATTCTGTATGAGTAACTTTTTTTCATTAAATAAAATGAAAACATAAAATAAGGCTTGGTCAACAGCCACTATTGTAATTACATACGACTATAAAAAACTAATCTAAATTCTATCACTGTATTTCTGATACTAATGAACATCAGACGTAATTATGTATTATGCCAAACCAACATATGTATATTAAATTATTGGTACAAAGTGAAAAAAGAAAAAAAAAAACGAAAGTTACGAAAAGCGCTTAACAATTGCCCAAATGACCACCAAAATACAATTAAGAAAACAAGCAACCATATATACTACTAACAAAACATATTGTCAGCGAACAAACGTTTCAACTACCACTTGGGTGGCTTAAAAAGGGAATCACTCTAAAAGTAGCCTCATTTAGTGTTGGATCAGACGCCGCTACAATCAGCAACAACATTTCGATCACAGACGGACGCACCATATTACTTATACACATGTGCCTTTATTCAGTATGTAAGTATGTGTAGAAAGTCTGCTCGTAAAAGCATGATGTACATCATCATTTGGAAACACATGTGGTATGAATGTCCACGAAGGAAAAAAATCTTTGTAACAATAAGTTGCCATCGTACGTACGAGTACAACAAAATGACATGTGGGGGCACTTTTATTAATATTATTTATTTTTTATTTTATTTTATTTTATTTATTTATTTTTTTTTTTTTTTTTTTTTTTTGTAGGGTCAATGAATTTTGAAAATGACAAAAAAGATAAATGAAGAAAAAATATTTAAAAATAAGATTGCCATAACTAGGCTTAATTAAATTAGGTTACATATCAATACCACACACATCTATAGTTATACATAAAGATCAGATATTAAGAAACTACAAACGTTTGCATTGGAAAAAAACATTAACAACATTTTACAATATACTGCCAAAGAAAAATCTTAAACTGAACTTCAAACAAACATTTTTTTATTTGTAGCCCAAGTATGTTGTGGGCTTTTAACGCCACTATGGCAACACTTTGATCCAAATAAGTGGAGTGAAGTCATACATTTAACGTGGGTGGTAAACAAAAGTTTACTCCAAAATGTACACATTTATGAGGAGCCAACTATTTATTTAAGTACAAATGAAATATAAATTAAATCATGATTTCAACATATAAAAAAATAAATAAAAATGTAAATGCATGTATGTATGTTTGTGTAGATTTATATTTATTTAACTCTTATCCAAATATTATTAGTTAAATGTTTTCGATTATTATTATTTTAATCACGTTTAAATACAAACATAAATATTTTAACCCTCTCCTTATGACTCCTCACTTCACGATAGTGAAACAAGTGCATAAATATTTCACGTAAGTTCAAGTTAAAATCATCATCAGTTTTTGTTGATGTTATTAAAATTAACAGTGTGACATGAATAAGTTGAGACAGAAAAATGTACCGTACATGTTTTTTTGATTTATAAACCAGCAAATAAAGAGAGGAAGAGCTAAGTGCACATTTTTAGCTTTTTTAGAAGTTATTTATAATTTATTATATAGAAGTCAAAATTCTTATTCAAAAATGTTAAGTATTTCTAAGAAAACTAATCATTCGCCACTTTAAAAGAATTCAAAAAAATTCGATTAAAACGTGCAAAATTTTGTGACTGAAATTAGCTTAAAATGGAATAAGGGCTTATATCCACATATTTTTGTAGAACAATAGTAGTAATGAAAGTTTATATTAAACACGATTTCATTAAAATTCGGACCAGGTGAGCAGTATATATGTGTAAATCTGTTTGCGAAATTTCATGAAAATAGGTAGAAAACTGACCATGGCTTTCATATAAACCAATTTTCCTAAAATCACCTTTAAAGTGCATAAGTCCAATATAATTGCTGGCATAACAGTAATACTTGATGCGAATAAGTTTTATATGTGAAAAGTTTTATCACAGTCAGTCTATAATTGACCATAGTTCCCATATAAAACCTACTTTCGAGAATCAGGAACATAATAAAAGTAATTTATGTATATTTTTCAGAAATATAATCTACATCATCGCATAAGATGAACCCCTCCACAAATATTAAAAACAAACGGTGTATGGCATCAAATGATCGAATTTTACTTGATTTTCGAATAAATTTGCTAAAGTTCAAAAAGATCATCAAAAGATCATCTTATTATATTATTTAAATTATGGATATACGTCCCTTTTCTTGTTCTTACTTTGATTCATTTAAACTCACAAGATATTTTTTTTTTCTTTTTTTTTTTTGAAATATGAGTAAATATAACATGCATTTTAAGTGTCTTACTCATATTCTGAAGTTTATGTATCAGCCTAATACTGAATTGTACTTTATTTAATCAAAAGCCCCTAAAAGTCCGAAAAAAAATTAATATGAAAAAAATAAAAATTCCATAAAAACGTGTCTTTAAAGCAACTTTTTCGGTGAAGTTGGCAGATTTTTAATTATTTTTTTTTTTTGTATCAATAGAAATAGATCAACTTTAAACCAAATCGTCATTGTTATAAAAAAAAAAAAATTTTTTAGAAAGCAACCTACAGTCAATTATGGGTCGATTTTTCTAAAATTTAGCACTCTAATGTATGCTTATATGAAACTTATTTATGCCGAATTTCACTAAAATCCTGATATATTTAAAGCATTTATAAATATTAAAGCTAGGGTGATCGACTCGGTTTTTCCACCTGTTTTAAAACCAGTCGTTTTTAAAATACAAAAACCGGTTTTAAAAATAACTTTTTATACAAAAAAACATATACCAAATAGAAATTTGGGAATAATTTTTAAATTGCTAAATACCTATAAGTTTAAACAAATGATTAAGTAATAATTGTTTTGAATGAAAAACGCATATTAATGGAATTAATTTTTCTTCTTGTAATACATGAAACATTTCTAAAAACGATTTAAATATTTTAGGGTTTTTTGACCCAATATTTTTTATAATAACTTACTTATTTTTTTAAAGGAGTTGTATTTGAAAGAGGTCTATCGATTCCAAAAAAAAAAAAAAAAAAAAAAAAAAATTAGACACGCTTTTTCTATATTAGCTTCTCTTACTATGTAAAACTTATGTAAATTTTTGATGACTATGTTCTCGCCTTTTTCGATAGTTTTTTCCAAAACAATTATAATTAATGAATGTTGATTTGAATATTATAAGATTTATTCAACTTTTTTTAAGAAATATAGTCTATATAGTCTTTTGATAAAAGTTTTAACTTCTGGAAAAACTGTTAACCGTTTTTTTTTTTTTTCAAAATACCAATTATTCAACTATTCGAAAACAGGTTTCTCCAAAAAATCGATAACAAAATCACATTTGTGTGCCTAATTTCAGAGAAATCGACCCATAATTGACTGTAGGTTGCTTTTTAAACATTTTTTTTATAGCAATGACGACTTGGTTTAAAGTTGACATAAGCACTATAAGTCAAATCGTTTTATTTCCCTGGGGAGAAATAGTGCGTCCAGAGTAATGTTCTTATTGCTTTGAAATATTCAGTACATGTAGAAGATAAATAGGTAATATTTCATTATTTTATACTTGAAAAATAAGAAACTTCTAGACAATTGAAGCATGGACGCGTATAAGGACGTATAAACCTACTTATTAATAATGCGTTTTTTTTTTTGCTAATATTGCTTTAGTTTTTATTTACATCTATTGATGCAAAAAAAAAAAAAAAAAAAATCTGCCAACTTCAACGAAAAAGTTGCTTTAAAGACACGTTTTTATGGAATTTTTATTTTTTCATATTAATTTTTATCGAACTACTATGGAGAAATCAGTATTAGGCTGATACATAAACTTATATGAATACACTTATTAATAAAATGAAAAAGTTAACTTATAAAATCGGGTTTTAAGTACTAACGAATATTTTGGATTCAGCCTCATACCACTGTTCTACAATAAAAACAAAGATGTTGACATTTAATATATATATCTATATACATCTGCAAATTATATCATGGTTCACTGGTTAACGTGCTGGTAAACTTTGAGCAATCAATTAGTTCGTTAGAATACTTTTTTATTGAGACCGCATTACTCGCCAGGTGAATGGGTTGGTTTGAGTCTGTAATGAGCACTGTTGCCAGAGATGAGAAAAAAGGAGGCTAAATTAAACTTTAAAAGAAGTTTAAAAAGCTCAAATGATAAAAATATAAGGCGAGAAAAAATTAACATTTTTTTAATTTAAAAACTTATTTTTAGTAAATTTTTTCTAACCGCTATTATTCCCATAGTTTAATTAGGAAATTAAGTTAGAATATAAATATAAATTTATTGTTGTGGGGATAAGCGAGTTTTAATACGCATTTCGCTAGTTACTTAAGTCACCTCATCAGAAAACGTTTCCTAAATTCTAGGGAAGCTAAAAGTGTCTTATAGATAAAACCATATTTAAAGTCAATGAGGGTTAAACATGTTTTAAGTACAAAACATGAAAGCTTTCACAAAACAAGTTTTTTTATTATATTCGTTCCATTATGATATGATAAAATCAGCAAAAGCCAAAAATTTTTCATGTAACTTACTTAGCCTACGCATAACAATGAGTAGCAGAGAAGATGCGTAATAATTTTGATCACATTTAAAAAACTAAAGTTGCAAGATGTTATCAAAAGACTAAACAGCTTGCAACTTTAGTTATTTTTTATATGTATTAAATTTTTTTTATGCCAAAATAGACAACCGTTTACGTTTGACAACTTAATAAAAAAATATGTTCATATAAATAAAAAACTATTTAAATAACGTTGTATTAAACTCAATGTCACGTATACAAGTTTAAATAAAAATTTAATCTGAAAGTGTACAATTTTAAAAAGCACAAATAATAAGCATTAATCTTCTAAAGCATAGCTTTAGCTTTTAAAAATACAAAATGTATTGCACTACTTAGCTTACCATCGACTGATTTTTTGTTTTTTATTATAGAATAAATTTTCTTTTTATTTAATAAATATTAAAAAATAAATGCATGTTTTTAAAATTTTTAGGATATATTTTGAATTTTTAAGTGCGTTTTTAACTGCCCTCTAGTAATTACACTGCCTGCCACTTGAATAAGAAATCACATTTTTTTTAATTTAATTAAGTATATCTCCTAAACTAAAGTTCAGAAAAAAATAATTTTTTGCGCAACCAAATTTCAAATTGTTGGCTTTAGTTTCCTGAAGAAATAAAAAATATATAGATTTTGTTTTACTAAAATTATGCATTTATTTAAAGACATGTATTTCTGTGGTACTTTTTCGTGTGTCACTTGAATAAGGAATTCTTTTGGTTCTTTTGGTTTCGCAAAAAATTATTTGTTTAGTTTAGGTGATATACTTAATTAAAGTTAAAAAAAATGTGATTCCTTATTCAAGTGGCAGGCAGTGTATATTAGTTGCAAAATTTAGAAGCAATGAAAATTAATATTTTTCCAATGACAACCATATGCTGAATTCGTTGCAGCTATTGAGAACTTCTTAATAATAAACCAGGATGGCCTAATCCTTATATAAAAATGAATATATTGGAGTGTATTATAACCAGATACTGCTAAATTGTACATGTGCTATTGTCGCTGCAGTAGCTGTGAAAATAACAATAATAAAAATGATCTGAACATTTTTGAACAATAATTTTTAAGCGTGCCAGACTCAATGCTGATTGCCCATTATGAAAAATATATGTTTGTATGATTTATTATTTGTTACACTTTAATTATGTTTTTTTCATATTTTTGTATAAACTTTGAGCTTTTCATTAAAATTAATGATATTTTTTTTATTTAAGTGTTTTAACATTTTTTTTTTACTTCAAGCAGTCTTCTTAAGTGGCGCTATAACTTTTCGTACACTACTCCAACATTAAAGATGATGTCAACACGCACTTGAAAAACTTTTCTAATTGTAATATTTTATTATTTGTATAACGTTGGGGGTGGTTCATACTCCTATTCAGGCTTTTTATATAGATATTAGAAAAGCTTGGATTCTAGTGCATGTTACGAACTATAACAGTACCACTAAATTTATATGAAATAAAACTTTACTCATCAGAAACATGCAACTGATATTTCAAAATTTCTATTAAACTTTCTAAAGGTACGTTCAGATTAGTCAAATATTTGACAAAAATAACTTAACCACTATATAAAATATTTCATAATATAAAATATTAATAATAGTTAACATTTTATCGAATTTTATTTTCTCTTACAAAACATTTGCAATTAAACAACGACACAATATTTTTGTAAAACTAGCGGCATTACAATTTTAATTAAATATTTGCCAAATGTGAAGTATTTAAATATTAATAATAAGAACATTTTAAAGAAAGAATATTTAGTAAAAATAAAGTTTTGATAATATCAGTACATTTTCTGATACACCAAAAAAAGATCGCAATTTGAAATTAAACTATTAAATTTATAAATACAAATACGTATAAAAAATTTCAATCATATTAAAGTTTTAATGTCTCTTTAAATAAGATGTCACGTATCGGTATCGATTAATCGTCTTCTTGATATATTTGTATTAGAACCATACATATATTGTTGAAAATGTCTAGACAGACATATTAATTTTCCAGGAAACAATATTTTCTAAGAAAAAGTATTTATTTATTATTTTTTTGAAGTAAAACTTATCAAGACTAGCCATTAATCATTTAGGATTTTGGAAAAATATAATAAAACCGCAACAAATCTAAAAGTAGTTCTATTTTTTTTTATTTCCAGAACAAAAATACATTTTCCTATTAAAAGTAATTTTGAAATAAAAAAAAAAATGGAAAAAACAGAAATATAAAACTTTATCACTTAAATGAATATTTTTTCAATGTATGATATGAAGGAAACAGCAAACGGGACTACCATATCTAATGGTAAATATGTTGAAAAATATACTATAGTATATACATATTTATACATATACAATATTAAAGTACTTATATGTGGATAAATGTATGAAATACATACAAACATATATTACTCAAACAAGTATGTGGGGGGAAAATTAGTTACTTCATCCTTCAAAATTGTATGAGTAGCTAAATTTTAATAATGAAATTTCTTGATGCGGTAAATATTTAGGTATCATTATATTTGTCAAATAAAAAGATTTAATAGAAATATCTCCAATCACAATTAATATACACATATTTAAATTAAAAGTTGTAAATGGTTCTCAAATGGAGGTCCGACAAATACCTTTTACTTAATCACGACTACAAATTTAAAACATATTTAAAAATCAGTATACAAATTTAATTGTTTTCTTTTTCTTGTAAATTGGTAAAAACTTCAGTTGATAAATTCACGTGGCCAAAAGCAAATAAATTTTAAAATAATTAAATCCAAAAATCATGAAGTTCTAAGGTTATAAATCACTTTTTGTATTGACTCTAGTTCTCGATATAAAGCGCCAAAAGTAAAATTAAGGTCACTGACAGTGTTACCGTTAAAAATTTTCAAAAATTCGCTTAAAAAGTTGAATTTTTCACAAAAACGGGATTTTTGAAAAAAGAGGCAACTATTTTAATAGTTTAAAATTAAAAAAAAACAAATTTGTATTAATAACATACATTCATACATACATACATACATTTTTTATATAATAAATATGAATTGTTATTAATACCATAAGATCTTATTAATGAAGATGAAAACTCCGTGCTTGTTAGAAAAAAAAATATATATTCATTGGATCCCGTACTTCAGTCCAAATATACAATAGACTAGATACTTTCTTGTCGCAGAATCTGTTCTCAGTTTTTTTTCTATCACCATGACCCTTTTAATCAAGGCGGTCACACTTACATAATTCGAGAGCAATTTAGATAAATAAAATATATTCAAGTTATATAATATTATTTTTTTGTCCACTAAAGTGGCTCAACGGTAACGCTGGTCGTTAGTCCATATATTGTAGCATATCACGAAAACATCTGTCCGATTTTTTAAATAAAATATCAAAAATATCTAAATCGTCTTCAAGTTTTATAGGTATTATTGTTTATTACGTCCAAGAGTTAATGAGATTTTTAAAAAGTTATATCGAAAAGTTGAAAATTTAATACAAAATTTTATTTATTTATTTTTTTTTTTGCAAAAAACTGTAAAAAATCGAAAATAACAAAAATTATTATTTCTATTCTTTTCTCATAAATCTTAGTATGTTACAAATAAAACGAGATATTTTTCATCAAAATCCATGCCGAACTTTGCAAAGAAAAAAACAATAGTATTGCCAATAATATATATATATATATATATATATATGTTTATATATATATATATATATATATATATCTATATACATATCTATATACATATACATAACATATATATATATATATATATATATATATATATATATATATATATATATATATATATATTTAAATGATGAAATATGGCTCGTATAATTTGTAACGTATTTTTTTCGATTTTTTATAAATTAAAGAAAATTGATTTATTTTGCACGAAATTTATTTCTTTTTACAAAATAATTCTTAACATCACGTAAACTAATTGTCAGATTAATAGAAAAGAAAGTACAGTTTATAATATATTATTTGAATTTTATGACAAAGTATGGCCCGAACTTCACTATATCTGGTAATCAAATGTTTTCCAATATGTTGATGGTCTCTTGCGTCCACGTTGTTATGCTGAAAATTAATAAAACGTTATTATCAAAAATAATGTTCGTTAGTGCAAAACCATTTCGGCAATAATTGAGCCAACGTCAAAAGAATGCAAGTGCGGCCAAAATCATCATGGCTGAGATCTTTTAATAACATTATGGTAGACGTCTGACACAGTGAACGCTCCGGTTCCAGCCTGACAGTTGGAGTGGCCCCCTGTGGAGCTTTTCGTGGTGGCTGTGGTTTAGACCCAAATCGCGGGTAGACCGTGAGCTCAGTGTGGAGTTGCATTGCAACCGGGTGCCGTGGTCCATAGATCGGAAGGAGTTTTAGATGGGCTGCGCTCCTGAAGGGAGGAAGGGGGAAGGCATGTCTAAATACATGTCTTCAAATTGGTACTCAGGTGTAGCAGTTTGTTGCATCTGGGGGCGCTGATGGGCGCATTGTACTCACCCGGTGTTAAGAGCACCGTGGGGTTGGGCCGTCAGGCAGGTACCCACTATAAACTGTAACACATCTGTTCTTCTAAGGTCATAATACACCAAAAATAATAACTTTTCGCTACAATGAATAAGTCCCTGTAACGATAGTTAAAATAAATAGTTATAGGCAAAAAAATGATTTTAAAAAAGGATCGAGTCATTCGTTAATTCTCGCATTTTATTGTTGCGTATGTATTTGTTATTTGAAATTTATATCATCAAATATATGTACATGAGGAATCTAAAATAGCAGGGCAAAACTCCCCAATATATGGATACATATATTTACTATGTAATTCGTACACATGTGTTTGTGTAAAAATAAGATTGCGATTGTGAATACGAGGTTGTAAAAAAAAAAATAATGAAATGAATAGAAAAAAGAAATAAATATTTTTTAGACGAGACACCATGTCAGACAATCAAGATTGTCTTGGAGTTTCTATAATGGCTTTTAGAGTTGAAAAATACCAATGAAATGAATATAAACAAATAAAATGGTGAAACTATTACGTTGTTGTGTTTTATATTTGTATACAAACACAGAAGTATTTATTGAATGTGGCATTTTGGAAAACAAAGTCATAGTTATGTATACATACTGCTAAATGCTGCACATACTCAAAGAATCACGTGCAAAAGAATAATTCTATCATGAATATGTTAACCATAAAATGTACATTTAGAATACGCAACGTTTACACTTCTAGGTATTTTTCTATGGTTGATAGTTTATATATATATATATATATATATATATATATATATATATATATATATATATATATATATATATATATATATATTACTTAATAGTATCTTATATGTTCAATTCTTTCCAACTTTATAAAAACTGAATAAAGTTGCGCAGAAAAAGCATTGATAACTCGCTAAAAGCTTGAATAGTAATATATAGGGATTTAACGATTTATTTTGCTTTTAGGTGTTATTTAGGATTTTGTAGGATATAATTTAAGACGTATTTATTTCTTATTAACGATTCTGCATAGTGCTAATTTGTTCTGTAATTTTTCCTCCATTCTCCGGCTTAAGCGATTTTTACTGGAAAGTTGGTGATTTTACAATTATTTTTCTAAATAATCCTAAAACATTTTATCAAATGGTTATCTGGGAGTGTTTATGCCATATAAGACGAGTTACATGCATTTTTCGTTTTCACATCAATTGCGGTGTGCATAGATTTAATGCCCTATTGATTTTACGCATTTTTATTAAAATCTTCTTGGAAAATATTCTAGTAAACAGATTTATCAATTATTTTATGAATAAATAGCAAACAACACCTCCTGTCGATGTACAATACCACACCATGACACTGCAACCACTATGCTTAACAGTTCTATGTATATTCTTGGGATGCAGTTCTTCAACCTTTTTTTCTACATACTAAAAGTCGTCCTTCTGTTCCAAATATTAAATTAGATTCGCTAAATTTAGATAGATTTCGCTATGTAGCCATTGTTGAATTCTTGCTGTTTCTTTCTGTAAAGATCGTCGAGAAAATGTTTTTCTTTTTGGTGCTGTACGTGCATTATATCTAGTTATTATACACTTCTTTAACTCAATAGATACCTTGGACGGACTTTTAAAGGGATCATTCCATAAATTTTATTTTATTTTTTTCTTTCCTCTCTTGCAGTCAGTTGAGAGCGTACTATTCTCAGTTTATTTTCAATTCGGCTTTATTGTTTAAACTTTTTGTATGCATTAGATTAACTTCTTTTACTGTGAAAGCATTTTTACTCAACATTTCTCAAGTTTTGAGTGAATTTAATATAATATTTCGGTTCCGAATCGCCAATTCCTTTATGTGCATTTTTGTAACCTTATAAAACAGATTCGGCTCTGGAAAAAACTAATGTAAAAATACGTCATAATTTTTTAAACCCTTTTCAGGTGTACCAAGACTTTTGACATGCGTAATTATATATTTGTAACAAAAATTAATAATGAAAATTTTATTTTGTTGGATATGTTAAAATTTCTGTTTATTTTGTTGTACTTTAAGAACAAATATGCGAAATAAAAATAAATTTCATAATTTAGTTAAAATATATATTTAAATAACCTGGATAATATGGTAATGAGTTAGGGGAACCTAGACTTATGCTGCACACAATATATTATATAGATATAGATATAGACATATATCTATATATATATATATATATATATATATATATATATATATATATATATATATATATATATATAAATTTTATTTCTTTACCTTGAATACAATTATTCTTTATTTTATTTCCTATTTTAAAAATGAAATAAAATCTGATTTGAATATTTAATTTTAATTTAATGCAACAAAATCATATAAAAATCCATCTGATTTAGTATAATAGAAATCCTTAATATTTTTATTTAAAAATTAATAAATTGATTAATAAATATTTTAATTTAGAAATATAAAATGGAAATAAAATAAAAAGAATTTTTATTTTTCATTTTATTCCCAAGTAACACCTATAATAGATTTGTGGAAATGAATACCCACTACTATAAAAAAATTTACTTCGTTGGGAGATTATCCCAGCAACGGATATGTTAATATTCAAAATACCTTTAAAACAAACGAATTTGATGTATTCATAGGTATGTGAGATTATTTCTGAACACTATGTTTGAAAAAAAAAAACATAACTGCGAACCAATTTTTAGTATTTTCCAGATTTATATTTAATTTAGTAAGAATTAGTCAAGTTAAAAAAATAATGTAAATTAGAGAAATAAAGTGGAAATAAATGGCAAGCTATTTATATTGAAACTTGTGCAATAGATTAGGGTAAATTTTTAAAAAGTTATAGCATCAAAAACACACTAACGCAAAAATCTAAAACAAAGTTTTTAACATAAATTATGAAAGGTATTAATTTTGTTTGTATGAAATATGTTTTTTTTTCTATCTTAGAAATAGCGTTATGTTTTTATGTTATATCATTTTTCGTTAATTCAGTACGATTTATAATGTTTCGTTTTGTTTTATTTAATAAAAATAATTTTCTTTTTAAGAAATCATGGCTTTTTCTTATAACCAAAGTTTTAAAAAATTCCCAGGGATCTTAGAGAAATTGATTTTTTGTTCCCGTTTTCCGGGAAAAGAAATATTGCGGGAAACCCCAAACCCTAGGTAAGATTCAATAAAGTTTTATGTCGTGAAATTGTAAATACTAACAAAAACCCAAAAGAGCCACCTTCTGGACAGAGGTCAATATGAAAAGGATTTACTTATTACATTACAAATACATCTAAAGAATCAAATTTTAATTATTGCGAAAGGAACATATTCATATATTTGTAGAATGTAAGCACAAATGTTTTTAAATTAAGGAAGGTGTATAGCGCTTTGTTTATAATTTTGTTGCAATAATTAGCTCAGTAATTTTCTTACAACAAGAAAATACTTTACGAATTTTTTATTTTTCTAGCGTAAAGTACTGTCCGTCCGGCTGTCCGTACACAAAAACCATAATTTCTGATAACCTTTAAGTCGCATTTTTAAAGGTAACATTATAAAATTTAGTACTTGAGCTAGGTAAAATAATCATAAATATCTTCAATAAATCCGTATTTACATAAAATTCATCATAGAAGAGCTTTGTCTAAGCAAAAATCATACTATCAAATTTCATGAGATTCTGTTTAAAATTGACCGTACCTCCCATATAGGAACCCCTCCCGAAATTACTTTTTGGTTCATAATTCCTATATAAATGATCACATAAATATAAAATTTATTCAAAATAAATTTCTTTTAAGTATTAATCTTATAGCCAAATTTCGGGAGGATCGGTCCATAAATGGCCATAGTTTCCATATAAGACCCTGTCACGTTAACGTAAATTCACAATTACATTTCGCATTAAAGTGACTTAATATTGCAAAACGTACTCTACTATTACTTTTCTACTTGTTTTAAATATTTTCCGCCAATTTTATATAATTCTTTTCTTAAAGAAAGCAAATAATTAAGTTAATAAAATGTTTATTTTAAATTTTATTATTTTAATTTTATTTTGTTTTTATTATGGCAACAAGCATATCAACCTTAAAATTTTTTGCAAATAGTTTTTTCTAAATCGCAAAATATCCGCATTTTTAAGTAAAAATACAAAATTTTTGTTTTCACACAAGTTCGCCTAAAATCTTTTTGAATTTCTATATAAAAGTAAAAAATGTCCATTTTTAGACCTACTATAAAAGAATATATGTTAAAAATAATTCTAAAACATTAACTTTAACAAAAAATACGTGAATATCAGGTACGTGATGAAATCGATTTCGAAAACGAAGCGAATTGAAATTGAAAAAAATATGTGGTGTATTTATTAATGATTTTTTTTTTTTTAAAGATAATGATGCTTAAGTTTATCTAATTTTAGTGGCACCAATTTAGAAAAAATTGTGGGAAAAAATATATTATAAAACTTTTGAAGCTCTGACATATTGAAGTCTTCGTCCAACCTTCCACCCTGTTATTAGGATGCCTAAAAAGTCATATAATTTCTCGTAAAAGTACAAATAGCTTTAAGTTTTTAGTTTTAAGACTTGAATACTTATTGTGAGTTCCTAAAAATGCAGATACAATAAATAAATAAAACGTAGAAATAGTTTATTATTAAATTTGTAAACACATTTAGGAATCTAAAGGAGTCTAATGGTACTTTAAAGAAATTTAATAGTAACCCAAAATATTTTCATAAATATTAAGCTTTTAATCATTGCATAATATAATTTTATTGCAACTTTCAGAACCTGGTAAAACTGTCTAAAACTATTGCAAAATGCAATAAGATCTGCAAACAAGCTCTTGTTATTTATAGATTTAAGTATTTATAAGTATAAAATAGTTATCTATTTATATCCTTGTCTTAGGGTGTTCCTATTTCATTAGTAAAAGAAATAATTACGAATAAATAGTTTATTTCAAAGTTTCGAAAAAAATACATACTGATGTTTTAAGGTTTGGATCTGTAGAATATTACAGACTTTATTAATCGTACAAACTTATAATCCTCAGAAATAATTAATACCTTAATAATGTTTATGAACAAGTACATTATCCAAGGAGTTTATGTATGACTAAATGTATCTACGAACAATAAATAGTAGTATATTAAGAATTAATTTTATATTATAAAGCAATCTATTATACTAAAATAAATATACTCATACCAAATACAATGGTGAATGAATATATGTAAGGTCGCCGTCATATAGTCTGTATCAAACGATACTTGTTTTATGTCATCACCGCAGTGGTCCCAAAACGATTTTTTTTAAATAATTCTGTAACTTTACTACTGAATACTATTGAATGTATTTGAACATCAATTAGCAATGAAGTTCAAAGTATACTGGACATGCCCTTTAAGTGGATTGAAAAAAATCACAATTTTCACAAACTCCTGCAGACAGCTCTATAAATATTAATAAAGATGCCCTAAACTTTGGAATATCTCCCCTACATGCCCGTATACGCTTTTTGGAATACATGATCTCAAATATAGAAGTATACCTGGAAACCAAGAAAAAAGTATTAGGAAAAACTAGGAACTTATGGATATGAGAGCAGATGAAGAAATTCGAATTCAAATAGTATTTAAATAGATGACTGGTTTTAATATAGGTAAACACGACAAGGAAATTTTTTGAACACAATTAAATTACATCTCAAATTACTGGAATTGATATAGAACTTCTTCGAAGATGTCATATGATATTGATAGCAGTTAATAGCAAACATAATATAAATGTATAAAAAAATGATTTATTCACCATAGATACTTTAAAGCTTTTGCTATCATTATATAGATGGAAGGAATAAAAATTCACTATTCACAAAGTACTTCAACATGGTCGTCAGATTTTGGAATCAAACATGCTACCACTAGGTGAATTAACAGAAAAGGCACAGAAGGCCTGAAACTCGAACTTCAGACATATTTAACTATTTAATACAAGAAAAAGTTTGAGAATATGTCAAAACCAGGACTTTTAGAATTATCTTTCATTAAATTCCAATCCTGCTCTAACATCAGTAAGAGACAGTAACAATAATGTAATGTACGAACACAATGATATTCAGAAGGTTCTTGATACATTCGATATAAATAAATATTTTGTTGAAATAAAATGAAATAAAATGAAATAAAATGAAATATACTGAAATAAATAAAATATAATTTGTGTGCTTTTTATTAAGAATGGTGATTTTCAGCAATAAAAACTAACAGTTAATAAATTACTAATATCCGAGTTGACCAATTTCGGAGGTCTTCCCCTGCCCCGAGACCAGCTAGAAACATGTGCTCCATCAAAACAGTTGTAAAATACCTCAGTAATAAGTATGTAAAATTTCATTGAAATATATTTAACGGTTCAAAAGTTAAACAAAATTATTAAAAAAAAACATGTTGAAACAGCTGTGAACTTATGTATATAGAATGCTGCAGCTAGGGTTTGGGATCTGGGAATTTCTCGGGAAAACAGGAAATTAAATATTCTCGTATTTTTAGAATTCTGTAGAAATCATTTTGCTATTTTTAACAGCTTATATTAATGAAAGATTGATCTTACTCTAAACATGATACTTGAAAGAGTTTAACGCATATTATACAACTAGAACGTTATCTGAGAGGAACGTGAATTAGGTTTTTCTAATCAGATATCTATCTATTTGTTTATCTATGATTTAACGAATTTACTTACAAGTTGTTTCACATTGAATTTTAAATCAACTTTATTTTTGTCATGTTCAATTTTTTTAATATTTATTGTCCAAAAATTCAGTTAAAACTATAAATGTAAGGTACAAAAAAAAATAATAATAATTTAATGGAAATGAAAACTTTTTAAATAATATTTTAACAAATATAATCAAGTTACATAAAAGTGCTTCAACTGTTGAACATTGTCAGCTATACTTTGAACAATGTAATTCTATCACAAGTTTTTAACTTATCCATGTAGTCAATGCGTTGTTTTGATTTTTCTTGGAACACGTAAATTAGAACTGTTGCGAGTACTAAAATTCTTTTGATTTTGTTGAAAAAATGATCCTGTATCCAATGATGTGAATAGATTTAAAAATATAGGTTAAGACTTGGTAGTTATATAAACCAAAAATCTTCTTATATATATCACCATATAATGATATTGTTGAATAGGCTGAAGGCAAATTATGCATTATCTTTATCGCCTTATTTTGTATACATTTAGCTTACGGCTTAACTTATATGCCTATTGCAGGTATTAGTTTCTTTTTTATAATTGTTATATGCATATTCCAATTCAAGTTGGATTGCAAGGTGATTCCCAAATAGGTAGTTGAATATATTTCATTAATTATTTCACCATCAACACTTACTGAAAAGTTGCTATAATTTGATTGCGGTGCAAAACGAATAAGTTTAGTTTTCCTCCTGCATCAGTATCAATTGATTAAGCCGAGCGAACTCGAAAATGAAAGAGGAGTCTTTTTCAATATTTGTTTTTAATACTAAATTACTCTTGTAGGGATACAATAAACATACTTCATCTACAAACATATATAATTGACCCATAAACCAAGATTTTGTAAGTCATTCAAATAGACTGAAAACTGCCTTGTGGAACCCCATATTCCACATTACCAACAAAACGTTTTGCGTTGTTTATTTTCTATTGGTAAAATAACTTATGAATAGTAAAAGCTCGCGACCGTGAATACCATAAGATGATAACTTTTACAATAAAATTTGGTGATCAACTAGATCAAAAGTCTTTGTAAAATCAAAGAACATTGCAGCCTTTATTTAGACCATTATAAATAAATAAGTCTAAAATACAACAAATTTTCAAAAATTTTATCAACCGTTGATAAAACTGTAATTGGACGATATTTAGCAACACCGATTCCGTTAAGTTCTTTAGGAACTGGAACTACTTTGTGGATTTTCCATACATCTGGGTAAACTGAGCTGTCAATCATCTTATTGACAATATCAACCAGTATTTCCAAGATTGAAACTTTGCACTCCTTAATAAATTTGGGTGTTACGTTGTCATCGCCTGGACTTTTGTTATCGTTCATATTCAATATTATATCTTCTATATCTTCGGTGGTAACACTATATAATGAAATTTTTTTTTGCAATATAAAAAGTGTACGAAACGAGTTAAACGTTTCACTTAGCTGAACATCAATTTGTTGTTTAAGATCATCTATACTACCCAAAAATAAATTGTTAAAGCAATCAACCTTCTTCGTATCATTCAAAATTCTCTAGCCAATAAAATCTTTCAGAATTATATCTTTAGTTTTACATCGATCAAATTTATTATTAATGAAATTCTAGCATTTTTATGGACCATTTTCAGTTTTAGCTAATCTTTAGAAATAATAGTTACCTATGCATTTTTTTGACTACTGTTTTAATCACCTTACTGATTCTTTTCAATGTCTCATTGTAATGATTATTTTTTGATTTTCTTCTTTTGACTAGCAACTTTAATTTCCATAATATTAATTTCTATATATTTTTGTTTATCCAGGATGAAATTGTGAAGCGTAAAGATTTCTTACTGCTGTTAACAATATTTGAGTGCTTAATAGCAACTTTCATGTTATTAATCAATTTGTTTGTTAGATCTAAAACGCTTAAAGATTAGGTAAATGTTGCTGCAGATAGTTCTTAGCTTTTTCGTAGTCATAGCAGATTTTAATGGTTTCCTTATGATTATTTTTAACTAGATTTTCATTTTGAAATTTGCAGCCGAGTAAGTTATGATCTGATAAGTTGCATTCGAACATCAACAAAAAGTTTCTCAGAAAAATTACTGAAAATATGATCGATGCAAGTGTTGATTGCTGGTCTTGGTATTAAATTGTGGACAATATGACAGTCATAATTTTTGAACAATGATAATAATTCAACAGTATAAGGACTTGCAAACATATCAATGTTGGAGTCCCCCACAACAAAAATCGGATTTTGCCAATATCCACAAAAAACGTCTTCAAATTCGTTAATAAAATCTTGAATACTACATATCTGCGACTGATAATAGGAAATAATTCTCAATGAATTATTTTCGACTTTTACATTACGTAGAGTTACAATCATACATTCGACAAAATTTCAACAAAATGGTTCAGTATCATTAATATACGACGATGTTCCGTCATATTTATCGTAACGGCAACAATATACTGTTTTAAAACCGGAAACAATGTAAATTTGATTAAGAGTTTTGTCAAACCAAGTTTCATGTAAAGAAATTACATCTGGTAAATTAGGAAAGCTAGTTAGCAATGATTTAAATTTACTAAATTTGTCAATAGATGAAGCACTTCTGATGTTGAAACTAATTACCAAGGACCGGAAGTTAATAGAAATTCATGTTTTTTACCTTTATTCTTATAACAGAGTAAACTAAATATCTTTGCGAATTATATAATGTGCTTTAAAATGGAATCGATTTGTTAGTGAATATTTATGCATATTTGGTTAAAATTCATGTTTTTGCATATTTTGCCATAAATACAAATTGCTGTATCATATTAAGTGTAATATTCCAATTTATAATTATTTTTTGTGTAGAAAAAAAAATAATCCTGCGGACTTTTGATAAAACGACTTAAGTCTACACTTCAAAATTTACAGAAGAGCTAAGCTATTTCTAAAGCGCCTAAAACACATTTTAAATGCATGAACTTCCTGTCCCTGCTAATTACATTAAAAAGATTAATATTTAAGTTATGAATAAATTTATTTAATTTACAAAATTCATCATAAAGACATTTTATAAACATTATTCTTAGAATTAAACATTATTATCACATTTTCCACCAGTATCAACTAATTCAAGTTCATTTCTTTGCATCTTCTTTGTCCGAAATGAAAAAATCTTTTGCAAAAAGAATAATCTTCTTCCCTGATGTTTATTAGCTGTTTCATCATAGAGTATCTTCACTTTTTATTAGAAACGGTTTACCTGACTCATTCTTTTTTTCGGACAAAGATATGTTGACAACCAATACTTTTTAACGACTTGTATGATTCCAAAGATTGAGGATTTCCCTGCTGTGAAAATCATGTACATATATATCTTTAGTTGCTTCACTATCTTTTAACTTAGTTTAAGATGACATCAATTTATCCTTATTTAGTTTTGATTAAAAATTTACAACCACCGTTTTTTATCATTAGCTTTGTTTTTAAAATTTCTCATAAAATAAGTATCCTCAAAAGCATTGGATCCAATGCCTACACTAATTTCCTTGGACAAGTCCATAACAGCATCAAGAGCACTATCACATTGCTTTACTTTTAAACCACTTAAAATGCAATCATTTCTTAAGCGATGATTGTTAAATACTAGAACAGATAATTTTAGATTCAGAATTTCAGCTTTCAAACTTTTTTTCTCTTTTTCTATTTCACTTATTTTTGTCTTATTTTCAGCTAACTCCTTGAAACCTTCATCAAATATGGCCGCCAAGAAATTTATAGAATCGGTCAGATCTGGTCTAGTTTTTTTAATTCTTTTCTTTTAATTCAGTTTCTATAGTAGTTAGCTCTTTCCTTATTTCATCTTCTTCTTGTTTAATTGTCTCATGTTTACAAATATTACAAATAAATTTTTCACTGTCATTTTTAACAACTCAAAAGCTCTTCTATTTAAACCAGAGCATTGTGAATGAAAGCTTTCCAAACACTTGTCACATTGTATAAAGTCATCTGATTCTTCTTTGATCTCATGTTCGCACTTAAAGTAATTAACTACGATTTTACTTTTGTTATTTTTAGACATATTTCTATTACTTTAAATTCAGATTAGTTCATTTTAAATGTGCACCACTTTTTTCTATTTATGGTAGGATATTTTTCATCAAAATAAAATTGAAAATTGAAAAAAAATTTCAATAACTTGGTAATGGAAAAATAACGTTCTTAATCAAAGGTTGCCAACACTCGATCAACATTTTTAGATTTTTTAGATAATTTAATTTTATTATAGGTTTGTGGAAATGAATATTAAATAAGTTGAACTTCGAAAATACTCACTATTATAAAAAAAAAAAAAAAAAAAAAAATTGGTTGGAGAGATTTTTCATGTTTCATGTAAATGTTAGATGTAATTGTTATAACTTTAAAATATTTATAAAAAAAAAAAACTAATCATATGTATATGAGATTATTTTCATCAGAATTCTGAACACTACGATTGATCCGAAACCAGTTTTTAGTATTTTCCAGATTTGTGTTTAATTTAGTAAGAATTAGTAAAAAATAATGTAAATTAGAGAAATAAAAAATAGCGTTAGCTTTACTTATGTAAAGAGATTTTAGTATATTATAAAAAAGATTGTCCTTAAAATAAGAACATAAATATATTTCCACTTTTTTATTCCGAAATACCCAAATTTTAAGTTCGGGGAAAACTTGTTTTAAAAATTGTCTTTTATCAGTAAAATACCCTGTCGTTATCAGAGGCGTAGTTATAAAATATTTTTTGTGTATTTAGTAAACATATGTTGGTAAGTAATCAAAGTATTTTTTTTTTTTTTTTAATTTCAACTTTGACATTTTTGAGCTCCACAAATAAATCAAAAACAAAAAAAAAACGAAATTCTAATAGAGCTAGCGGGGAGACTGTTACCCTAAATGCCCTCGGATTTTCTTTACATGCATTTACGTTAAACATTCTTTTAGAAACATAAAAAATGTATGGTCCAGAGGAAAATAATGGATTTTGAAGTGAAAAAATGTCATCACCTATTTGAGAAAAATCGCAAAAACTACAGTTTTTTTTTTATTTTCTACTTCAAAATAATATAACTTTTTATCGGAACCACATTCTTGCACGAAAATTATTTAGAATTTTGTACAGACTTCAGAGAATGTTTTAAAAAAATTTTAGGACTCAAACTATCTATGACTAAATTTTTTTCAATCAAATGATAAATGAAATTTTGGCGATTTTTAAAAATTTTCATACCCGAGGTGACAAAATTCCCTATATCCGCTAAGAAGCTTTGCTTCTCCAAATCAATTGGAATACATCTCATAATTGGCCGTGTGATATTTCATTCAAATACCATAAAGCAAGTTCTAAAGTTACAGAATTATTTCCAAAAAAAAAAAACAAAAAATTGTTTTGGGATCACTGTGTATCGTAGGTTTATTTTTCTGCCAGACTATTTTCTTTTGTTATTTTGTCATAAGTAAATTAAAAGATTTTATGTTTAAATATTGAGGTCAACCATGTTTAGTTTTATAGTATATAAAATGAAATAAAATTGTGATAAAATAAATTATTATAGATTCAAACCCATTGTGCAAGACCCATTTAAAGTCTTTAGCAGCAAAATTTAAAGTATAGTAAAAAAATGTATATAAAACACTTTAAGTTATTTTATATAAATTTGATATGTAAAAAATATTTTATCATTTTTGTGGTTTTTATTGCTCTGTTTACAGATCGGTGTCTTTATGTATGATTACATAACAGTGAGACCCCAAACAGAATTGAACAGCACCAGCATATCAAGTGAGTCACTTTTAATTTATCGTCCAGATCGTCGTCTACAGATATGGCGTTTTCTAACGTACATGGTTTTGCATGCAAATTGGTTTCATTTGGCTTTCAATGTCATCGTTCAATTGCTTTATGGTTTGCCTTTGGAAATGGTACATGGCTCCGCACGTATTGCAGCAATTTATTTAGCCGGTGTTTTAGCCGGCTCACTGGGTACCAGTGTCATTGATTCTGAAGTATATTTGGTGGGAGCGAGTGGTGGTGTATGTGCGCTGCTGGCAGCACAATTGGCAAATGTCATGATTAATTTTGGACAAATGCGTTACGGCATCTCCCAACTATTGGCCGTATTAATATTTGGTAAGTTATTTATTCCCCAAAGGAGGTAAATATTTAGAAAACTAAGAAATTTAAATTATTATTGCAGCATTTTGTGATACAGGCTATGCTTTCTATAGTAAATTTATAATCGAAGATTCTTTAGATATAATACCTTCAGTATCGTACATTGCACATTTGACTGGATCTTTAGCCGGTTTCACTATTGGACTTTTAGTATTAACGAATTTTGAACATAAAACTGAATCGAATTTAATCCGTTGGCTTGCGTTTGGCGTCTATACATCATTTACTCTATTCGCCATTGCATTTAACCTGGTAAATACTGTCATTGCTCAAAAACTCGAAGAAGAAGGTGAAGTTATAAAACAACACTTATTTCATAACTTGGGTATTTCATAAATGGTAAACATTATATAATAAATTTTTCTAATACTCGCAATATTTTATAATTACCTCATTAGTTTCTTTGAATTTTAGTTTTTTTAATGTTTTTAGCCCAAAACATGAAACCAAATTGTTGTGATAAAGCCAAAGACTGAATGTTTTTCTTTTATTTATACACTACGTGCCAGAACTATAAACGCACCTGCTCATTACTAATTCATATTATCTTTGGATTTTGTTCCTTAACTTTTAAAAATGTTAAAGTTATATACGAGTAGTTATGAAACACAGCTAATGTAAATTTTAACTTAAAATCAGTGTTGCCAGGAGGTGAGAAAAAAGGCTAAATTGTACTTAGAAAACGTCAGAAAATGCTAAATACCCAAAAAAATAAGGCCAGAAAATGCTAATATCTCTTTTATTTAAAAACTTATTTTATTTTTTTATTTTTTTAGTTCTAATTAGTTTTTGATATTTTTTTAAGTTATTTTAATAAATTTATAAGTAAAATATAAATTCAATACAAATTTGGGTTACATTTCATATTAAAAATGAGTCAATGTTTTGAAGTGATTTTTCGTCATTTTTGAATTATAATTCCTTTGATTAATAATTTCCAAATATTTGGGTGATTTTTTCCTTTTATAAGATTTTTTTCTTAATTATATTCATAAATAAATGATAGAAAGAAGCTAGAAGCTAACTGAAGATTTTGAGGCTAATAGCAAAATAAAAATGCAAGATTAAGCATTAAAAATGCTAAACAGACAACACTTTTTAATTTTTTAATTTAATGTGTTTTACATGTATCCAATTTTCATTATTCTACGACTTTTATATCTTCAGAAATCTGTAATAACAAAGTTTATAGTTGTGGCACGCAGTTTATACTAATTCAATAAAAATTATTGAAATATTTTTGTTGTGTTTTTGTTTATCTTATTTATTTTTCATATTTATTATTATTAGTTTGAATTACTTAATTATAAAATACCTTAAATATTTGTAGACATAAAAAAAGTTAAGTGAATATAAACTTTTATATGATTTATAGCAAAGCATTCCAACTTTTCTATGAATAATTATATATTTTATTGTGCCTAAAGGCAGAAGTAAATATTTTAATTAGAGAATATATCCCTAGAATTCACGGGAAATTTCGTTAAGGCAATAAATTTGATAAAAACTTCTTGAATTCGAGCAGAAGTTAATATATTTTCGGAATTTTTTATACAAACGAAGCTAAAAATCTATTGAATCAGAGAAGATCTATAACATCAAAATTTGAATTTAAAATACTATTCAATAGACTGAAGCAACATAATTATTTTTATTATTTTTTTTTTTTATACTAATTGTTCAACATTTTTCAATATTCTCATAAATTTTTAAATTTACCGAGCTTTGAATTATACTTTTGTTAACTTTACTTAAATAGCATTTCCTAGGAAAAAGTATTTAAAGTCAATTTATATTTATTTTACGAAGATTTTTCCAGTTAAAAAGAATTTTAATTAAATTTAAGTTCAGTTCCAACAAAAATTTTTAACTGAAATAAGTTTTATTTTTATCCAAACAATAAGTTTGTACAAAATAATTATTTTTTTAAGTTACTAGTCCACTAAAACAAATAATACACAAAAAATAAGCTAAAAGAATTCATGAGACACAATACCAAAGAAATTAAACTTTGTAATATTAAACCCATTCGAGATAAGAACAAATAATTAAAGCAACATTATTATTACTTATTCTTATTATTATTTTTATTAAAAAATATAAACAATTTAAGTTAAAAAAATGTAATACAAAGCAATAAAAAACAAAACTGCAAAGTTATCAATAAATAAATAAAAATAAAAAAAAAACAAAAAAACAAAATTTTGCTCAATGAATAAATTTTACTATTAAAATATTAAGTAATTATAATGAATTAATACAATTAACAAAAGAATTAAAAATAAATGTAATTCAATATTAACATTTTAAAAACTGCAGCAATTGCAATAATAATTTGGCATATACGAATATCATTGGAACTACAGAAAAAGTTTGTGAATATTTATTTAATTTTATATGAAAATAAAAGTGTATTCCAGAAGTATTTATATAGTATTCTTTTCATGCAACTATAGGCCTTAAAACTTTTGACTGAAATCAATTGCTAAGTAGTTTTTCGATAATGAATATAAAGCTTGTAATAAAATCACTCAAAACTCAATTTTATGGCAAATTATTTTCCAAATTCAATATAAATATTTACAAATTGTAGATGCAATGATGGTATGTTAAATAAAATATAAAAAAATCATGTATACCGCAAAATTAAATTGAAAAAAAAGACAAAAACTTTTAAAATAAAATACAATAAAGAATAAACAAAAAATATATTGCAGTCATAGTTTTAATTTACAACGAAAACAACTGGATATCATATGTACAACATGTTCTCACTCGTAAAAATGACATGAACAATAAAATAAAATTTATCAATGAAAATGAACATATACTCAGATATATTTTTAAAATTCTACTGTAATAAGATCTATTTAAACATTAATTAAATTGGTGGCAAATTAAAAATAAATTCTAAAACAAAATTATAAGCAATAAGGAATCAAAAAAAAAATATATATATATATTATATATCACATAATTACGAAATAAATTTACGCTTGAAAAATAAACTTATACACAGTTTTCTTTGATTTGCAAGTCTCTGGTCACACAGCGGAAATATTAAATATTAAAAACTGGTAAGTAAATATTAACTACTGCTATCTTTTTCCTCCTCCATGGATACTAGAGTATCGAATTATTTGAATTTTAAAATTAATCGGTTAATTCGATTGATTCGGTTAATTATTCGAGATTAAAAGTTGATCGGTTGGTATCTGATTAATTCGATTAACCAAATAGTCTTAGTAATACATGCAAAAAAATATAAATGATACTAAATTTAGGATTTAATATATTGAAATAGTTATTTAGACACATAATGTAGATCAAATTCTTTCATAACGGCTTCATCATATCAGTTCTTTTTCCCATTTGTATGAAAAATATGCATTTTTTGACCTAATACTACCAAATATTCTCCTAATTTAATTTATAAATAAATCTTTTTAATGTAATTTTTTTCTGTAATAAATGTAATAAAATAATAAATGTGGAAATTAATGTTGGTATTTTTTATAAAAATTTTTCAATGAAATTTAAAATTTATTACTTTGTATTTAGTTTACTTAAAACTATGTGTTTAGAATTGCTATTATCACAAGCTTAAGTATTTACGAAGTTATAATATTATAATCTATTCATGTCGCATTTTATTAAACATTCTATCCAATTTATATCGTGAAAAAAATAATAATATAAAAAAAAACATCCAAAGAAGTCAAAAAAATTCCGAACTTGTGATTCAGAAGTAGTCCAAATTCGGATCATTTCCAATGAAATTAACATAGGTTTGTCTTTGGAAGATCTTATCTTTTTTAATATCTATTCAATGAGAAGAAAGTCATGTTACTTTTATTTATTTTTGCTATTATATAACAGTCATTTAAAAAGAAGATAAAGTAAAAAAATGTATTTTAAAAATAAAAATCAAAATTTTTAACTCCAGAAAACTAAATTTCAGTTAATCGGTTATTCGAAATAAATTATTCGTTATTCGAAAATAGGCAATTTGAAATTCTTCGGACAATTAGTATACCAAAATTAATCGGATAACCGAATAACGGTTAATCGATATGATACTCTAATGGATACACTTAAAATTCAATAATGTACGTACCAAGAAGAAGGGTGAAAAGAAGGTAAGAAATATCACAAATTTATTTTATGAAAAAATATATATCAATATAAATTTTAGCTAAATGTCAGCTTCTTTTCAGTTTGTTATAATGAGTACATAGATTGTTATATATTCGATTTTTATGTGATTATATATCATAGAAATTTGAGTTCCTATAGATCAACTGTTCTTAAATGGAAATCCGAGAACCAAATAGGGTCCGTACAAAAAATTTAGGGTGTCGCGAAGACTACTTAAACACAAATTTATTTCTTTTTATGTTCTTTTCAAATGTATTGAAATTAAGTAAAATTTTCAAGGAATTTGTCAATTAAATAATAATTTCGATTTAGCTATTGTAAACCTCGACCACAATACTTTGAACGATAACAAAAAATAAGATAAGTTTTTAGAATAATTTGTGTTCAATTGCTAAAAAACAAATACAAAACTCCTTACAGCCCATAAAGTTTGACAGTCTTAATTTGAAAAAAAAAAACTTTATTTTTCAGTCAATTTCGCTTTTATGGACACAGAATGCTCGCTTTCAACCTTGCTGACGACAGCATTTAAAAGAAATTTAAAAATTTTAAACTTTAGAATGACTTTCTGAAAGCAGATTTTTAGCATAATATCATAATGTTTACACTAAATTTCTTGCATCGATTTACTTTTGAAACTGCAACTTAAAATTTTCCCTTAGAAAAAACTTTCTGGTAAAATATTTAATGAATTTCGATGAAACTTGAAACGTCGACGGAGGAGGAGTTATGCTTATTGTTTGTTGTAGTGTGTAACTGAAGCACAGATGGCAATACAGTGGTTCAAATTTCACTGAGTGTGAAAAACATATCGGAGCTTGCAACTTCTATAATCTGAATTCTATTTAGCAGGAAAACATACATATTGTACCATACTGTCTCTTATTGTTTAAAATATATTTAACTTCAAAAACCTAATTTCTTATTTTTGGCCTTGACTCTTTTGCAATTTACCCTATAACGTTTATAATAAAAATTCTAAAATTTAAAAACAAAAAATATAGTGAAATATTCCTTATTCTTTTAAATAGAAAAAATTTGAACGAGCACACTACATCTAGCAGTAGTCGAAAAAGTTCAATTAGTAAACAAAAGTTTAAGTTTTTGAATTCTGTAAAAAAATTTGTTTCATGATTTTGGCACTTTTTCGAATTAAATTAGATAGAATAATATGTTTTTGAAAAAACCCATATTTTCAATAATAAAAAAATTTGACCTTAAAAACATTCAGTAAAATTATACATATTTATCTGAACTTTGCATTTCAGAATTGTTCTTTAATCACTTTATAATGCATTCAAAAATATTAAATTTACAAAATTTAATATTTCCTATAGACTTGATTTCCATTTTTTTTATTTATTTTTTTATTTTTTATTTTAACAAAAGTCTTCCATAAACTTTACAATAGTAAAATGTTTTTTTTTTTAAAGAAGACACAATTTCCTTTAAAATAACATATATATAACGAATATTTTGTGTTTGGAACTCGTAATAAGCAATTATCAAATCTATTTTTCACGTAGACTTTTGAACCGAAATCGATTAGTGTTGTAATAGTGCTATTTTCTTGCAGGAAACTGTAGTTTCTTATTTTATTTTTATATCTGTTTGTAAAAATAGTATTTCTGGTCGCATGTTTTTCAAAAAATCATTTGATTCTATAACTTCTTCTTGCCAATCCTACTTTTAATTTATCAGATTCTAGCATATTAGTTTTTAGAATTTAGAATACCGATTGCCAGAGCGGTAGTACATTAACCGCAAATTTTTTACTTTATCTTTATAATACGTAAGCTTGATTTTAAGTTTAAGTATAAGGTTTCAAAACCTTTGATATTTGAGAGAAGTGGAGAGAAGTTAAGCTGATATTTGTGAGTACCGCTGCTATAGATAAACTAATTTCAATGCAAAATTTTCTACACAATTAAAAAAAAAAAACACAATTTCTTTGACAGTTTGAAACAATACCCATGTAACAGCTTTCGGGTAATTATCTGGGTATTGTAGAGCAAAAAATAGTAAACAATAGGCCTCTAAATTGGTCCGCTTACCATCAATCAATGCATAATGTTGGCAAAATAAAAACAAATCCATTTTTAACATTTTTGTATCAGCAAAATGGGGATAAGGAACGGATCTAGGTGTAAATTTTGTTTAAAAAGAAAAACATTAATATCGTTTTAACAGAAAATGTATGACCGTCATATGGTTAAACAGAGAAAATTTTAATTTAGTTTCTGTTCATTTTAAGATAATTTAAAAAAAATGAATATTAGTATATAGATTCCTTAAATAATCTTAAATAATAGGGTATTCATTCTACTCCACTTTTTCATTATTCGATTGATGAAATAACTGGAAAATGGTGTTTTAAAATTAATCGATTATTCGAGTAATGTTTTTAAGTTACTCGTGCTATTTGAATAAATTATACCTTAACATTTTTTTTCGTTTTTTCAAAGTTTATCACCAAATAAATCAAGCATTCTATGTTGTTTAAGTGTTTCATGAAAAAAAAAAACGTGAAAATAATGTTAGCAATTAATTTTTATAAAAAGAAATATAAAATTTTTTGAAAAATTCAAGAATATGAAACAGTCCTTCCAAAATATTATGTAATTATTATGTAATACAAATTTTAATTTTTATCTTTTTAAAGCCATTGTTTCTCTATATTTACTTAATATTTCAATAGACATATAGCAGCATCTAAACTCGTGATTGTCAGTAAAGCGATCAAATGGAATATTTATGAATATATATATATATATATATATATATATATTATTGGTACATCAACTCCATACTCACAACCACTGTTGCCAGTTTAGCCTTTTTAAGGCTAAATCTGGCCTTTTTATTCTGCTTTTAGCTTCAAAATTTTGGTTTTAGCTTCTAGCTTTTATTTACCCTTTTTTTGATTTGTAAAATTGCCTAAAAATGGCTAAAATTTTAGCACTTCAAAAAAGCAGAACCTTGCTTATCATCCTTCAAATTAAATATAACTTAACTCATTATATGGGCTTACTTAATTAATTATTTTTAATAATTATTTTTTAATATACAATTAACCATAGAAACTAAAGTAACATAGAAATAAATATAATTTTACAAAAATTCTTATAAAAGTGAAAAATCACCAACAAATTTGAAATTTATTAATTAAAAATGAATTATAATTCAAAAATAACGAATCCCTTCAAAACACTGAAACATTTTTCATATGAAATTTAATCGAAATTTGTATAGACATTTTGTGGGGGATTTTTCATTGGGTCATTTTGCTAACAGAGGTTTTATGTTTTATTTATAAATTTATTACAATATCTTTAAAAAAAATAATAAAAGTTAATGAGAAAAGAATAATTAAAAAAAATATTTTTTAGCCTTTTCTGACCTTTTTTAAAATCTAATTTAGTCTGTTTTTTTTTCTCAGCTCCTGGTAACACTTGCTTACAACTATCGACTGCACTTCATTCGTAGAACAATATATATTTTCTCAAATCAAGTTTTAATTTATTTCTTACGGAAAATTTAATATAAAAAAGAGATTTTGTTCTTTATCTCCTACAAACCCAAATTAAAAATTACAAATAATTTAAATTTTATATAAAAGTTTTTTAAAATGACATTTATATATCTGATTTAATTTTTGGACTGAAAAATGACCTTATACTTCAATTACGCGTTGTATCTCATATATTCAGTACTTTTCACTGAATAAAATTTGTTTAATACAATTTAAAATCATGATATCACTTCACCTTTAGATTTTAAACATTCTATATATTTAAGCAAAATTAAAAAAAAAAAAACTAAATGAAAAACATCTTTAAAACTAGTTAAAAAAGAAAATTTTTGACATTTTTTATACCCACCATCAAAACTGATTAGAAAAACAGACTATACAGACAGGAATCAGCTGTTTTTAATAAAAGATGGACTGAAATATAAAAATATATATTTATTTGACTGGTCCAAAAAAACCGAGTATCGAATTTCGACCGTAACTCCCCCTAGGATTGTGCTCTCTTATGTAATAATAGAGTGTGCAAAATATTAGAGTGATCGCATGTCGCTAACACGTGCCGCATCGATCCTACATTTTGTAGGGTGCATTTATATAGAGAAATTTTGACTTTTTCAGAGTTTTTTGGAAAAATTTGCTAATGTCAACAATGTTTTACAATTTAGTGTAAAGGGACCATAATCTATTCATAATTGTCTATTAAACAAGATAAAATAAGTTAAAATCGGTTAGAAAATATTAAAGTTATTTGAAATTCCCCAAAGTATTAACATGTTTTCGAACACTTGTGTAAGCAAGTGTTGAAATAAAATACCATAATAATAATACCATAAGTCAAATTTGAATCATAATTACTAAAAAAAGAAACTGCAGAATAATATAATCGCATTTTCCTGTTTTATTAAAAAACATTGATAATAAAAGG
The DNA here is from genome assembly GCA_932274085.1 of Protocalliphora azurea. Lineage (NCBI taxonomy): Eukaryota > Metazoa > Arthropoda > Insecta > Diptera > Calliphoridae > Protocalliphora > Protocalliphora azurea. The sequence continues at coordinate 68,479,234 of OW026522.1, read as the reverse complement.
GTGTTTCAAATTCAAAGTCATGTACTTTAAGATCCACCAGCGCCTGCTTAATAGCGTCAATTTTGATATTATTGAACGCTCCTTCAATATCCAAGAACGCGGCATGGGAAATTCCCTGTACCGAAGTCCTCGTTTTGTATAGCTCACCACCTCATGAAGCGCAATCTCAACAGATTTACAGATTTATTAGTATACGAACCGCTACCAGTGCATTCTGTAACATAGCTGGATAGATACCATCCGGGCCTGGTGAATTGTAAGGCTCGAATGTATTTACCGCCCATGTTACTTTTTCAGCCGTGATCAGGTCTCTCACTACCGTTTTATCCATCCCGATTGCGGACTCTGTAAAGAATTGCTCTTCCTCACCTGATCCTTCCATCAATGGATCCTTACAACTTAGAAAGTGAGTTTCCAAAAGCACACTGAGTGATTAAGAGCCAGACTCCGTCCATGAACCATCTGATCTCTTGATACTACCCGGAACACTAGGATCCTTCCCTTCATCATCTCGTCAAAACTGTAATTCGACGTAAACGCCCGAAAGCGCCCAATTTGTCCATCTAGGATTCCTATAAGGTTTCCTTTCCAAACACAGAAAGTTCAGACTAAAGGTTATTCTGCTATGGTCAGAGAATGAACACCCCATAGCTACCCTCCAGTCCTCTACCAGGTCTCCAGAGTTAGGCAATGTGATATCTATTACTGAATTCCTATCCTCCGTCCTGAACGTAGGCTTATCTCCCTTATTACAGGTTAAAAGAACATTCGATATAATGAAATCAAAGATTGACTCATCTCACTTATTGATATCCCTGCTACCGCATTGACTGTGGTATGCATTAGCATCACAACCAAGCAATAGAGGTACTTCATTCTGCCTTGCACACTCGGCTAAGGCCCTCACTCCGTCATCCGGTGGTTCCGTCGCCTCATAGAGCATATACACTGAGGACAAAGCCAGCTTACTACCTCCTTCCGCCTCACCTTGAACGATCGTTAGGTCTCCATAACTGAAAGAATAAAGAAAAATAAATGAAGTTCATTCCTCACTACCTTATCTCCAGTGGACGGCACGAACAATTTGTATCCTTTAGCCCTAAGACCACAGACCTGGTTGTTATTTAGCCAATGCTCGTGGATTAAGGCCACGTCAACATGATGCAGATTTATGTGCACCATCCGCAGCCTCTTTGGCTTTGTCATTTTTCGAGTACAACCCTCCCAATGAGTCCAACTTCCTCAGAGATTTCCGATATACTGCGAATCAGAAATCTTTTCCCTGGTTCTCATTACAAGTCAATGAAGAGACAAGTTTCCATTGACTTGTATTGGTCCCCGTATTCTGTCCCTCCAATATTCCACTTCCACCAGTTTAATGGGCGGTGGAATCGACGCTGGTATAACCTCCAGTTGACACCCCTTGTTCAGTCTGCACCCGTGAAGGCTATTTCACCCGGCTATGCCTTGTCCTGAAGATCTAAGTCTGTCTTCAATCAGTCGAAACATTTCCGGACTGATTCTCTCATCTGAATCAACACGGCTGCTTGAAGAATGTCCAACTTAGACGAATCCTTCGCCTTTTTGGTCGTTGAAGGTTGATCATCACCAGATACTACCCACTTTACCACTCCCTTATGAGAGTTCTGAAGCGAGCTTAAGGTGCTTTACCAACCTTCTTCGCCGAAGGTATCTGCTGGTCATCCCCAGACCTTAATCTTTTTATGACCCCCTTAGCAGGGCCCTTAAAAGAGTCATGTGGTACATGACCAGCTTTTTTGGAAGTAGAGGCTGAGTTCCCTTAATGGATCTCAATTGAGAGTCCTTAAAGACGCAATTCCGTGTGCAAAAATGTGATACCACGTAGTCGTGGAAAAGGCATAAACTTCCTTCTAGGATATGCCTATGATAAAGTGACTAGTCAAGTAGGTAATAAAGTAACTAGTAGCGTCCTAATGTAGTCACTCAAGTAACCAGTTCGGGACGGCCACCTAAAACTGCTGATTAAGTGAAAAATTTTAACATCGTCAACATACATTCATTAAAACATTTGAATGACGAATAACGGGAGGAAGATCACTTATGCATTAATTGCTTAGTTAAGCCCCGGGAACAGTGTTGCCACTGAGAACATTTTCATCCTACAAAAACCTTCGAAAAAATCTATCAAGGATATCCCAAAATATATAAATATTTATATATAAATATCCCAAAATATATCAATAATTGGATCGGTTGAAAGGCAAATATAGGTCTGTTAAACTTGACAAATATTCCAAAAAATAAACTGTTTTAGGCAACATTTGCTACAGAAATTTAATATTCTAATTTCGAAAATCAAATTTAGATTTTATTTGATTAAGAAATATAATTTAACATTTCAGTATTGTTGTGGGGATAAGGTAGTTCCGATGCGCATTTCGGTAGTTGCTTAAGCCATCTCCTCTAGAAAAATTTTCTAAATTTTAAGAAAGCTATTTCTTTGTATATATATATATATATATATATATATATATATATATATATATATATATAAACTTTTTTAATAATTAGGAAATTAGTTGTAAATATTATGAACTAAAATTAATTAAACGATATAATTTCATACAAAATTGGTTCTGTGTATAAATTTACATACAAGTAAATTTATTAGTGTGAGTCTGAATGATAAATAATAGATGAAGTTTTGTGGTCATTTAAGTAATTGGAAACACAACAGCCATTAAATGATGTTTTTATTCTCATAACTGCGAGTTTGTGTTATTTTATTTTTAAACATCTGCATTATGTTGTAGATCAAAAAGTAAAAGAATTACGCTTAATTTAATGCCTCTGCCGCATGCAGTAAATTACGGACTGCAACAAAAATTGGCAACATTTTGCAATTTACAACAACATTTAAAGGTTAAAAGAATTGATATAATTTTCATAATCAACAACCAAAAAAACCAGAAAAAAGAAGAGAATCGGACAACTGATTCGATAAAAAAAAGAAGAACAAAACCACAGTAAACTTTTTTGATATGTTTACGCTGACAACGAAATGTGTTATGTTTTATTTTATTTTTCGAAATTTTGTTATAGAATAACTAAATAAATGATAATGATTTTTAATTTTTAACCACTAAATTTCTTGAACACAATATTCTGAAGAACTGACAAATTCTTTTAAAATTTTAATTATCTTCAAATTTTCCGTACATAGATGACCGTTATAATTATATGTTCCTCTAAATGTTACCAAATCATGTAGTAATTTAAAAGCATCCATAAACAGGAGTAGTGTAATTAAATCAACTAATAAATGTATGTAAATTGCAGCCATATGTAATTTTTATTTTGGCCTGTGATCATCACTTTCACACACAAAATTAAAATTGAAACCAACACAAACAGAAGAAAAAACACATCAAACATCACCCAATTTCATAACACACTATAACTCTCAATGTTAATCCGCTCACACATATTTTGGTAGTAAAATGTAGTACAAAAACTCCATCTATTCACCACCATGGATACATTGGTCAGAAAAAAAGTGGAGCAAAAAAAAGAAAAAAAACAAGTACGAAAGATATAGACGGTCACACCCGACCATATGATACTCCACACCATTGTGTGTATCCATCAAAATTCGAGGAGGGGTCTTATATTAGATATGTGGATAATTGTGGACCGATACTTTTACTACGTGTAAAACAAAATATACGAATACAGAATATTACGTTAATACTAACATTTATATGAATTTATGCACTTTAGAGTGATTCCCGAAAGTGGGTTTATATGGGAGCTATAGTAAATTATAGAGCGATTCTCATAAAATTTGCACTGTGATTTATACTTATATAAAACTTATTTGTGTCGAATATAAACTTGATACTAAAATGTGTATGTGATTTATGCACGTTAAAGTGATTTTCGGAAGGGAGTTTTATATGGGAGCTATGGTCAATTATGGACCGATCTTCATGAAACATTGATACTTATACAAAACTTCCTTACCCCGAATTTCATTAAAATATTGCTATATTTAAGGCGTTTATGATCTTTAAACCCCAATTTCGGGAGGACATTTGCATGGAGGCTAGGTGAAGTAATGGACCGATCATAACCAATTTGGTCCTTGTGTCATGAAAGCTCTACGTGCCAAATTTCATTTAATTATCTTCAAAATTGCGACCTGTACTTTGTGCACAAAGTTTACATGGATAGCTGGCCAGCCGTCCAGCCAACCAAACGGACGGACATCGTTAGATCGACTCAAAAAATGATTCTCAGTCGATTGGTATACTTTCAGATGGGTGTTGGATGATTTTTTCTGTGTGTTACAAATATCAGCACAAACGCATTATACCCCAACCACCTATGGTGGTGTAGGGTATAAAAATAATAATAATAATAATAACTTACGCAAAGAACAACAACAATGTAGTAATATTAGTAAATATTGCATGTTAGTTTATTGCTACTCATACAGCAGCGAATGCGACAAAAAAAATTCGTTTTAAAAGTGGCAGAAAAATAAAAAAATCAAGCCACAAATGCATTCAGTAATTTGGTTAATTTAATGTTGCACAGCCGCATTTTATGTTTTTTTCCATATACATAACATTCGCATATACGTGGGACTATATAGATGCTGCAACTTTTTAAGCACAGTGTCAGCAAAAGTTTAAAATGTAGATAATAAATATTGAATAAAATGTATTTAAATTTTGCTTCTCCCGTGCTATTTTCATCTCAGTTGTAAAAGTTGATAAGAATATTGTCCACGACAAAATCTTAAGACCTTCGCTGTCATAGTTGTTTTGACATGCGATCATTAATAGTTACTTTGTTAACCGCCCTATTTTAATCTTAGTTGTGTAAATTGATAAAATTAGTACTATAAGTGTTTAAGTCTTTCGCTGCTATAGTTTATTTGGATGTGCAATAATTTATATTTACTTTGTATGGGGCTACAACTCTCAATTCCTCTTTTTATTTAAATTTTGCCACTTGATAAAAATGATTCCCACAAAATCTTAAAACTTTCACTACTTATAATAAACACTCAGTTTTTTTCAATACGCGAAAATCGGTCCAGCGGTTTAGGTCTCTAAAAAAACAGGCAAACAAACAAACAGGCATACAGCTAGACAGGCAAACAAACACAGATTGATTTTTACATACAATATAGACAACTTAAAAGCAACCGGGCCTAACTAATATTCAAAAACGTTCAGCAGGAGCCAAAGAAAACTTGGTAAAAAGTATAATTTATGTTCGTAAAGTGCAAATTTTTTTTGTAATAATAAAAAGATACACATCGTTACCAAAAATGCAAAAGACCGTAGTCACTAAAAATTCAATGTGAGTTTCTATTGAATTATGATGTACGGATCGATTGTCATGAATCAAAAGGCATAACGTCAACTTCAGAAACGAAATATCCGATAAACTTTTTACATTGGTCGGTAAAAAAAAGTTCCTCCTTTAATCAAAAATAGGTGGACTTTGACGAGCTAATCATGAATCTGTTTTCAGACTTTTACTATCAAGTACTGTTTTTATGTATATAAATAATACGAACCCTTAGTATAACATGAGAATGGTTTGTCCAATTTAGATAAATAAAGCTTTAGATAATAAAGATGCCGACTAATATTATTTTTAATTTGTGTTGAAAAAGAATAAATTTTTCATGCAATTGGAAAAATTTTGCTCCTTAAAAGTTATTATCAAAAAAAAAAAAAAAAAAAAAAAAAAAAAAATAGCTGTTTCTAATCTATTATTTTTTAGTCAGTTCTTTATAGCGTTTGTTGACTTTTCTAAATGTTGTTGCTACAGCTGTAATTATATAATTATAAACGGTGGGTTCTGCGTGCAGGTCAAGGTCTACTTCTATGGAAGAGTTCACAAATCCAATGGACTGAGTGAAGTTTGGTTGACCGGACAGCTAAATATGTGGGTGTCATGCGAACCCTGACAAATTACGCTCAGTTAAGAAATTTGGATTTTGCTGATGTAACTATATTCTCTTTTTTAGTATTTTATTTACGGCCGGTTGCATTTTCGGTAACGATATATAAATATAAAAATAAATTAGACTTGATCCAGTCCAACTTAAGTAAAAAACAAAAAAAAAAAGAAACTGTTTATTCAATATTAAACAAAATCATTTAAGTAGGGGTAAAATTGAGAAAGATGATGATTAATTGAAAACTGAAAATTAATATTTCGAAAAAGTAGTTGAGGTAAAAATAGATGAAATGAAGCATCATTTTCTATTAAAAATATTCTTTATTTTTTTCACTCTCTGCTTAGTGCAGTGGTTCTTACCTCGAAGATCATTTCCGGAATTTTTTTAATTTTCCCGCTTACACCCAGATAAATTTGAATTCTTTAATAATACAAATGCAAAATGATTAAAAAATGTTTGGAAGGTCTCCAAGAAATAAAATAATAAAAATCTTTCTAACAATGTCATAATGGTTTCCCTTTTCATCGTCCGCGATTCATTTTTCACAGCTTCTCTGCCGAATAAACTTCCAAATATCTCATTTCGGTGTTTTTAACATGATGTGTTAGTCTTTCTTGATGTAAAACGTAAAACTTCAATGTTTTCTGTCTATGATATCCTGATCTATTGAACATTTGATATTTTCAATAACATCACTTGCAAAATATTTCAATTTCTATGCTGATTCTAAAATCTTTAAGTCTTGTTTTTTTTTTTTACTAAATAACAAATGTTAGAAGCAGTTCCTTTTATTTTTAATTATCCAAGTGCGAATTTAAAATTTTGAATTGTATTTTTTTTTTCTTTTTTTAGAATTATAACTTATTCCTGTAATGTCTATGTATTTACAAAAATGTTATCTGACCACTCATCTGTGGTCGTATCAAATTGTTCGAATTATTCGAATGAACATTATTCGTAGTAAATATAAATATAAAATAAAGTAATAAAAATTTGAAACAAACATTTTATTTATTTAATTATTTGCATTATCCAAGAAGAGAACTATATAGAATTTTTCGAAAATACTTAAAACAAGTAGAAATGTAATATTTGGAAAAATTTTGCGATATTAACTTACTTTAATGCACAAGTGTAATTCTGAATTTGTGTTAACGTCTTATATGCAATTTATGGTCGTTTATGGACCGATCCTTCTGAAATTTGGTTGAAAGATTAATACTTAAATTGGAAATGTTGTAAATTCAAAACATATTTTTTATAATGAGTTAGTTATAGCAAGAAAATTATAATTTGTTTATAATACACCTTCACTGAATTAAGCGCCAATTTTGATGATTTTACCTACTGTGTGACAGTCCAAACCAAAAGTGAGAATAACCGGATGAAAATGTTAAACTTATTCCTCACAGTATATAAAATCTGTGTTCAGTTTTGTCTGATTATCCAACTTTGATCTTTAAACTTTTAAAATTAAAGTTGAAAAGTTGCGATCACTTAAACATGTGAACAATTATTTTCTATTTTTCTATTTTTAAAACATCATATTTTTCAGTCAAAATGTTTATGATTTGAAGAACAATTCCAATAATAATACATAAAATATATGTGTAAATTTCACCGAAAATGAAGGCGACATGTACTTTGCGTACAAGGTTTACATGAACATCCAAACATCCTATAGTAGTGTAGGGTATAAAAATCTGAAATATAAATGTTCTTGCGATTTATGATAATTTTGCACAGTTTAATTTTTCGAAAATTAATTTATACTCCAAAATGTAAGTTCCAACATCTCCATATTTTAATTAAATCCGTATCCAATGAACATACAAAATTTTTTATTATTATAAATTAAGTTTAAAACCACAGTGCAGTTAAAGTTTTTGGCTTCTGCTCAGCACGAGGCGGCAAGCAGCTTTTTTCCATATATTTTTGGAAGTAAAATTGCTGTGTCTCACTTTTGGCAATATACGTACAACAAATACGAATAAATACAAATATATACACTGTAAAGTTTTGATGACTTTTTAGAATAGCTTAAATGCTTAGTCGGTTTTTGGATAGTTTTGGTTTTGGCTGTTATGTTTTTTCTCCTCTTTCGCATAACAATTTGTGCAATTTGGTTGATGTTTTTTCTTTACACATTCTGGTTGGCTATCGATGCGTTCGTTACTCTAGTATTGATGCTGCTGATCGACAGTCACAACATTTATTTTCTTTTTTTTGGTACATATTTGATTTTTTGCGCAAATTATGCAGACGACATAAAAACCACAAAGTCTCTATAAAAGGTATTCGTGCAGGCATCAGCCATATACATACTTATACTTATGCATGATATTTTTTTCTCTTAATTCCTTTATTCATTTTGGGTGTTTTCCAAGTTTTTTTTTCATTCATTTCTTCATCTAAATGTGCATTGAATGATGTTTCAATAACTGCCACCGCCGCCGCACCAACAACATTTGATATAATTTATACCCTGTGGCATCATTTTTTTGTGGTATTTAAAACATCTAAAGATTAAAATGAACTGGTAAACATTGTTCGATTTCTTGTAGTAATTTTGATACATATGGTCTGTTTTAGTTATTTTTTTTTTTAGTTTCCATCATTGGGCAAATACTTTGTAACATCCACCTGATCCATAAACTGACCATTTGTTCCTGTTATCTTTTTCTTCCATTTCTTTTTTCATTTTAAATCGAAATTTTCAATGTGATTTTTATCTGCTATTGGTTAATTATTCAATTATTTTAGACAAAAACATAAAAGAACATGTTTATTAATTATATGATTTGAAATAGCCAGGATAATACTTAGTTTAGTGGACAATTATGGGGTAAAAGAAGTGAATAATCTTTGAATATCTGTTTGTATAGTTGCATTGTTGTGTATAAATTAAAAATCGAAATAGTTTCTAGTACAGAGCGAAACATTTTTCCAAGAAATATAAGAAGTAATAACGAAGTCTTTTCCAGTAGTGTGAACAATTATTCGATGTTTTGGAGAAACCGGTTTTTGAATATTTGGAATTTTTTTATAATAAATACAAGGAAGAGTTTTTTTTTTTTTTTTTTGTTATTTAAAAAATAAATTAGATTCAATATTTATTCTTATTTTATTATATATATGTACCTACTTTATTAAATTTGAAAGAAACAAATATTATTTTCTAATTTTGTACTTAAAATATTTCTTTAGTATTCTTTTTTTATTTTAATTTAATTTTTTATGTTAATTTGAATTTAAAATGTAAGTATTACTGGCATTATTATTTTATAAATTTTATGCAAAATAGTTCTAAAATTCTGCAAATATTTTCTATCGAAAGTTTAACTACATCGGCACACCGGGAAGTTTATATGTATCGCTTTTACTATCGAATTCTGATATAGTTAGAGATAACATCTTTTGAGAAACTCTTTAGTGGGGATTGGAAGATTCGAATTAGGATTCTTTATTATAGACTTTTTACTGCGTTATATTAAATCTTAATACGTGACGTACAAAATTTACTAAAGCGTTATAAATTCAGATTTGCTTAGTAACACCGTTCGGTAAGAAATGTGCCGCGAAGAGATAGTTCCTTTTGAGTAACGCTTTAGTGGGGACTTGAAGATTCGAATTAGTGACATTCAATACTGACTAAAGGGTTACTCAAAAGGAACTATCGCTTAGTGGCACAGTTCTTTACGAACGGTGTTACTAAGTAGATCAGAATTCGATCGTAAAAGCGACGCATATCAACTTCCTGGTGTGTCGATATAGTTACGCTTCCGATAGAAAATGTTTGCAGGGAATGGTCACATGAATAAAAATTCCCGTTCCCAACTGTTATTTTTTGTGCTTTTGATATTCAATTGAGTTTTTTATAATTGTATTTTATTTCTGTGCGTACTAATAATGTTGTCTACTTGTAACTGACTTTTGTGTTTTATCGTCTTTTCGAACATTAGTTATGAAAAAACAAACCCCTAACAAATTAGTACACACAACTCCTTTCCTTCACTCATGTATGTTAATTATTTGTACGAATATGCATATGTTACATGCAACCACAGCATCAAAAAATATAAACTAGTTGCTGTTTATAGGAAAAAATCACAAGAAATAAAACGCATTTTAGTCAAAAAGTAGTCGCAAAGTTGATATTTAGAAAATTTAAAAAAAAAAATCACAAATACAATTCAGGAATTCTGGTTATACCCACGGACAGTATTCCTCCTTGGCTCCATTCTGCATATGGTGGTTATGCATGCCAACGCGCCATTTAGCCACGGTGGGCAAAATCCTTGACAGACCTCTGATAGACTCTATATTCGCAAAGTTGACATTTTGAAAATTTTTCAAAAACTTTACAAATACAATTCACGAATTCTGGTTATACCCACGGACAGTATTCATCCTTGGCTCCATTTTTCATATGGTGGTTATGCATGCCAACGCGCCATTTAGCCACGGTGGGCAAAATCCTTGACAGACCTCTGATAGACTCTATATTCGCAAAGTTGACATTTTGAAAATTTTTCAAAAACTTTACGAATACAATTCACGAATTTTGGTTATACCCACGGACAGTATTCGTCCTTGGCTCCATTCTGCATATGGTGGTTATACATGCCAACGCGACATTTAGCCACAGTGGTCAAAATCCTTGACAAACCTCTGATAGATTCTATATTCGCATAGTTGACATTTTGAAATATAGACTTTTGATGGAAATAAATATTTCCATCAAAAGACTATATTTCTCTAAAAAACTCAACATATTTAATGTTTATTAAATATAATTATTTTATATTTAATAAGCAAAGTTTCATATAATATATACAGAAACTATGGCTTAATATAGAAAAAGTGTGTCTCAGTTTTTTCGAAATCGATTTTTCAAATACTACTCCTTTAAAAAATTAAGTAAGCTATTGTTAAAAATAATATACGTATTACTCAATATTAATATTATTATAAATATTGAATTAAAAAAAAAAAAACTCTAAAATATGGAAGTTACTTGTAAGAATGTTACAGGTGAACTAGAGAAAAAACTAATACTAATATAATTACTAATTTAATATTTGTTTAAACTTAGAGAATTAGTTTCAATTTAAACTTGAACTATATCATTAATTCCACGAAAGAACACATAAAAAAACACAATTTTTCACCTCATGTCTTTCAATTTTCTTCATATTCACTAAATATGTTCTCTGCGAAGCAAATAAAATTTATCCCACTTTTGTTAAAAAAATGTAAAACTGTGTTTTTTCACGCTTTGAAATTATTATAAAATTAACAAAATCTAAAATGTATGTTACTTTAACAGACTATATTTGCCACATCTCTTATATGCGTTAGATTTCTACAATTGCCCTCTTTTACAATAAATTTATTAAATAATTTTAGTTTTTACTAAATGCATTTTAGATGAAAGTGCATTTTTCGGATGCATTTTTGAAATTTCATTTTTTTATTTCATATTAAAAAGTGATTTATTGCTTAAAAAATTCAACAAAGATTTTTTTGTGATGAAAATATTAGCTATTTTTAATAATTTTTAGAAAAAAAAATACAATTCTTTTTCATACAAAAATTTACTTTTTTAAATATTTAAGTGTTTTTTGCACGTTTTGCGCAAAGAGTGAACAACTTTAAATATATAAAACTACATACGTAAATGACAGATTTTATTTTAAACCATGTCTTAACATATTTTAAGCTAAGTTAATCAAAAACACAAAATTAGTTAGAAGTTGCATTAGATGCATTTATATAGTTTTAAGTGCATCCTTTGTAGAATTTCTTCGTCAAAAAATTTAAAAAAGTTGTGGTATTAAAATTTTACAGTTTTTCTAATTACTCATACATATTTTCATTTCGGAACTTATTTCCTCCATTTTTTTAGAAACAAACGGAAAAATAACCTATAAAAAAATGTTAATACTTTAAGTCATAAAAATAAATTTTTTAAAATAAATTAGTTTTTGTATGGAAAATTTTATTGGTGTTTTTTAAAAATAGTTATTAAAAATACCAAAACATTCCGTCACATAAAAACTTATTGTACTGAATTATTCAGTCGATTTATCAATTTTTAAGTTAATTTGAAAATATAAAAAATCTGAGGGGAGAACGCTTTCAAAAGTCTTATTGTGTTATTCAAAGACGACTACGTTTCCTTTTTAATGCCGCCAAAATAAATGAAATCGAACTTCAGCTTCAAAATATATCGATAATCAAAAATACGACTTTGTGAAATATTTTGATTTTTTATAGATTTATAATCGTGAATAAACCGTGAATTTTACGCCATTTGAAAAAATTAAAACAGTTATTTTTTATTGGTGGTATGAAGTGTATGTATGCTAAATATGAACCAAATCGAAACTGAGGTCATATTTGATATTTTATTAAATTCATGATATTTATAAAACATAACAAGAAACTTAATTTATGAATATTAACCCAATAAACCGAATGATATCGTATTGATATCATAACAATATCATTTCAACGATAAAAGAACACGAAAATGATATCATTTATAATTCTAAAATTATATAGGTTTCTTTCTAAAAGGTACATTTGAAAATTATATTGTTATTATTTTAAAATATAATGATATCGAAAATTGTAAGCATCGAAAAACATTTCCATTTATTGATATTTGAAGTATACATGATATTACAAGAATAGTATTATAAATAAATAGCAAAATATTGGCGATGTGTTTAATGATAAAAAATAGTTAAATAATTTTTGTTTTAAACATTTTATTAATAATTTCATTATTCACAATATGTTCATAAAAACAACTTCTTATATTCTGATATTTCAATAATTATTTGTAACCTTAAATGTAACTAGTTTCTATTGCTTTTACTAATAATGACTTCAGTAATACTTAAAGTATCAATAAGTTATTGAATAGCTGGAAATTAATTAGTTCTTGTAATAACGTCTAAGTAAAAACATTTTCGAATGTCTACTAATAATAATAATAGGTACGTAGTTTCCTCTAATCATCATCATCGTCGTGTTAAAATAATGGGTTACTCAGGTAAGTACTGAAGAGCCATTATAATAGTTTCTTAACACATTACATGACAACCAACGTTTTTACAGGGATATTGCTGTAATCCTCATGAAAGAAGTTGTATTTTTTGGAATACCTCTAAATTTTCATATGAGAACATAATAAAAAATTTTTTATTTTAAATATTTTTTATGAAAAAATTTGAAGTGTATTTCTGGACAAAAGCTAAATAATTTCAATATTTTTTCATATCAAATATAAGTCTCATTAATGATAATACAAGTATTACTAAATATGATATCATTTATGATACAGTATCGTTTCTTGGTTTGTTGGGAATGAGTTAACAAATTTGTTTTAAATTTATATTCAAATATTAATATTTAAGAAGAACGGTCTTTAGGATACATTCTAAATAAATATTTCGTTGCAAAGAAATATTTTCATTCCTTGAATTAAGGTTAAAAAGGAAATCTTTGGCTTTTTAGATCATAAGGGAATCAAAATTTTTCTGTTAATTGGTGCGCGTTATATTGTACATCTGATAAATATAATCTGAGGTCGCTCACATCGGAATGTTGGAGAAGATTACTTTTTATGATATATATGTTTACAAATTTTAGAAAGTTAGTATTATGGGATTCTAGATAATTCTTTCCTTTACTGCCGGACACAAGGTGCTTAGACCACTAAACATTTTAAGTTTGATTTTTTGAATACTATGCATTTCTGAAATATAATAGTCAAGGTACAGAGAACGATATTTAAGCAGCTGAGAATTTTTTCTTTTTGGCAGCAATATTGCGGCTTGTGTTCTAAAATCTGTAGTATCATGTTGTTATTTATGTTTACATTTTTGGTTTACTTTTGTGTTATTGTGTTATCGCTTCTCATTACCTTTTTTATTAAATTTTTAATACTTCAAGTGAAATGTCAAATGTGATTTTGTTTTTTTGTAAACAAACATGTGAAATGTCAAAATTAAAGTTGACAAGAGATTTCAATGCAAAAATAAAATGCATGGAGTTTTTTTGTGGTGTTGTAGTTGTCGTTACATTACTTCTTGTACCATGATCATAGCTATATTATTTCTAAAATTCACCAATTAAAATCAATATTAAATAAAAAAAAAAAGAAAAAAGAAAAACAAACCAATTTAAAACAGTCAATTACGACTTCTATTTACTAAAACAAATACATATCAGTTGTACCCCTCGTTTCGTTGGACATAAGAAATCATCCTTAGTGCATTTCAATTTAATTAATGATATTGAAGGCGGTCGATTGGTCGAACTGTCAATCACAAAAATTTATAGTTTTGTACTTTAACTGAAAGCGTCTCAATGTGTATGTATTTTATTTTATTATTGTTTTACAGATTAAATTCTATAGAATGATTTTGAAGGCTGATTTTTTGATTTAATGTCACCCTAAACAATGTCAAATGTATCAATTTCTTTCTGTAGTCTGTATATCTAAACGCAAATGTTGGTCGCTAAATAGTTGCATCTTTAAACCCACAATCCTCTTGTTATTTTCTTCCTTGAAAAAAAATGATCACGAGAAGGAGGGTACATTTAATAACGATAATAATTTGAAGATTCTTAACTTATCCCACCAACTCAATGACAAACAACCAATAAGTAACAATAACAAGACGATTTAATTTTAAGTACACTCAGAATTTTCTTTATTAAGGACATAAATAAAAAAGAATTGAACTTAGGAAATATTTCAACAAATAAATATTGATACTAAATATGGTGAACTTTTTCCTAAATTCACAAATTTAGATAGTTTTGCTGCTTCGCCGAGACCAAAACGTAAAAGAACTGCTAAGTCATCATCAACACCTCCTTGTATTCTTAAAAATACAGGGGTTATTACTACTAATAATGATTCTATCCAGTTACCAACCGCAAATACAAGTAGTTGTCCTGCTACTGTTGTAACTCCTATTTCAAATAATTTTATTCCACCTCATCATACTTCAAATGCTTCCAATTATAATATAATTCCGTCAGAGTCGACTTTAGTTACTCCTACGGTATCTAATTCGTTGAACTTGCCCATGATTCCAAATCTTGCTACCAGTAAGCCTCCAGAACTTATTTTATTAACTCCCTCGTCGTCAAACATCCCAACTAATTTAAATGTCGCCAACAATCCTCTTGTAAATCCGTTTACAACAGTAACTCCAAAGTCTTTAAAAATTATTGCTCCAAGGAAAACCTTATTTGCTAGCCGTTTTTCAGTAGATACAACAATAAATGATGTTGAATTCTATATTAAAACGAATCTTGGCATCGAAGATTATAATAATGTCCAAATTTACAAGATAAATGCGCGCAATAGAGCTTCATTTAAAATAATTGTCCCAGAAAGTCTTTTTGATCGTCTTGTTAATCCACAATTTTGGCCAAAAAAATACAATTGTTCGACAATTTATTTATCGTGATGATAATAACGTAATTCTTCCAAGGGCTTCTGATCCAAATCCAAAAAACTAATTGAATTAAATAATCCGTTAAATATTAATATTTGTCCAAAAAATGATTACAACTTCTCAGCTATCTCCATCGCATACCAAAATGTTAGAGGTGTGAACACAAAGTTAAAATCCCTTTATTTAGAGACTTTTGATATTGAGTATAATATCATTGTACTCACTGAAACGTGGCACCGAAATAAATCTGATAAAGAAATTCATAATTCTGAAATAATGTGCAGTAAATTTCAAATCTATAGACCTGATAGAGTGGGTAAAGAAGGTGGGGGAGTTTTGATTTCTGTCTCAACTCTTTTTCCTTCAGAATAAATAATTCTTAGCAATGATCAAAATATTGAATTTATCGCCGTATGTGTTAAAGCCAAATTTAGAACAATTTTTATAACTTGCTCTTATATTCCTCCTGCGTCAAACATTCAAATTTATGAAAAACATGCAAACGCGATAAAATTTGTAATTAATCAATCCAATAAAATTGTTCTTGGTGACTTTAATATTCCAAATATTAAATGGTGCGAAACTCCTGATTCATGCTTTTTAAGCCCATCAATAAGATCGGAAACATCTATTGAATTACTGGATGCTATTGCTGATTTAGGACTATTCCAAATAAACAACATAGTAAACAAGCTTGGCAAATTACTTGATCTTGTATTTGTTGATTAAAACCTGAAGAATTTAATATTCTTCGCATTAATCCATTATTAACACCTGAAGATGCACTTGAAATAAGTGTATACGTCGAAACTAAGATATCATTACAATCCAATGTAAATGATGAGATGGTTTTTGATTTTAGCAAAGCTGATTATTCTAAATTAAATCACCTATATTGTTCTGAAAACTGGTTTGAATATATTCCTTACAATAAATTATGCCCTCGTAATATTGACATCATTTTGAATAAATTCTATGATGGCTTATTTAAATGTATTAAGAAATCAATACCAATGACGAGAAAAAATTGCACATGGACCGCCTTGGACTACAAAGCAGCTCAATGGCTTGAAAAATTTGAAAAACAAACATTATAGAAAATATAAAAAATCCGACTTATCTATTGATTATATGAGGTACTCCATATCAAGATGAGTTTACAATTCGGAAAATATCAAATGTTACAATAATTATCTTTTTAGGGTGAAAAGAAACTTTAAAAATAATCCAAAATATTTTTACCAGTTCGCAAATTCTAAGCGTCGAGTCTCTGGATACCAGTCCATGATGAAATTTGGAGATAAAGAATCCTCAAACGATGCAGATATTTGCTATATGTTGATTTACCAGCTTGCATTAAGAATTCTAGAATATTAATCTATGCTGATGATGTAAAGCTGTTCCATAGCTTTAACTATTCCCATCAATTTTCCTTACTCCAATCAGATCTTGACAATCTTTATGATTGGTGTATGATGAATCTAATGGATCTGAATTTAAGAAAGTGTAAACATATGATGTTCTACAGAAGAAGTCCAGTACTCTGTAGATACACAATAAATGAATATCAACTTGATCTAGTCGAAGAATTTCTTGATCAGGCAAAAGGAGTTCTAGGTTTCCTCAAGCGCTGGGGAAGAGAGTTTAATGATCCTTACGTTTCCAAGCAATTATTCATATCTCTTGTAAGACCAATCCTGGAATATGCTTCCGTGGTCTGGGATCTTCAATACGAAGTTCATATAAAGAAAATTAAATCGGTCCAGAAACAATTTCTCTTATTTTGCCTTCGTAATCTTCCATGGAATCCTAATAATAATTTACCATCTTATGAAAGTCGATTACAGCTTATTGATTTCCCTACTCTTGAAAGTAGGAGAAAATATATGAACATTTCATTTGTCATTAATTTAGTAAACAGTTCAATTAATTCTTAGCTCCTGCTTCGTAAGATCGAATTCGTAATCCCAAATCGTTCAACTAGAAATTATACTCCTTTAAAAATAAAATATTTTCGAACCAATTATGTCAACTTTGATCCCATGAGACGTATATGCAATCAATTCAACACTTTCTATTCATATATTGATTTCTCATTAAATCCAATCCGCATTAAGAGGAGTATTTTTAACTTAGTTAAATAATAAGTTTCTGTTATTGAATGATTATGAAAATATTTTATTGTAAATAGCTTTAAGAATAATATATATGCTAGCCTGTAAGAAAATGTAATTTCATTGGCTATTAAATAAATAAATAAAGGGTACTCATTTAAACGAATAAGTTTCCTATTTGTGCAATTGTACAAATTTCCGCGACATGTTTCATGAACCCCCTTTTAAAATGTTGTGCAATATTAAGAATAAGAAAATAAGAAATCATTGTAAATAATTAAAAAATTTTGTTAAAATCAAAAATACATGCAATGATTTTTTTATAATTAATGTAACTATAATTTTATACATCGCAGTTATTAATAATTTTTAAATATAAACAAAAGACTTATTTATGAATGCACAACTAAACAATGCAATTTTGCGAGACTAAATAATGATTTTCTATACAATTTTTGACAGTTCATTTGCGAGTGTGCAAACTTGCATACCTTGCACAGCTTTTCATGAGGACCCTTAATATTGAAGCAAATATAATTTTTAACTCTCAGTACATTAAGGCATGATATCACAATGAGGGAATTTATTTAAATGGCCGGTATATATTATTATTGTTAAATATTTAAAATATTGATATTACATTGAAGAAAGTAAAAATTGATTTTTATTATGAAATTGATTCAATGAAAATATTTTTTTTTTAATTTGAACCTCTCATCAAAATTGCTCCTAATTGTAAAAACTGAAAATTTTCCATTTAAAGATTTTAACCAAAAAAATAATTGAAAAATTCTAAAACATTAAACAAAGTGTTTAATTGAATCAATCAGAAAATTAAATGAAAAAGAGTGAGAAATACATATGTAGTCGGTCAAACCCGACCATTTGTACATCAAAAATCGTAGTGTATACTTCTTCAAACATATGTATAAATTACATTATGTTATTTATGCACTTTAGGGAGATTCCCGGAAATGGGTCATATATGGGAGCTATAATTAATTATGGGCCTATCCTCATAAAATTTGGTACTGCAATTTCTATCTATGTAACACTGATTAACCATATTAGTCGTTTTTATAGGATTTATGCCCGTTAAAGTGATTTTCTGAAGAGTAGTTTATATGGGAACTACGATTAATTATGAACCAATGTTAATGAAATTCGTTTATAAGCATAAGTTTATGCTTATATAAAATTTTAATGTGAAAAAATTAATTAAAACAAAGCTATATTTAAGGGATTTATGATCATTAAAAGCCTATTTCGGGGGGTCATTTGTATGATAGAATTCGTCCTTGGACCATAAAAAAATCTGTTCATTCAATTATTTTCAAGATTTTGATTACAAAGTTTACATGGACGGACAGACGGACTGACTGACAACATTAAATCGACTCTCAGAAAGTGATTCTAAGCCGATTAGTATAAATGAGGGTGAGTATTAGACTAATATTTTTAGGAGAAAGTGCCAAAGTTGGAAACCGATACCGTTATAAATACCGATACCGATTAAATACCGTTTAAAATGAGTTACCGTAACCGATACTGTTACCGAAATTATTATTTTCTAAAAATACCGGTATTCAAATACCGTTTCCCTCAATACCGGTATATACCGGTATTTTAGTTTCGGTATTTTAAAATATACTATTTTCCATGTAATATGTTTTGTAAAATTATTTCTCATATAAATTTACTTGCTTTAAGAAAGATGAAATTAATTTTAATAATAAGAGATTATTTAAAGTAATATTTTTTGAATCTTGTTTTTAAGGTCATTTTATTATTTATATCTTTGTTTCAATAGAATTCCTAAAACGATCCCTACAGTAAGAATATTAAAAAAAATATATCTTCAGTTCTTTACTTTATTTCGTCTGAAATATGTTAAGGTTTTTTTTTTTTTTTTGTATATAGATTTCTAAAAATTCTTAACACAAGTCAATAAAGTGGTAGAGTGGCAAAAGTGGCAAATAATTTTACGTAGTTCATATCCTTTGTGCTAGATATGATAGGTGAGTTCGACGAACTTGCCTAAGTTAATCAAAGTTATCCAAACGCGCTCAAAACAGAAAGACCTCATTCTGGAATGTTTTTGGTTCACAATTTATTTATTTATTCATTTTTTTTTGCGTTCCCCAGCTTTTGAGAACTTTCTACGATTTGGGAGCGTAAATTTGTAAATACTCTCGAGTATGTAGAGAAATAAAAATTTTCCATGACGTCTCCGTTTTTTGAGACAACGACCCTTAATTTTGATCTATTTTTAACAACTTTTACGAATAAATTTTAACTGCTTATATTAGACTTAAAAGCTATTACGTTATTCTGGCTTCTTTTCCTATATCGTTTAGATTTGGTTCTTTTCTTAAAATTCTCTAAGAGAATGAAACGTTTTGTTCGGAAAGTTACAGCCAGGACAATGCATTTAAATATCCTTTAAATGTGGGTGGTAATTTTCTATAATTTTCCCTACACGTGGGGTCTCTAAAATGTTAACAAAAAATTCTGCCCATTCTTATACCTCTTTTATAAATTTGAATTTATTTATATTTTAATCTACTAATCTAATCTACACGTTCTTTTATAGTGTAATTCTTATACGTTCATGATATGAGTCGTAAAGTCACTCTGTGTTGGGGAACAAGTCAATTATGTCTTAAATACAGCTGCGTTACAGTTTGTCGAGGCTTTTACATTTGTCACATGCAATCGATTTTAACATTACTCGGGGAACTTAATTCGGAAACTTTAGCCTTCTATACAAAGATATTGATCGAGTGGATGATTTGCGAAGGAATCTTCTTCTGGAATGAACGACCTTGCAATATGTTAGCAGATAGCTACGCCATTTAAACTATTAGGCGAAAATTATAAAATTTTATTGAGTTGAAACTAGGTCCGAAGATATATGGTGTTAGATTTCATGTATTTAAAAAATCAGAAAAATGTATACTTTGAACCGCCACAGAAATCAAACTGCCAAGAATATTCATGTCTTAAAGTGATATATAATATAAAAATATTCAATTCAAAGTTTTATTTATTGAAATTTAATTGAAAATAAATAGAAGATTTAACTCTTTAATGTCTTTGCTCTGTCTTTAATAATAACGGTATATACCGGTATTTTAGTTTCGGTACCGGTATACCGATACCGATATAATTTAAAATATCGTTACCGATACCGTTACCGAAATAAAAATAAATTGAATACCGATACCGTTATCGATACCGTTAATCGTTTCGGTTTCCAACCTTGGAAAGTGCGATAGTATGACGTATGGGGTAATGAAGAAAATTTTACTTTTTTCGCGTATTTTTAATTATTTATTCATTTATTTATTTATTTATTTTCAAAAAATACTACTGGTAAATATTATTGTACTACATTTCTAAATTATTTTTCATCCATGAAATCTCTGTGTTCTCGAGCAAGTAAAATATACTGAAAAAGTTTTTTTAAGTGCTGATATTTCTGACGAATAGGTCTAAATGAGAAGCATTTTTAAATCGATAAATAGAAAATTGAATACTTTGTTTCAACTACAAACATGATTCGTCCCAAAAACATAATGGTTTCTCAGATCTCTACTTATTGTAAAAATTATGGATTTACCCCAAATGTAATGGTAGAAATGTATTTGGATAAAGTGTGATGTATAATTTATCACATTTTTTGCTATTTTGCTGAAAATATACTATATTTATAGTTGTATTTCTTATTAGCTTAATCACCATTGACTTGAACATATAGAAGAAAATCGAATAAAACAGATCAGTAAAAGCGCGGAAATAGTGGATGCTGTAAAAATATATATAAATTTTAAGATGAAAAAAATTTTAACCAATTAACAATTGTTTGGATCAGTTATTTTTATATATTTTTAAAATTAATTGTTTATATAAAATAAAACAACAATGTTAATTAAAAAATTTAAAGCAATAATTCTTTGCTATGCAGGTAAAAATTTTTATTTAATCTACAATCGCAAAGTGGCCTATACAATAGTTTATTTGAATAATGCGATGAATTAACTCCAAATTTCTTTCTTTAGAAATAAATTATACAAAAAATTTATTAGAATATTTAAAGAATTTGGTTTTTGCATTTTCATGCTTATTTTTTCACGTCGATAATATTCAAAACATCCCTAGTGTATTTCATCGCATTTAAAATTTGTTCATTGTTGCAGTTGATATCAACTGATTTTTTTTTCTTCATATATGTTCATGCATAAAATTCACATTTTGTTTGTTGTTTTTCATTTCAAATTGTTGCAAGATTAAAACATCAATGAATGTCTCATCAAACGCGTAACTCTTACTCTTGATACATGCAAAGATGAATGAATGAAGAACAAAACAGAACATAAAATCATTACACAGATTTTCCTCACAACATACTGATTGTATTTATTTTGCTATCCATAGAGATAAAATGTTTGTGGCATGCCACCAAGTTAAATATAACAACATATACTGTAGATTTTGCTTATATCATTTAAATTGTCCTTTTTCAACTAAAAAGAAGGACAACTTAATAACTACTTCTTCATTTAGACTTAACAATGAGTTACTTACACAACGGCTACAGAAATTGTTTGTTCGATTGATTGACGTATGTATTTTACTTACTTTGCAGTAGATTCATCGTTTTAAAATTTCAATTTTTGTTCTTCACTTCTTCGCCCATTAATTTTTTGTTCTGTTTGCTTTCTTGTTTTCATGACAATATATTTTTGCTAATGCTAAATTGTGGTGCACTCAGACGCGGATCCAAGGGGGGAAAAGAAATTTACCTCTCTACTAAGAAGAAGATTAAATACGAAGCAAAATTTTCAACATTAAAATGAAAGAAATAAAAATTATTTGGACAAAATTAATTTGTTATTAATAGAAAAAGGAATGATAAATTTATCTTCAATATTGTTCATCCAAAAATTTGCATCTTCTTTCGAAAATTTTTAATTAAATCAATAGGTTTTAAAAATTGGCACTTGTTTAAAAAAATTAGGAAATGCACATTTTTAAGTACTTCTATTTCAATTTTTTTCAATTACTACTTAACATATTTATGCATTTTTTGTAAAATTTTAAATTCTTTTAAAAATAAACAACCTTGTAATTTCATTTATTTTTCCTGGGTTTCCGAAATTCTAAATTTCCAAATTTAGTTAAATTTAAGCTTGTTTACGGACCATACGATTAAAAATGAATTTTTTTATAAAAAATAATTTGTATAAGTACTAGTTTTATTAGTTAATGAAAAATATTTTTTACTTTATAAACGAAAATATATCCAAAACTGTTTACAAAAAGTGATTAAGTAACAACACAGCAACAGTTTTATCCAAATTTCTTCATACAAATTTTAATATTTATCCTAAACATTATTAAATTATACATAATGAAAATTTTGCGTCTTTTGAGATAATGTTATTTTGAAAGCTAAATAGAAATATTTACCCATAAATTTTCAACGATAATTGTCTAAAAATGATAATTTTTCAAGTAAAATCTTAAGAAAAAGATTAATTGAAAATATGCATAATTTTGTATGTACAAATCAATAAAAATTGAATTATGCTAAAAAAATCATATTTTTTTTTGGTAAGTTCCTTTTTCTTTTTAAGATTTTTTTGGAAAGTATCCATATACATTTGTATATGTTTTGGTCAAATGTTGAAAGAATATTTTTAAACAACATTAAAAAAAAATGAAATTTTTCAAGTTCAAATGAAATTTATTATTCATTTTTCTATAAAGGCTATACTAAAATGTAATGTTTTTTAAAGGCCTTTTTGCAAGCAAAGATTTATTTTCTTTTAAAGTGGACAAAAATTTTTTTTATTTTTCCCTCAAGTATGTTTCAAATAAGGCATAAAGTGATTTGCGTAAAAATATATTAAAAATAATGTGATAAAGTTTTGAAATTCTTAAGTAATTGTTTGAGTATTTAAAGGATTTTTATTGTAAATGAAATAGCATATAAACTTGATAACTTTAGTGTTATTTTGAAGTAGAAAAGCAAATTAATTAAAAAAATTTAATAAATTATTTCTTATTTGTCACAAATGTAAAAGATTTATATAAATTATAAAAGCTACTTTCTTTAGCTTTTTACATTCAATTAAATTCAAAATTGACTTAAAATTAAGGTAGTTTTTTTTTCGAAATATCTCAAAATTTATTTCGAATTTTTGAAAATTTGTTAGTTTTTCACTTTTGGCAACTTTGTCGTTTTTTTTTTACAATTTCTTACTTTTTATAAGTAATGAAAAATAATGGAGCGAAGCCATTATTAACTGAAATCAAATAAAAATAAAGTATTAATTTTATTTTTGTGAAAAAATATTGATTTTCCTATAATATCCTATGATATCCTATAAAAGATTAATTCCAAATTTTTGCATCAGTAAGTTTTTGATATTAAAGAATATAATTAGATATATTTAAGTAAAATTGATATTCTCAGTATCAGAACCTATATAGCTCACTCTTTCGTGTTTTGCAGGTCATGCATTTTAATTAATTTCATTGAATTGCGTTTATTTATTTGAAATACTTTAAAGGATAACAATAAAATAAAAACTCATCTTAAATTATTAAAATCTATTCAAAATTCCCAGAAATTTACGAACCACAGATTCATAAAAATTTTTGTTTGTATTTCAAAAACTAAAAAGGAATAATGAAGTAAAATAATATCAAGTTTTTTGGAGACACAAAAGGATTATAGTTCAAAAGTTATTTATAAAAACATTATATAAAATTTTATCGCCACTTATCAACTTATCCATTAAAATCTTGTATGTAATTTGAATTTTTCAAAACAACAAAATTTCTCCTCCAAATGCTTTGAATGGATCCGCGCATGGGTACACTGATAATAAAAAGTTACTTCTTAAAGGTTGCAAAATGTTTTTTCAGTAGTATTCCTATCCTATTTGTAAAATTTTTTTTGGACTTTGATGTCATTTAATTCCTGTGCTTATCTTAAAATAATTTTAAACTTTAAACATGATCTTTTTCATTTGCAATATATTTTCTTTTCTCAAGTGTATGTATACATGTTTATATAAGAAGGACATGCTTATTGACATGTTATGCTACATTCTTTGTGTGGTCTCTGTCTGCAAATAAAGATGTTCTTAGCAACATCTTTTGAATTGACGTTGATAATAATCCATTTTCTCTTGTTAAACTATATATATATATATATATATATATATATATTGTTCCGAAATTGTACTTTAATTCAAATATAACGGTTTGATCGGCGGGTTTAAAATTAAATAATGTTTCTCAACCATTCTGTTTATGTTATATCTTGGGAATTATTAACCCAGCTGTAAACATACAACATTGAATGAAAAGCTTTCACCATTGTTTGTAATTATGGCAACACTAAATGTTTAAGCCGCTAACATCGAAGTCTCTAAAATTCGAAGGCTTTCAAGAAACATCTTGAAGGTAATACACTGTATATAAATTGGCCGTGAGAACACCATTGAGTGAGTCTACTTGGAAGCATCGCTAAGTATACAGCCAAGGCTGTATATTCTTGTACATTATTAAAGTGTGCTGTATAAAGTGCGTAACTTAAGTGCGTGCGTGTGTATTAGAACACATAGTGATTATTTAAATTGTTAATGTACATTTTTAAATAAAATAAAGAGTTGTTACAATTTTTAGACTACTAAACTGCTTTTATTTGCAATCAAAGTATCCGGTTTATTTAAAAGGAAATAAACCACAATTTTTAAAAGGTAAAAACGTAACAATATATATATATATATATATATATATATATATATATATATATGTAACACATTTTAAACTAAACCAAAATATTTCGGTTTAATTGTTTCGCGTGAGCTGCGCCAAAAATATGATTTGAAAAATTATGTTTAATACATAATGAGTAAAATAATTGAAATTAGTTTTCATTCTCGCGAAATTAAAATTTTAGTAAAATTGTCTAAGATTTTATTTTAAATTCTATCTTATTAAATTTGAATATTTTGGACATTTTCCAATGTAATTTATATTTTAGGGCATCGTTAAAAAGATCTCATTCAATACTATAGATATATGTATTCATTTAAGCCTTTAGTTGCACAAGTAATATTTTGGGATTTCTGTCCATTTTTATATCAAATAAATGGTTAGTTAAAAAAAAAAAATAATAAATATCATCAGAAGCATATATTTCTAAAAAAAACTACAAATTCGTGTAAAAATAGTGGCTAAGTTTCAAAAATCTCTTTAATTCGATTATCATTGCTTCTCTAAAGCAACTTATTATATTTTTCATAAATTCATCTATATATAAGTATAGGGAATACTTATTTGCTAATTCATAGCTAATTCAACCTTTTGGAAGCAAAATATATGTATATATAAAAAACTCTTTATTCCAGACATTAATTTCGTCATTGTATCAATGAAATTTGTCATTGAAATTGAGCTAATGTAGTCCTTCATAATACCAATGAAAAATGTTTCATTATGTGTATTATGAAACTTGTTCATTAATAAAATGAACATATTTCATATAGTTCATGAATTTTTTTCTTTACACAAATGAAATTTATTCTTGATAAATAGATAAACCGAAAAAGAGCCAAAAATAATTTAAAATGATATTATATTAATTTTGGTTTCTTAGTTTCAACTAAATTGTTTTATATATCTTAATATATTTATAACTGTATTAACAAATATATTTCAATTTTAATTTGACTAATTTTTTACCACACCAAAAAATATAAAATTATATAATTTTTCTAATAAATTCAATATGGGATGTATTTTATTTATTTAAAGATAAAAAATATCAATATATAAATTGTTATATAAATACTTAAGTATAATTAATAGTTATTAAATTTGTACTTATAATTGTTTATGAAAATTACTTTGACTTAAAAAAGATATTTGAAATATTTTATTAATTCAACTATTAAAATTGAAACTTTAGTATTTCTGTGTGTTGTGTTATTAATTTGATATAAGAATTTTTCTACAAAACACCAAAAATTGGAATATGTGAAATGATTTAAAACATACATATAACTAAAGCTCCATAAAAATAATTAAATTGTATTAACACAGTATCAAGAAACACAAAATATTGTGAAACATTTAAACTTCGGTACCTTTTTAGACAACAAAAAATCAATGTGATTTTGAAGAGAATGAAGAGTCTCGTCAATATAAATAAATGACTCTTGAGAATTTTTTATAGAAAATTTGTCATACTCCTTTCTACCAGTATCAACCTTTCTGGGGAATTTCTTCGTAGGGTTAAACAATAATGCAGACACCATAATGCCTTTAGTAAAATGTGTTTTTATATGTAAAATGAAAAAGAAAGAAAATATATATGTAAATATCAAAAAAAAAAAAAAAAATATATATATATATATATAAATTAATCCACCTTTATATGTTTGGTCCCAATCCAAATTTTTATTATATTATATAATATTTTTAATGTAGATATCGTGAATAGATAAATTATATTTATTGTCAGAAATTGACTTCCTTGCAGAACATTAAAGTCCATATCAAGTTGTAAATAATTGAGGAGAAATTTATAATACAAATGAATGCAATTTAAATGTCTACTTTAATATTTTGTTTATTTTAAAAATTGTTTTTTAAAAAAATCGGTTTTTGTACAAATTCTTAAAAAAAAACAACAATCAAGTAACAAAATTTTAAATACTCACCAACTGTGAACTAATTGTGAACTTTATATTGAGGCCATAAAGTTAATCACTCGTTAATAGTTTTGGCTTCTAAATGTATTTGATTCAACCGAAATTTTGTACACGCTGACCATATTGCCTTGAAATTTTCGGCTGAAAGATTATTATTTGTAAACAAACTTGTGCGTTATCTTCTCACATTTTCACATCACGTCACATTTTTTAATAAAATACTTAGTATATACTACCTAATTTTTGTTTTTTGTTTGGTTTTAATTGTTTTGCTTGTAGATGGTGGTTCAGCTTCGGAATATCTTAATTTGCTCTTATTATTATGGTATTTTATGTAAAGTTTTCCACGCTTTTCTGTATGATAAAATTCTAATTTTTCTATAGGGAAAACTTTTGTTATATCATTTTGCAAAGTCATAACAATATTTTTGGCGTAAAAATAATCAACTGTTATATTTAATAGTACGATGTTTTTCGGTTAACATTTCCAATTTTTCATATTGTTCAATAACGCTGCAATCGACTTTATGTTGCTGCAAAATTTTCGATTACTGATTGCAAAGAGTCCATTTCATCAGACGATTAGAATGATAAAAAAGAAGATGAAGGCAACTGCCACAAGTCTCCTTTAAAAATTTTTGAAATTGATATTTAATATTAGCCGATCTCCAATTTTCATTTTTTGTGTCACTTCATTTAAGTCACCTATTTGCATTATTTTTAAGACATCAATTGTTATACACTCCTCTAAAACAAAGCAAAAAAAAAAAAAAATAAAAAAATTAGTGTTAAAATTTGTATCGATCTCAATGCCAACATATTTTGAATTTTATTTAAGCACTATGCAGTTTAGTTAAGAAATGTGTTAAAAAATCTTACCTTCAAAACAAATCAATTAAATGCTCAAAATTCCAATTTTGAAAAATATTACTCAGAATTTCTTCTTTGTTTTTACCTTAAATTTAAAAGGAAATGGACATATAAGTATTTATATTTCTTTTGAACGATCATAAATTTGCCTCTGGCTGTTCCAAAAATTGTAGGAGGAGGTATATTAATTTTATCAATGTCTAAGACTCCAAAATCCGATAGATCAGAGGGATCAATTTGAAAAGCTGCATAATACCAAATATGTTGTGGTGCGTTTTTTTTTTGTTGACAAATAAATATACTTTCTTTTTAAATATTATAATATTATACATTTTGTAAAAGGTGTAAAAGGATCTAATACAAACATAAAAACCTTTTTTGTACCACAAGTTGTTGTAAAATATTTTATCGTAGACTTCCAATTGGTTTATTGATACTTCAGGTATCTTCATGGCAATATTAATTAAACAGCTTTCTGATCTATCCCTTTCTAAATAAATAAATTTTTGTTCATACAATTAGTTTCAAGCAATTAATTTGCGAAGTAAATTGGTATTTTTTTTTTTTGCAACAGAAATGCTTACGTTTCTTCTAAATGTTACAGAGTGTATACAGTGGCTGTCATTAATATTCGGTTTTGGTTTTTGAGATTTTATAATCACAATTATTTCAATGAAAATGCAGATATTTGTAAACAGTTTTTGTATATTTTATTATACATATAAATAGTTTTATTTATAATAATTTTAATTATAATTCTTTACCATAATCAAATGAAATACTAGAATATTGACTAAATTTATGCTTCATTAATATTCGGTTTTTCTTTTTTGCTCTTAAATAAAACACTGTAATCCTGTGAAACATTAAAAAGCATTGCAAAAAAACAGTTTACATACATTAAACCAAGCCAAGCAAAGACGTGATGAGAAAGTCATTAACATTATAAAGTTTTTTTTTTACAATTAAAACCGCGGTGTGTCGTAAAGGGAAAAGTACTACATTAGGGAAAAGAACAATTAGTAATTTTTCATCACGAAAAAAATATGAAAATTAATACTGTTGGTGATATTGTAAGAAGATATAAAATTGAGAACCGAATTGATTTTATAAAACAAACTGGTCAGCCAAAAAAGCTAACAGAAATGGAAGAACGCCTTATTGTTAGAAAAATCAAGATAAATCCACGCCTAAGAAAAATCAAGATAAATGCTCCTAAAATTGTGACTGAAGTCAAAGCGGAATTAGGTAAGTCCGTATCAGAAACAAAAATACGTCTAAAATTTGCCAAGGAACACAAAAAGAAAGATGTAAACTGGTGGGAAGATGTTATTTTCCTCGATGAAAGCAAATTTAATCTTTTTGGAAGCGACGGGAAAACAATGGTGTGGAGGAATCCAAATGAAGAATTCAAAGGGAAGAATATTGCTGCAACCATAAAACATGGAGGTGGACACGTAATGGTTTGGGGCTGCATCTCAACAAAGTGTGTCGAAAATCTGGTATTTATCGAAGGAACAATGAACAAGGAGCAATATTTTAACATTTTGAGGAACAATTTGAATCAATCAGCTGAAAAAATGGGGATTTAATCAACATTTAAATTATATCAAAACAAAGCCCATGTTGTTCGAGAATGACTGCTCTATAATTGTCCAAAAGTAATCGACACGCCTGCCAAATCTCCCGACATGAATCCCATTGAAAATTTATGGGATAATTTAGATCGACAAATTCGAAAAAAAACAATTACTTTGAAAAACGAATTGAAAAAAATACTATAGGAAGAGTGGGAAAAAATTGGACAATATTACTTAAAAAAAGAAAATATTTTTAATATGCCAAGGCTTTCCCACCAAATACTAGTTATTAAAAAAAAAACTTTTTGTTATGTAATAATTAAATGTAATTTAAAACCGATATTAATGAAGTTTGATTATTTTTAAGTTTTTATATTTTTGTTTCTTTTTATGTATTTTAATTCATAATACTAATCCCGAAAAAATTAGTTTTGATCTCAATAAATACGTACCTAGATCCTAAAAATAAAAATCAATTTTTTTATTGATGTTATAAAATAAACGTTTTTCAATTTTGTATCGTCTGGAATGCATGGGAAGCTTGCGTAAAACTTGCAGACTAGATTCAATGAATGAGCACCTATTGAATTATTTATTTCCAAGTCTTCACAGTAAACCATATAGGGAATTAGTAACTTATTTGGATACATTTCACATTTTTTTTTGCCAAAGTTTCCCTTGGTAAATATTTGTTAATTCATCACATTTTGAAGTATTTGACATTGATGATATCATTTTTAAAAATATACCTTTCTCTTCGATGATTTTTTTAAAGAAATTTCATAAGTATATGCGCAATTTTGGTTTCAACTTAAGAAAATGTCATCTTACCATTTTTATGGGTTAACACCCATTTTGAGGCAACTACCAAATGTTTCATCAGATTCTCCTTCATCAGTTTTTTCGTAATTAAATGTTCATTTTTCATAGAATAAAATATTTGTTTACACTTATGTGTAAAATTTAAAATTTTTATATAAAAATTCAGTTCAATTTTTTGCAAAGGGCACGAAATAGATGTAATAGTGGATCGATCTATAATTTAACTTATTAACCTTTTGTTGATTTTTTCAACATCACTTCTACAAAAATTGTTAGTGGCATACATTTCGGTCTGAAACTTAAAAATGTTTTTGGTAAGAATATTTAAACTAACATTTTTGTTTGTGTTATCGCAATTGACTGCTTTAGCTTCCAGAGATTCGTTGGTGTAATTTATTTTTTTATTATCTGAGATATTTGTGTCCAAATCAATAGCATCATCTATCTTTACATAGGTCGATTTTGATATGGTAGTATGTTAAACTCGGACGTGTCTTTTAAAACTAGATCCGTTTTTATATATAGTTCCACAACATCTATAGGTGTCACCATATTTAAGAAAATTATAAATTTTTAAATGTCTAAAATAATTATCATTAACATTTATTACATAAAAAACATTTCATATTTACTATGCAACAAGGAGAACACTTATAAATTTAAGTTTATTTATAAATAAAAACTTTTTACTATTTCACTTGATTTAATATATTTAATAAATATTTTATATCACTTTTCAATTTATACACTATCAATTTATACACTAAAAATCTGTCACTTTACTCACAGAATTCAACAGGACAATTAAATGGTTGATTTTTATTTACTCTTTAAGGAACATTAATAAAGAGTAAGGTGACCAGTTATATTTAATAATACAACTTTAATAAATACTAAAACCATAAAGATTAGGCCATTTTCATAATTAATATGTGAAAGGTAAATAACAAATAACTGGTAACCTTAAATTCTTTAATTTTACAGTGGTGAGTAACAAAAACAGATGATCAGGAGAGTAGACTAAAAACAAGTAAAGGGGTAAAAATAACATGCATTCTTGTATAAAACAACAAATACGTTTACATTCAATGAAGAATGTTTCATTAAATATATGAAAAGTTCTTTTTTATTTAAATTTTTAAAGCATGGTACAGAAGAGTTGAATAAAAACGGTGAGGAGAGGGTGCAAAAAAAAAACAAAACACACACACACATTTACACTTTTTCATGTATAGAAAATGTTCGTTGTATTTATGAAACAACTTGATATTATAAATTATATGATTCCATTAATTTTTAATATCTTGAAAAATATAATAAATTTTGATGAAAAAATATTTTGTTTAAATATTTTTTCATCAAAATTTATTATATTATATTTATAAAAAAATTCAAATATAGCAAGTCAGCAAAGCAAGTTGTTTTTTATTTTTGTATCACGGACATTGAGAGATTTCATTCCACACATGAAATTTGTAATTATATTAATGAAAGTTCTCATTCATAGAATGAAGAATTATCAATGAAGTCGTTTCATTGTCTGAATGAATGATTTTTCTTTCAGTGTATGTACAAATATACAAATTGCAACTAGTTTATTTACCCTAAACATACAGACTTTTACTGCAGTGGACATGTAAAATTACTGTCAAAGATTACAATAAGTTATATTATTTTTTATATGTATTTTGTATAAAATCTGATAGATCTCTTATTACTTTACACTAAAGTGTTGGATCTAGCACAAACAATTTTTACATTTTCTGTTTATTTAGGCAAAATCTGAAAATGTTTATTTCTTTCAGTCTATACTTTTTTCGTATTTTTTTTTTTTATAATTACATATAAAGCTAAAAATTATATTAAAAATACCGAATTTCAAATAAATAAGTGTCAATAGTATCATTCAACTTTAGTTCAGTAATACTTTTATTAAATCTAAAAAATCAAGAGATACGCCATTGGAAAAGTGTCCTGATGTCTGTGTAACTTAGATACCAAACCGACACCGGGTTAACAGTATATCAATAGATGTGAATTTTTAATATTTTAATATTAAAGTGTTTTTAATATAACTTTACAAATGGCGCCAGTTATAGTCATTGCTCTGGATTAATCTAAGCTTATTTTTGAAAAGAAAACATTACAGACATCCCACACATTTACCCAGGACTTATGTAAGTTAAAAGAACATCACTGACAGCAGCAGATTATTTTCTTTATACTTTTTGCTTATTTACTTTTACTTATTGCCAGTTAGCCACACAGACAACTAGACGTCGATAGAGTCATATAGAATCATGTAGGTAACTAAGATTTAATCTTAAATCCAATGCATTCATCCTATTATAAAATTGAGTCTATTCTTAGAAAAGATTTACGTGTTTTAATACAAGTATTCATCAGCGAAAGTATAATAAAACTGAAAGTTAAATAATTTTACTTGACGTTTAAATATACATAAGTTAGTTAACAAAGATATTTCGAAGAAAAAAAAAAATGCAAACCCAAAACTGGGGAAGAATTTATGAACATACGAGGGGTGCCTTTTATATTTTCTTAAACAAAGTAGAAAACAATAATATTTTTTTCTGAAAATGACATTATTGTTTCCTAGAGTAGTATTCATGGCAGTAAATACCTTTTCTGATACGTTTGAACCAAGTCTTAATGCTGTTTTTCCACTTTGATTGAAGTACCTCAAAAATATGTATTTTTGTTACAATAACCAATTTTTTAAATTCTTCGACTTGGTGCAACTTTTTTGGGGTTAGGCAAACTTTGAAGGAGTAATACTGTTGACTTATTATCTATTGTTTCGGAATCATATGCATAGATCCAGATTTCGTCATCTGCAACATTCTCAAAAACAAGTTTTTAAGAAGATAGGCTAAATTTTTTCTTCGTTTTCTTGGAAAAATCAACTCGCATCATTTTTAAACGATTGTGAACTTATATGGTGTTAAAAGAGAAAGACTTTTCTGGACTCTAAAATATTTATACAGTATGGAATACCAATGGAATAAATGCCCATGAATTTGTCGATCTCATGATATGTCATATGTCGATGTTGCATGATTAGCATTAGTGTTTTTTAGCAAAACAAGTTTTTTTTAAGGTCTTCACAAAATTCTTTAGACAAAAGTGTCTCTGATTGGATTCCGCATAATAGCTTTATAATATGGCCCTGATTTCTAAAGGTTGACTATAGTTAAAATTAAGTTTTTTGGCGAAGACGATTTTTTAAATAAATTTAGGAAACAGTCCTCGTATAAAAAAAATCTGAGAACGTAAGACCTTAGAAAGATCATATTTTATAATTAAACAACGTTTATTATTATATTTATTTTACGTTAAATACAGTCATTATGAAGAAGATTATTTTAAACTTACTTAAATAATTTAGGTCACCACCAAGTCTTTAGATTTGTAATGTATATGCTAGCCCGTAAGAATACTTAATTTCATTGGATAATAAAAAAAATAATAATAATTTTCTTTCTCTTAACTATATGATCTCTAATTTACAAGTAACGTTAACCCTATTCTCAAACGTTTTTATTCGAGTAAGTATATTTTTGGGATTTATGCAATTTTGAACTCTTTGTGTTCTAGCTGAGACTTTACATAAAATTTTGTATCCAATGAGAAATTATGGGCAAAGATGTATATATCTTATAACCTTAAAAACTTTAAATGTGTTTATCTAAAAACTAATTTCTTTGACTTAGAATATGTTAGAATATTGGTATCGTTATATACACTTTAATATAACTAATTTGACTTTTTACAGATTTTTAAAGTCTACGCACTTAGAAAACACAAGTTATACAATTTAGATATTTATTTCTGTTGTAATCTTCTATTAGATGACCATGGCATTTGATGAGCCGTACTTGAAATCTAGTTTATATTGCCACAGTGTAACATCTCATTCATTTTGATTTTAAAAAAAATACGCATTTGAGACTTTTTAGTAATAATTAATTTACTAATTTGTGCAATGAAGTTCCCCTCGTTTTTTCTTTATTTGTAGCCAATATAATAGTGTTCGGTTCATCTGATTGTACACAAACAAATATGTCATTAATATGATTTTGATTCTTAAGTATACCTTTACAACACTAAAAATGTTTATTATTTAAGAACAAAAAGCTTAAACCGAAACCGAAACATGCAATGTTGAAACACTTTGATATACAACATCAGACGACAACATGCATCCAATATTAAATACAATAAAGAACATAAACATTATTCCAATGGACTTGATGACAATATGAGATTAGCACTATACTGAACAATTTTCTCCCCCAAAATTGTACATTTGTGTTTTTTTTTTCATTCTAAAATGATCATTGTGTGTAATTATATTGTACAAACTCATACAAAATCCGAACAAATCCAATGAACTACGAAAATAAAAGAGTATAAGCTTAATTTATGATCATATGGTAATTATTTTGTTGGTAAATGTTTAGTCTGTATGACTGTAGTATATTAAATGGACTAAAGACATGATCATCATCAGCGTAGTCATCGTCATTATCATGGGTTTTGATTGTACAAACAATGCGAAAAATACAAAACGCATAATTGAATTCGAT
The DNA here is from genome assembly GCA_932274085.1 of Protocalliphora azurea. Classification (NCBI taxonomy): domain Eukaryota; kingdom Metazoa; phylum Arthropoda; class Insecta; order Diptera; family Calliphoridae; genus Protocalliphora; species Protocalliphora azurea. The sequence continues at coordinate 68,444,057 of OW026522.1, read as the reverse complement.
GCAGTTATTGTTACAGGGACGCATCATATGACAGGCGATATAGCCAGATGAAAAAAAAAGAAATGTGTTAATACCAAAGGGATAGAAAGGGGAACATTTGTCATAGGGGCTCCTCAGCGATTGTCTATTATATTGAAAATGAAGTATTTAAACATATTTGTGGTATTAATCGTTTTTCCGAAACGAAAATTTTTCAATGTAAATATTTTCTCAGACTCTTTGTTTTTGGTATTTAAACAAGATATTGTTCAGTTGTTTAAACTTTTTAGTAATAAAAGAAAAATTACAACATTTTTATAAATTCATTTAAAGTGTAAAATATATTACTACTAATGCATAAGGCTACCTTTGGGGAACATTAACAGGCGCCTGGTGTATCGGACCCAACTTATCCTCCATTAACATTGCTACATGGAACTTACTTGATGCATATTTGTCACATTACATAGAAATTCTTCAATGTCTTCAAAAATAAAAAAAAGCTAATATGATTTCCACAATGCTATGATTTCGGATCTGTATTATTTTATTGAATTTATATTTACTTAAATGAACTTCATTAATCCAAAGTCAAAGCTAACTGTTCACCATAAAAAAATAATTTTTAAATCTATATTTCAAGCTATAATGCATAGATTAATAAGTAGATATTTATGTGAGAGAAAAAAGCATGACAAAAATGAGAACTTCTAAAGTTAGACATCTCGAGCTTTTTTGTCAAAAATAAGCAAAATTTTATCTTGGAAAGAACTGACATTCTTCTTTACTATAAAGTCATAACAGATAAACATTTTTCTGGCGTAAGGACCGCTAAAATGAAAAAAAATATCATTTATCCTTGGATATCCCGAAGAAAGGTGATTTAATTTTCATTATTTTTATGTTATTTTTTTTTTGCACGATGTTCACAATCAGATTGTCGTTATATTGTAAAAATTTCAAAATGGAATCTCAATGGGACCAGAAGTTACAACAAATTTTCTTTACTAGTTAACAAATTTTCTATTAGATATTAAGTGGTTTTTAGGCATATTGATATACTTATTTAAATTTTAATATAACAGATCATAATTTATTGAAATAAATCACATATATAGCACATTCATGATCCGGGAAAAATACTTTGATATTATTTTAGAAGTCTCAAGAACACATCAATAGACCTTTACAAAATCCGCCAAATTATTTGTGACGATTTTAAGTTTATTTACTCAAATTTGATACATGGTGTTACAAAGGCAAAATTTATTGAAATTGCTCAGTAATCCATACAACTTTACCTATAACTCAAACAATTTTTTCCTAAGGAGAGTGGTTTAATGCATTTAAATATCTGAAATATGTCATATTTATGTAATTTCAATACACATAAGTTTTGTACAAGTATAGATCATTGTAGCAAATTTTATAATGATCGGTCTGAATTTCATCATATTTTTCATGTAAGTTCTACTGCCTAGAAATTACTTAAAAGCGCATAAATCCCACATTGATCATGCAATATCAATGCAAAATTTTATATATTTGAGTTGTACATAAGATAAATCATCATACACAATTTCACAATAATAGATGCCCTAATTGATTCTCTGACATAAGTATCAATATTGATATAAAATTTAACACAACGAAATTTGGTACAAGTATAGATCACTCTACTAAATTTCATAATAATTGGTCCATAATTGAAAATGGCTTCCATGTAATTCACATTCCCGCAAAATACTTAAGCGTGCATTAATATCACATAAATGACAATATCGTAATAAAATGTTATATATAAATAATTTCTATATACGCATTAAATCGCAATAAATTTCGTAAGGATCGTTCTATAAATGACCATAGGTCCCATATAAAGCCCTCTCCCGGTATTAATTTTAGTTTCTTTACAAAAGCATGTAGGGTATTATATAGGCGATCTTGATCAACGCTGCTTATTTGGTTTTTTCTTATTTGTTTTAATACAAAATTTAAAATAAAAGTATCAGAACACTTAAAAAAGTATTAATTTTTTAGTAAAATTATATTAACTGCAACATAAAAACTGTAAAAAAATAAAGAAAATAAAGGACCCTTTTTGAAGATATCCTAGGATAAAGGATATTTCTTTCATTTTTGATGTTCCTGCGCCAGCAGAATGTTTAACTTTTATGATTTTATGATAAAGAGCAACATCGCTCCTTTCCATTGATGCCAATTTCATTAAAATCACATAGTGCACATAATCTTAAATTTTATTAATTTTTCACAAAAATGCCCGAGGTTTTCTAATTTATAGATTTATAAAACGTAAAATAAAAATAAAAAAAAAATCCAAGATACAAACTGTAATTTTGGGTCGAAATTTTCCGAATTACGCGTACCGAAAAGTATAAAAATTACTTAGCATCAAGTAAAAAAGAAATATTTATTTTTTATAAAAGTTAAATTTGATCCAAAAAATACAATATTGGGAACATTTTATATTATCCGTTCAATGAAGCATAACGGTGATGGTAATATAACGGTATGGGTTACTACCATAACAAATTGTCAAGTCGTTAACTAGGAGTCAGGGAACTCTGAAATGAACTTCCGAAGAAATTATGTTTTTTCTGATTGCCTTCTTATATTCTCAGAAGAAATTTGTGTTCCTAGTGGATTTGGAACCGACACAATGGAATTAAAATTCCCGATATCATAAAAATTTGTAGCGATTTTCTGTTCCTGAAGAAAATTTTTACACCAAGTCTTTTCAACTCTTTACCTTTAAGTGCTATCTTTTAATTGAATAAAATTATTTAACTATAATCATTGATTTCGTTTTTTAGCATTTGTTTGGACCTTTGATTTTCCACATATTTTTAAAGCCCTTAATCTATAGATACTTTTTGATACGAATAGCTCTCGGAATTAAAAATTCTTATTCATTTTAAGCTATTAATTATTAATATCTTCATCGAGATTTAAATGAAATGAAAATTCGAAAAAAATTTGAAAGCATTTGAACGAATTTACTGCTGACCTTATTTTTTTGTGGGCACTGAAAAAGGGCTATTTGAGACGATGTTCCGTTATTGGAATAATGTTAAAGAGTATTTTTTTATATTGATTTATAAATCAATGTATTCACAATGATTTCCACTAAAAATTTTATTGTTTTGAAAAAGATTTTGTCGAAAGTTCAAAGAATGAAAAATAAATATACTTGACCCTAATTTTTTGTCCATAACTGTAAAAAATATGCATTTAAAATTAACAGAAAAAATATATTTTATATATAATATAATTAGGTAACTATTGCAATTCATATATAAGTTGTAGAAATTAAAAAAAGTAAATATAAATCTTTTTAAAAATTTGTAAGAATTCAGTTCAATGTAAATCATGTCGTCACCTGAAATATACATTGAAAAATTAAATGTTATGTTGAACGGATTTAAAATACATTTATGCAAAATATTTTGTATTCATATTTTCAAAAATTACATTTACATTAACAGAAACCAAAAAGTGCATCAGCTTCAGAAACGAAACATCCGATAAATTATTTGCATTTAAAAAGTTTTGAAAATTCTATCTACTTGAAAATGTGGTTACAGCTATTATTTTTTTTTTCTCTTTTTGCTTCTCCTTTAAAAAACCGAAATATAATTTTTTAAACAAAAATTTATATTAAATTTCTATTTACACAATTAATTTGTTTTTCATTTGAAATTAATACATGTATCTATATCTTGAAAATGAGGTCTTACTTTCTTAGCAACAGGATATAAATCGTGTGCAAAACATGTAATATTAATACGTTTTGGGTAAAATACCTTCAGAGAATCTGCAACCTTAATCATAAAAGAAGCTGCATCTAACACCAACATGATTTATTTTTTCCAATTTCACAATGTTAAAAACATTTTTTCTTCGTCATTACATTTTTGTATAAGACTCCTACAATTAAATTGACAATATATCGTTCTTTGACATCAATGGTTCAAAATTACAAAATGACAATTAAAATTTGTCCACTTATTTGCTAAATTATGTGCCCGAAGTTTATCAAATTTGCGATTGTATCTTTATCATGTAACTTCATTAAAGCATTTATACCTACGGGCACCCTAACGTGGATCAAGCAACGATTTCTCGACAATTTTTGCAACAAATAATGAGTAATTATCTAAAGCTAATGGATGCTACATCGTTTTTCAATGTCATCCTAAAATATTACTTGAATGTATTTTATAAATGTTATAATGGCATCAAGATACGTAAGATACATAGTAGATGTAAGCACAAAGTTATTTATGAGATCTTTAACCGCGACTCACGTAGTGTCGATGTAATTATCGGTGACATTTAACAGCATGTATAAGACGTCAAGACAAAGCTATATATATGCCAATATTCCCTCCATCAAATTTCCACCCATCACTTTTCTGGGCTATTTTTTATAGCAAGGTTGGCTATCGTTACCGCTAAAATGCCCTTACCGCTAAAAAAATTCCATTCAACTTGACTACCGTAACCCCTAAAATAACATTACTGAAATAATTGGAAAACCGTTACCGCTAAAATGTCTTTACCGAGATAGCTCAAAATACCTATAGCACTAAAATACCGATACCGAAATAACCCAAAACACCGATCGCACTAAAATATTGTTAACGTTATTTCTCCGTTTGAGAAAAAAATATGACTTTTAGTAAAATTAAATAAAACTTTTAAGAATTTTATGGTTACCCCAGCCAGACCTATACTATATGACTCCACTTTATGGAAATACTGATAACGCTAAAAAAAACATTACAGAAATAGCTCAAAATACCAATAACGCTAAAATACCGTTACCGAAATAACTGAAAATACCGTTACCGATAAAATACCCTTACCGAAATAATCCTTTTTTTATTTTATTTTATTGAAACCTTTATAAAACAATTTATTAATTACATTGTTATGAGGATACACTTAACAGTAACACAGTATTAAGAAAAGTTGTCAAAAAAAAACCTTATACATACTTATTATAAGAAATTTTAAAAACAACCATCAATTGTCACTCTTTAAGTACAAAGGAGTCTTAGTAATTGTTTAGCCAATTTCTTATTATTTCATATGTAGACCTTCTGCATTTTTCATTAAATGACAGAGTCAGTTCCCATGCAAATGAATTAAATACTTTATGGTTAAAGTTTCTATGCAGTAGATCACTAGGATATCTGGTTTGTAGGTTATGAATTATTTTCAGATTTTATTTTGTATTATCTATAATTTTCTTGTGTAAGTTTTAGCAGCTTTATTAAACCAGACTTGGCATCTTTAGGTCAAAATTGGTCGAATACACATTTTGTAAATAAGGATCTTGTTTAACCGAAATAATCCAAAGTATCATTAGTTTTATAATCAGAAACATAAACAAATATGCAATATTATACATTTTACTCTAAAATGCTAAAATATGCAATAACAAATCGATGCCATTTTGTTGCAAATACTTTAATTCGCAAAAAATAATTGGCCCTCATTGATTTTCAGTTACTCACTAAAAACATGAATTGATTCGTTGATTTCATTTGGAAAACAGATATATTTGAAAGCCCCGATGCTCGTAGCAAAATTAAAGAAAAATTATTCTAATGTGCCACTTCTTCCTCAACCGGTTATTACGTGACGCTATAAAATATTACGAACAATATTTTGATGATTTCAAAAAAGCTATGTATGAGTTGAATGATAGCGACTCTAAAACTATAAAAACTTAAACGAGTATTAGCGTCAAAAAATATTGAACTAAGTTCTTAGTCAAACTATTACTAAATTAGACGGTTTCTATTCCTTAAGCACTCAAGTCAGTTTAATTGATAGTGCTATTGAAAGAATCGTAATAAAAAATAGCTTACTAATTTTGTATTACAAACTCAGTGCACGAATATAAGTTTTAAAAATTTAAATCTAAAAAAAACAAAATTTAAAAAAAGAAAAAATAGCATTAATTTTTTAAAACATAGTTTTATCGCTTAATAATACAAAATATATTATATTGCAAACCTTGACATGGACCGAATTTTGTTTAATTTAATAAATATATAAAAAAAATAAGTTCATGTTTTAAATTCTATGATGTATTTTTTATATCCAAATGCATTTTTTTAGGCTCATATTTTTAAAAAAGAAATGCATAAAAATCCGCCCGCTAGTTATTAGTCATTTTGCCAAAAAAAAAGATAAAAACATCTTCGAAATTATTGTAATATTAACATTTGTGTTTTTGCTCATACACAGAAAAAATTGTTACCTTATATTTTTTAATTAACACTGTTGTTTCATTTTATATCAAAATTTAATTAGCAATTCAAGTAAGTTTTTTTATCGTTTAAATTTTTAATTCATTCAATCACTACTTGATTGATTTAATAGGTAAATTTTTCTTTGGTTTTTTATTTTTATACAATTATTAATAATTGATATAATAATTTTGGTAAGAGGTGTAAATTTAAACAATAATTTACTTGGCGACTTTTTTCTGTGTATACACGGTGGTTCTGGCTATTATTTTATGTATGTAGCTTTCATCAAAATTTACTCTCGGAATGAGGCTTTGACATTTCGAAATCTCTAAACAGGTAGCAATCCGTTTACAATGATTTAAGGAGCAATAATATGAAATTTTGGAGATTTATTAGCTACAACTGAGATCACGTTTTAAAAGTATTCTGGCAGCTTTATTATTTTATGTACATATGGATATACATTCGGTCAGATACATAAATCTTATGTTAAACAACATGCAAATTGACTTTTAATGGACCGCATAAAGTTTAAGTTATGTTCTCATTTAATATGAATACAACAAAAACAATAAATAAAAAAAAAAACGGGAGCATCTGCTTTTCATGTAGGAATATCTTTCATTCATACGCTTTCATACATCTTTACGTATTTAAATACAATAATATCAAGTATACACCTTTACTTAGTTAACCAATTAATGAACAAATTCAAATGTTAAAGTTCGTTAACATTTCTATAGTTTATTTACATAAATAAATACATACATACATACATACATACAGACATACATGAGTATATTATATTCAAAGTTAAAAGGAGAAGTGCTTTTACATCTCCTAATAAGAAACCTCCTAAAATCGATTCTAAAAATATATTTCATTTGATTTAGCTCATAGATTTTAATCTAATTATATTCCTTACAATAAAGTATGCCCTCGTAATATTGACATCATTTTGAATAAATTCTATGATGGCTTATTTAAATGTTTTAAGAAATCAATACCAATGACGAGAAAAAAAATTGCACATGGACCGCCTTGGACTACAAAACAGCTCAATGGCTTAAAAAATTTGAAAAACAAACATTATAGAAAATACAAAAAATCCGGTTTACCTATTGATTACATGAGGTACTCCATATCAAGATCAGTTTACAATTCGGAAAATATCAAATGTTACAATAATTATCTTTTTAGGGTGAAAAGAAACTTTAAAAATAATCCAAAATATTTTTACCAGTTCGTAAATTCTAAGCGTCGAGTTTCTGAATATCCGTCCATGATGAAATTTGGAGATAAAGAATCCTCAAACGATGCAGATATTTGCGATATGTTTGCTGCTTTCTTCTCATCCGCCTATTCTGATAAAGATTCACATGAACTTTCCAATTATCCATATCCAATTCCAGCTGCAACCCTTATAAATTGTCCAACATTAGATAAATCGATGGTACTGAGAGCTGTACAGAATCTAAAATATTCTGATAAATGTGGACCTGATGGTGTTCCAAGCTGTGTTCTTATAAAATGTTTACATTCTCTTATATCTCCAATAACATACTTATTCAACATATCAATATTTAGTGGTTACTTTCCTGAAGTTTGGAGGAAATCTTATATTATACCTTTGTTTAAATCCGGTAGCAGATCCAACATTTCCAATTATAGAGGTATTGCTAAATTAAGTGTTATTCCAAAACTATTCGAAAAGATAGTTACTGAAATCCTTTCGCATCAAGTTGTATGTTATCTTTCGCCATTTCAGCATGGATTTAAAAAAGGATGTTCCATTACTACTAACCTTTTGGAGTTCACAACCTCAGTTATAACCGCATTTGATTCCGGTTTACAGACAGACGTAATATACACAGATTTCAGTAAAGCCTTCGATAAAGTAAATCACGATCTCCTACTGTACAAATTGGATAAGCTCGGATTTTCTCCTGTTTTCCTTAAATGGATCTCCACATATCTTAAAAATAGATGCCAATGTGTATTATTCAGAGAATGTACATCAAAAACCATTCCTGTTTTATCTGGTGTTCCACAAGGTAGTCATCTCGGCCCCTTACTATTCCTAATATTTATAAATGATCTACCAGCTTGCATTAGGAATTCTAAAATATTAATGTATGCTGATGATGTAAAGCTGTTACATAGCTTTAACTATTCCTATCAATGTTCCTTACTCCAATCAGATCTTGACAATCTTTATGATTGGTGTATGATGAATCTAATGGATCTGAATTTAAAAAAGTGTAAACACATGATGTTCTATAGAAGAAGTCCAGTACTCTGTAGATACACAATAAATGAATATCAACTTGATCTAGTCGAAGAATTTCTTGATCTGGGTGTGTTGCTTGATTGTAAACTATCCTTTAACTCCCACGTTTCACAAATCGTTAATAAGGCAAAAGGAGTTCTAGGTTTCCTCAAGCGCTGGGGAAGAGAGTTTAATGATCCTTATGTTTCCAAGCAATTATTCATATCTCTTGTAAGACCAATCCTGGAATATGCTTCCGTGGTCTGGGATCCTCAATACGAAGTTCATATAAAGAAAATTGAATCGGTCCAGAAACAATTTCTCTTATTTTGTCTTCGTAATCTTCCATGGAATCCTAATATTAATTTACCATCATATGAAAGTCGATTACAGCTTATTGATCTCCCTACTCTTGAAAGTAGGAGAAAATATATGAATATTTCATTTGTAATTAATTTAGTAAATGGTTCAATTAATTCTGAGTTCCTGCTTTGTAAGATCGAATTCGTAATCCCAAATCGTCCAACTAGAAATTATACTCCTTTAAAAATAAAATATTTTCGAACCAATTATGCCAACTTTGATCCCATGAGACGTATATGCAATCAATTCAACAGTTACTATCCATATATTGATTTCTCATTAAATCCAATCCGCATTAAGAGGAGTATTTTTAACTTAGTTAAATAATAAGTTTTTGTTATTGAATAATTATGAAAATATTTTATTGTTAATAGCTTTAAGAATAATATATATGCTAGCCTGTAAGAAATTGTAATTTCATTGGCTATTAAATAAATAAATAAATAAATAATAATTTACTCTAAGTATAAATCATAAAATATTGTTATTTTTTAAAATTATTGCTTGGTTTCAACAGGAAAAATAAAAAGGCCAACAAACAAATAAAAACTCATTTTTTATTTTAACTACGAGGATAAGGAGCAGAACAAAAAATATTTTGCAACAATACTATTGTTAAGTGTAACAAATTGTAGGTAAACACTTAAAGTGTATTATATTTAAAAAGTTAATTGGCCAAGACATAAGAATAGCAACGCATTTTTTACTGCGTTTGTTGCATGCGCACAATGACTTTTACAATGTATTTCGTCACAGTGACGTCTAGTCTCAACTGACGTCTAGTCTCAACTGACGTCATCGTTTGCACGGCGGCAATGAGGTTTGAATTAATAAGTTACCAACAAACTTATTAATTCAATGAGTGTGAGTGCAAATTTTCAGAGGTGGATTTCTACAAATTCGTATACGCAATATTAATTGCGACCACTACAACATTTCTAGCCTAAATACTTAAAAAAAAAAACACTCTCAAACACTCTCACTGGCAAATTTCAACGCATACAGCATAAATTCACTTACACTTTGACTTCAAAAATACATTAGTTGACTGATCGAGAGTCAAACATTTAACCAGCTAGTCAGCTAACCAGTCATTGCCAGTCACTTAATCTAAAGCAGAACTAACATGAAAAATGCTCATCCTTATTTTTTGCAAATGTTTATATGTCTGGGATTTTTTTCTTATTTTAGTTTTTGGGTGCGACCAATTGGCAGTTTAAACATTAAAGATGAAAAAATAAAACAAAAATTAGTAAAGTTAAGTAGTCACTACAATAATAAAAGAGAAGAAAAACAAAATTATACATCAGGATAATAGAAGTAAAGCGAAGACAAAATAGGTGCAGCTAAAAGGATTATCATCAGTTTAGAAAAATTGGGAAATTAATTAATTCCCATTAAAATGTGTGATGTTTTATTGGTATTACTTGAAAGAAATAGGTAGCAAAAACATTATTTCAAATTTTTCACCGGACAATTTTTATGTACATGTAACAAATTTGATCAAAATTTTAATTGAAAAATAATCAAAATAATTAACTTTTAAATACTAATCCTTAGAATATATCTTACAAACTTTAACAAAAAATAATATTATACATATATATATATATATATATATATATATATATTAATAGCATTATAAGGAATTATGTCTCAAATTGCAGACTACTGACAATTTTAGCACATACATGTGTGCATTCATATTTTTCTAGAAAAAAAAATAAATATTTTAGTTTCTTTGAGAATTTTTGTAGTAAAAAACTGTGATCTTGAAATTAAAAATAAAGTCTAGCGACACAAAATTCACATGTGTAGCAGTATTTCGCCCACACGTGTATTAAAGCGCCCACAATCTATTAAAAATTATATCTATGGATTCGTGTATGTTTTTATTCTAGATACTTTATTTAATATTATACAAGTAGATATAAAAACATACATATGTACTTAGATGTCTAGCCGCAATGATGATGGCGTGAAATAAAATCTTGTTATGTGATTTTGTATGTGTGTGAGTAGAAAATGTGTGTATTTATAAATTCGACATTTCCAAAAATCTAAAATCTGATATTTAAATTGACCAAACATATTTGTGTAAACCTACGTCAATCGACGAGTGATATGAATTATACAGTCAGGAATATAAGTTGTGGAATACCAGCTATATTAACATATACGATTTATACAGAATTAATGCTGGCAAAAATAAAATGATAATTTTAACTTTTGTTCGAAATCTACCTACCCGTTAAAACGTCTAGGAGTAATCGACAATTTATATTTTGTGAGCTTATAGAGTTGTGAGCAATTAAATTAAAACTTTTTGGATGTTAACAATTTAAACTCCTAGCACCCATATAAATGTTCTCCCGAAATGGAAAAGTGTTAACAAATGCTACAAATATATATGAAAGCATTCTAACAATCGAATTAAAATTTGGCACGAATACGACCTATAACAAACCTACATATGAAATCACTTTAAAAGTCATAAATAAGTCATAGTTGATATCATAATTAAATTCAACACAAATAATCTTTTCAACAAATTCTGTAAGAATCTGTCCAAAATTGTCCTTATCTACAGTACTAGAACTACTATTTAAAAATTAATATTCTTTGTTTCAGAAATCATTTAGTATATATGTGTATGAAAACTTTTATTTCCAACTACGTTAACTACATTATATGCATAAATTGTGTCCACGAAAATTAGGTGTGTAACTTTTGAAAAGTTTTGTCATACATGCAATCGACCACCAATAAATTGACTAAACATTCCCAACAAAATCCTTTAACAATTTTGATTCCAATGATTAATTAATTTTTTTTTAATAATAATAATAATAATAATAATAATAATAATAATAATAATAATAATAATTGTCTAGATCGACTTACAAAAAATTAACAACAGTATAAAATTTTACCTTTTGACTAAAATGTTTGTTCTTTATCTCAAAGTCCGAGGAATCTGAATGCTTTGAAAACAACGTTTTAATAATACATTTAGTGGTGGTCAAGATTTGGAACTGAAAATCAATTTAATTTTGAGAATTTAATCTTTATTTTATTTATTTATTTTGTTATATAATTAACACAAAATTATTTATTAACTAAAAATTATTGAAAAACAAATTTTAATAAAATAAATAAAAATTCTATAGATCAAAACATTTCTACTTTTAAAAAGATTAAGGAAAATTATTAAAAAACTAAACTAGACGTATTTATACGGTTGCAAACCTATAATTTTTTTTATCACTTTCAAACATATCTGAGGCATTAAGGTTATAAGATTTGCAATATACTATGGACGTTGGTAATAGCATTCTATTCTGTGAAAATTTTCGGAGTACTTTGTTGCCGAGCAAAACATAATAATACCTTACACCACCAAAAATATTGGCCTAATTCTCATCTTAGTTTATACCAATCGGCTTAGAATCACCTTCTGAGTCGATACATGTAACCTTTGTAATCAAACTACAGCAATTTTAAAAATAATTAAAAAAAAGTTGGAACATAGGTCTTTTATGGTCCAAGGACAAAACCTATTGAAATTGGTTATTACCCGTTCATTATTTTACATAGAACCCATACAAATATCCTCCCCGAATAGGGATTTAACGATCACAAATACTATGAAAATAGCAATATTTTAATGAAATTCGGTAAAAATAAGTCCTACATAAGTATAAATCTTTGCGCCAAATGTCATGAGTATTGGTCAGTAAATTTAAAGTGCATAAATCCAAAACAAATGTTAGTATCAAGTTAATGTTTGACACAAATAAATTTAAAAAAGCAGAAACTACTTTGCCAAATTTTATAATGATCGGTCCGTAATTGACCATAACTCCCATATAAGACTCTTATCTGGGAATCACCCAAAAGTTCATATATCCAATATAATTTTTAGTATACGCAATGACAGTGATTTATAGAAAATCTTATAAATTACACTTCATACAACAATGGTTCACAATTTTCCACAAGCCCCACATAACTCCCTTTTCCGAATTATGATGCACATACACAATGGTAAAGGATTTTATATGGCCAGGCTTGACGGACTATATCTTTATTACTTGCTGCACATGTTAAATATCACAGCTCTGAATGTTTTAACCACTAAAGTGAAAAATCAAGAAAGATATGACTCCTTTGAGTTTATAATCTTTATGTTTTATAATCTAATTGTATGCTGATTTTTTTCTACAATTAAACAAACATTTGTGGGAATAATTAAGCCAGTAAGGTAAACTTTTTTCTCAAAGAAAAAATTAGATATACCTCTAATATACACATGCAAACATACATACATATGTACTATATTTATATGAATAGGTAAATATCTATTGAATATAGATGAAAAATACACAAAGCATGCCAACATTAAAAGCAATAATAAATTAATTAATTTGTCGCTTTAAAATAAATATATCTTATGAACAAAAAACATTTACGATGACATTAATTATCACATTGTACATAAAAATTCTGTCAACGAATTGTAAACACTCAGTCGATACATGTCTGGGTGAATCTTGTAAATACTTTGCGTTTGTTCTCGTATCTTTGGTTGAGAGTATCACACCGCAACAAAATACTCGTGATTAATATTTGTTAACGCCTAAAATTAAATCCATACATAAGCATACATATATTTTTAAATACTTATTTACGCTATGTTTGTTTGAAGTGTTTCTATTTATTTTCAAAATTAAAATTATTTTGCATCAATATTGATTTCTTTTACAACATTATTTTGATAGCCAGGCAATTTAATTTTATATCTAAATTAGCCTTTTCTAATGCCAGCGATAATAAATAAATCTTTTAGCCTATATATTTTAAGCCATTATAATTTTGTTTATATTTAATGAGTTTGTAAAATTTTCAATCCAAATCAAAAATAATTAAATAATTAACCTCACGCATTGCAGCAAACCAACCAGCCAGCCGTCCAGTTGTGTGGTACTAATTATGTTACAGAGTTAATAAAAACACTTTACGACTTGAAATAATAAATATTATTGAAAATCAGAATCATTAAAATAAACCATATTAGCGTAAATATTTGTTGATATTAAAAATAAAAATAGATATTCTTAGTTGAACTCGTTTAATGAACTCGAGGCTTTCTTACATATCGAAGAATTTACATGCACAATTTTTGTAAATTGTTTACAAATTATGATTCAATAATAAATCGTTAAAGATGCTACTTTTCGGTTGCAACGAATTTTGTATACACTTTTATATAATTTATTGAAATATATGTATAAAATTTGCAAGTAAAGCGAAGAAAAAATTAAAATTTTGGTTCAATATATTAAACGGGATAAGTAAACTCTATTTCAATTGCGCTTAAATTTTCTTTACATTTTTATAAGTATATAAAGGGATTTAAGTAAATTAGTAGAGCTTCTAATTTTCTATTTAGTTAGTGTTTTCCTTAAACTAATCATATGCTCTTAAACTACTTTTATTGTAATGCTATAAGTAGCATGAAAATATTTAAATCAAACATAAACAGTTGTTGCCACACTTAATACCACATATGATGCATTGCTGTCAGCATCAGCCACTAACAATAACATCAGCCACTAACAATAACAAAAATAAAGAAACAATAACACATCTGTTCATTGCATCGTATTTTGTTTATTTTGAATAATTATGATTTTAGTGTTGATGGGGATCATTAAACGCTGGAGTGAGTAAAAGAAAGATACAATATCCATGGAGGGTATTCTTCATATTGTTTTATTTCTGAGTTGTAAATGTTTATAAACAAATCGTTACAAATTTGTTTTTATTATTATTTTATCAGTTTCAATTAGTTTTTTGTTTGTTTTGATTTTGTTCTGGTTTTAGTTTTATTATTTTGAATAACTTAATCGATCGAAATTATTAGTACCGTTATAGTCGTGTATAAATGAACAAAGTACGAAGACTTATGGTACAACGACGAAGACTATTGAAATTGGTTATGATCGGTCTATCGTTTCACCTAGCCCCCATACAAATTTACTCCCGGAACAGAAGTTTAACAATCATAAATGCCACAACTATAATGAAATTTTAATGAAATTCTTCATAAGTAAGTTCCAAATAGGAATAAGACTTTCTGCCAAATTTCATTAACAAAAGTCCCTAATTGAACAAAGCTCACATATAAATCTCTCTTCCAAAAATCACTTTAACGTGCATTAATCCAATACAAATGATAACATAAAATATAATATAATATAATATAATATAATATAATATAATATAATATAATATAATATAATATAATATAATATAATATAATATAATTAAATATAATTAAATATAATATAAATAATATAATAATAATATAATATAATATAATATAATATAATATAATATAATATAATATTATATAATATAAAATAATATAATATAATATAATATAATATAATATAATATAATATAATATAATATAATATAATATATTATATTATAATATAATATAATAAAATATAATATAATATAATTTAATTTCATATACTATAATATTATATAATATAATATAATATAATATAATATAATATAATATAATATAATACTATATAATATAATATAATATAATATAATATATAATATATTATATATATAATATAATATAATTAATAATAATATAATATATAATATAATATAATATAATAATAATATATAATATAATATAATATAATATAATATAATATAATATATATAATATAATATAGATATAATATAATATATTATAATATATAATATAATATAATATAATATAATATAATATAATATAA